>PVIW01000281.1:0-202908 GCA_004026585.1 Noctilio leporinus | reverse complement strand
CATGTAATACAACAACAATAAAATTTTAAAAAAAGTCAAAAAAAAACCACACAAATCAAGTATCAGTGTGAATTCTATGCATTGCTCTATATGTATAATAGCTTTGAGATATGAAAATATCAATTCAATACATTTAACTGTCTCACACTATGTAAGATACTTGAACATAACTTGTTCTGTTGAATTCATTCAGCATTGTTTCCTGGTTTTTCATAGATGCAATTTTGTTCAATGTTACTAACAAATTCTCAAAGAAAGAAAATTAGATGCAACTGTTTTCATTAAATTTCCCATGATAGAAAAAAAGACGTGACTGTCACTCAAAATGCCAAGGGAGAAATGTCAATGTAAAATCTGTGAAGAGTATTCACTTGGCTCCTAGCCAGACCCACACTATTTGGTGTTTTGGCTACAAATGAAAAGATTTTGTGAATTTATAAATGTGCTTAAAATATTTGAGACATCTTTTCATTACCTAAATTTCTTATGCCAAAACTGGAAAAAATCATATGAAATATTTATGAGTTCGAAAGGTATCCTGGAGAGGGGTGGCAACATCAATTGATTGAATTAGGATTCAAAAGTACAGACACATCGTAATGTGTCCAATATATTTGTCAACTTTTAAAACAAGGATTTATACACAGACGGTTACTCTTCTCCCGAATATGCCCTTCTTTCTAGCTGCTAAGTAGCCATATTTGAGTCCAAAAAAAGGAAAAAAACATTAAGTAATAGAAATAGCCTCCTCTTTGAGATATAAAACCCCAAGATGAAATAGCTATCAATATATTTTATCAAGAATTGTCAAAGTTTTATATCTTCATTTCTTATTTAACTGCCTTTCAGAATCTACAGTATGTTTACTCTTTTTCAAAACTACCAAAATATTATTTTAACTCTGTGTCACATGATAATTCTTTTGTAAAATGCTCGGTAATATAGGTTATTTTCATAACAAAATGAATTACACTCTAAAATAAACATATTTAAAAAAATTTTCACAAACTTTCAACAGTAATTAAATGATCACAAGTTTACTGCAATTGAAATATAATGAATGATACACCTTCTTATTCTTAATATTGGTAACAATTCAGAAGATACTTTGTCATGAGCAAAATTAACTTGACAGTCATATTTTACATATCTATTATGTATATGTCAGAAAATAGAGTCATTAAATATATTTTCATTATATTCTTTACAGAGTTACGGATGAGCTGGCCAACTTGTATTATAATTAATATATGTTAGTTAATTAGCAATCACTTGTATAAAGATAATCTATCAAGTTCTGATTTTTAATTTCCTATATGTAAACATATAATTAGAGACTGTATTTTATTAATATTATGATAACATTTTATGGTTCCATCTTGTAACTTTAGACCCAGGACATATAAAGGGATGGTTTGATTGGTATTCCATTTAAAGAAAATTTGAGTTAGATCTATATCCTTAACTATCAGTTAGTTGTTGCTGCTCATAAAATCTACCCAGTCTGTGTCCCCTGTTGGCACCAGCAGGCTGACGGACAGAAGAGTATCTGGGTCTCTCATCCCATGGCAGAGCACCCAGCCTGAGTCCTACCTCAGAACATCACAACAGCCCTTCAACACTGGCAAGGTGTCCAAGAAAACCCACAGGTGGCACATGAAGGTGCTGAAGAGGATGCGACGCACAGGTCCACAGGGGAGAGGGGCATTGGTGGTGATGTCCCTAGGGGAGCTCTGCTGTTTTCAGATGGGCACCAGGCCTAGGGGGGGCCATACAGGGTCACCGAGGCAATGTGGTTATTCTGCATCACCTGCAAGGCTGCATGTTTCCATACTGATTGCCTCTTTTATTTAATGCCAAAGTTTTAGCCAAAGACATCTTCCTCTTTATTGTGTTTCAGCATTCTGTTCTGCACTGTGGGCTGGCTTCCCTGTCCCAACCATGGACAGTGTCCCTTGGTGGGCCCATTCATGGCTCAAGGCCTCTGGGGACTCAAGGAGGGCTGGGCTGCTTAGTCTCTTCATGGGTCTTGCTAAGGAAAGTAGCATACGTGCTTTAAAAATATTAACATTTTGAAAAGAATTGAGAAGAGAAATGTATAATTTTATCCCATTTTTAATATTTTGGTCTAGCAACTTGTGATACATAGATGACAATTTTGTGAGTTTTTCAAATGTGTGTACAGATTTTTGTAAATACGACTTTTTGTAATTTAAAAAAAAAAAAAAATCTACCCAAACAGTTTCTTAAAACAATACTTATTTAACTCATAGGTCTATGGCTTGACTAGGATCATTTATGCATCTCTTGTCAGCTATGTTGATCTTAGCCTGGCTCTTGCACAATTTTGGGCCTCTTGGGTTTTGAGTTCTGAGTTGGAGTAACTTGGCTTGGCCACTGGTGACCTGTCACCCTCCAGCAGGCCAGCTCTGATTGTTCATTCAGAGAAAGCAGGGGTCCCAAGAGAGGGCAAGTATGTACAGCCTATTGAATGTTAGACTCAGAAGTGGTACTGTAACTCCTATCACATTCTACTGGTCTGAAATGGTCATATTACCTGTAAAGATACAAGGGTGGGAAAATAGACTCCACCACTTGGAAATAAGAGATGCAGGGTCATATGGAACATGCAGATACAGAAAGGGTTGGAGAAATGGCACCACTTTTGTCCACAATGCGCCAACGGCTGAAGCCTGACTCTGAATGAGACTTCAAAGTTTTATAAGCTTCCAAATAAAAATAAATCTCAAAATATTATACCCCTTAATTTAGCCTCTGCTCTCTCAGAATAACTCCTACAACACAAATACATATGTTGGCCCTGGTCAGTATGGCTCAGTTGTTTGGAGCAAGATCCTGTAAACTGAAAACTCACCATTCAATTCCCAGTTGGAGCACATGCTTAGGTTGTGGGTTCAGTTCCCAGTTGGGGTACATGTGAGAGGTTACTGATGCTGTTTCCCTCTCATATTCATGTTTCTCCCCACCCCCTCACTTCCCATCTCTGAAAATCAATAAACATGCCCTTGGGTGAAAATAAAAAGTACATATGTTGGTTGGAAGAGGAACTTAGAGGCATAAATCCCCAAAGACTGATGATATCTTTGTAGATCTTTATCATGAGAGATCTCCATTATGATCTTTATCATAAATTATTTGTCTTATGAACATCTAACATTGCAGTTTTTACCACATGCCTATAACTACTGGGGCAAAAAGTATTAACAGTCATAGTTGTACCTTAGGTCAAAGATCAGAGAGAACTTTTTTCTTCCCATCCTATACAATTATCACTATATTTAAAGGGAACTATACTATACATGGTCATACATATACACAAACGTGTAAAAAATGCCCACACAAGCAAAATTGCAACGATCCCCCCTCCTTGTATTCATACCTCCTTGTAATTTAGCTTTGCAATTCCTCCCATCAAGAGAAGATTTCTTTTCCTGCTTCTTGAACATGTGCTGGGCTTGCGACTCCCTTTGATGAAAATACAGTAGAGCCAGAATGGCAGTGTGCCAACTATGAACCTAGGCATCAAAAGAACTTGTGAGTTCAAGTCAAGGGTGGCCTGCTAATATCTTTAATAAGAAATGTCCCCCTCCAACCCAGCCACTTCATCACACTCTGTAACAGCTAATCAATTTCCAGATATGTGAATGAACCCAATAGGGACAAGCCAGTCCTAACCAACCTATCAGATTACCACAGACACATGAATACATCCTGTATTGAACATTCAAGCCAAAGTCTGTTTGTCAACAATGCCTAATGAACTGTTAAAAAGCAGTTCTAATGTTAAAACACTTAAGTGTTAGCATCATTTTTATAGCTAAAACAAACAAAAAAAAAAACTCATAAATATGTCAAAAGTTAAGAAAACATGAAGATAATTATTCAGAAATATGTCAGCTCTCTTATTAATGACTAGAAAATAACTTCAGGAGTTTAGCACTGTTCAAGGAAATCAATCTATAATTTTAATGCTATTTTTCAATACCTGATTCTATAGATTTGACCAGATGGATTGGCCAGTATGAAAAATTAAGTACATATTGATGAACTAATTCCTTTAAGACATTGTATTCCAAATCATAGCCTTACATATGCATTGTCAAAATATTTAGTTACTAGTTTGAATTATTTTGCTCAGTCAGATAAACTATAAATGTGATTAGTGGCTTTTTTTTTTTTCTCTACCCATTAAACTCTACATTATTATAACAACAGCAAAAGCTTAAGTGCCTTCCCTGACCTAATTTTTACTTCAGGGGCCAGATAAAAGGGAATGCAGAATAAATTATGAAGCCATCAGCTGCAACACAAGAATGTAAATAAGGAAGAGGTTAATGAGAGGACAAAGATCGAACAAGCTAAACCAAAATAACAAGCTTACTCTTCTTAATGACTGCAAATGTTCACAAGACATTTTTCTTTTATCCTGTAAAATAAAACATCCCCAAACACAATGAATTATATTGAAATATGAATGAATATCTCCTCATGCCATGGTTTGTTGCCCTTTTGTTTTATATCAGCTTGTTTCTCACAAATCTCTCTACATTAGAACTTTATATCAGATCACAGTGGTTATATTCTGTTTGGTCATGTATTGGAAAGACTTACGGGGTAGAACTAAAGGTAAATTACCACTTTCTTAATCACTCCCTATATCAGGATTGTGTGAGCTCACAATTATTTACCTAAACAAGACTGAAATAGAAATATCAGATGGCCTTGTGACAACTCAAGAAACCACCTGAGGCCTGGCTGGTGTGACTCAGTAGATTGAGTGTGAGCCTGTGCACCAAAGGGTCATCAGTTTGATTCCCAGTCAGGGAATATGCCTGGGTTATAGGCCAGGTCCCCCGTTGGGGTGAGCTGGAGGCAACCACGCATTAATGATTCTCTCCCTCTCTTTCTCCCTCTCCTCCCATGTCTAAAAATAAATAAATAAAACCTTAAATAAAACCCCTTTATTCCATTGATCAATTCCTTATTGCCATGACACATATTTCACAAAGAACTTTTACTTTCAATATTAGAATTTATCATTGATATACATAATATTTTTAAAAAAATAGTAACTGTACATTTTGATAAATCCAGCAAGAATATCTTTGAATCTTGCTTCTTAAAATGATCATATAAATTAATAACTTATATATGTACACACACACACACACACACACACACACACATATATATATATATGTATATATAAATTCTTAAATTCAAGCTACTTGAAGGTATTGTGATTGATGTACATTAAGCCTTATTTTATACATTTTTAAATTAGTATGTAATTTTTCCGTGGCTCTATTTCTTTTTCTATCTTGCAAAACCTATGGAATTTTTTGGTTGTATATCTCCAATTTATCTTCCCGTATCTGTTATATTAACTTTTTTCCCCTTCTAATAAACTTTTAGGTGAGTTTATTGCCCAGCTAAAGCCAGGAAAGCTTTTTAATACCTTATTGTAAGAGTGAAAAGTTCTGTTCCAGTAAAGTTGTGATCTCCTGGATATATAATAATCACTTGGTGAATTTATTAAAATTCAATTATTTTGCTTTACAATAGAAAAGGTATATTCTTAGTTTAAGAGTGGGCCAAGAAATTCATGTGTCTAATTGTAATGTGCACCACTCTTTGAGTGCATTTAAGTCTCTGTAGCTTTTTAAAATGTTGCAGAATTGTAATTATTGATACGCAGTGATTCAGAGGCTGAAAGTGTAGATCCTCTACCTCTCTAGTTTCTGTACATGGTAGCCCATGCCCATAGACTCCTATGTTGCATCCAGGTCAATGACTGTGAAAGGTTGAGTGAATGTGTCCAAGTTAAGAAAGTGTGACTTTCACAAATACTTTAAAAATTATTGGCTAACCTTCTATATTTCTAAGCTAGAGAAAGATGGGAAAATTCTTCAGTTCTCTTTCCCAGACATTAATGATGTTCTGTGAGAGTCTCTGACACACATTTTTTTTAGGTCATTTCTAGTCAAATAAATGAAGGTGTGGTCCAGATTCTGCTGCATTCTGTAATTCTCACTTCTTAACAGTTTGTGTGATTTCCACAGAAAGATATGAAGAATGGCATTCTTCTAACCACATTATACAAGGTCTGTCTGGAAGGTACCCCACCATGTACTATGAAAAATAGAGACATTTATTGAGGAAGATACAAGAAACATTGTATGCCGCACAATGATTCCTCAGTCCCCTTCAAAGTAGGCATCTTGGGACCTCATACAATTTTCCCAATCACCATCAGCTGCCCCATCATATTTTCCTGAATTTCATCAATGGTCTGAAATCTCATCCCTTTCAAAGATGACTTTTGCTTTGGGAAAAGCCAGAAGTCTCAGGGCACCAAATCTGGGCTATAGGGGGTACTGAGTCACATGGGTAATTTGACGTTTCACCAAAAAACTCTGCATGAAATGTGATTCTTAAAGGGACATGTGTCATGATGAAGCTGCCAATCGCCAGTTGCCCATAGCTGTGGCCTTTTGTATCATCCGAATGGTTTCCATGAGTAATGTTAGAGCTTAAAGCAAAATTTTGATGCAGATACATTGCTCTCTTCGTTATAGTTCTCATTTACCTCAAACTTTCTGTTTTAAAATAATATTTAGTCAAGAACAAAATCTCACTATTTCATAATTCCATATTAGTATAGGATATGATTTACTATAAAGCCTTCACTCAACATTATGTTTTCCAGAAAACATTTTAAAACTTACAATAATAGCTTTTTGTTATGTCTCAAGCTATGAACAAACATAGAATTCAACTCTAAAACTAATGACTAATGCCTAGGTATTTTTGTTTATTTTGATCTGTATTTCATAGTGTTTCAACCCAGGTGACTGCCAGTTAGTCGTGACATTTTGGTTCTAGAAGGAAACTCCTGTCTCACTAGACACATTGGGCAAGGAGACACAGCTGAGATATCTGCACACATGATCAGAAGAGCCATGTCTGCGGAGCAGGACCACCCATAGATAGGCTCCTGAGAAAATTCTTCAGTTGCCAGCAGGGATGTCAAGAGACTTGTCAAGACACCCAGAAGGGTGGAGTACACTACTTTCAAGGCATAACCAAGGCAGGCTCCAGACCACTGCTAAGACAGCTGAGTCCCCCACACCAGAGAGCTGCTCCAAGCCACACTGATCTCCCTTGGCATCTGCTGCTGGAGGCTCTGCCCTGCTGGACTGAGGACTTCACCTGCCCTGCTGCCTGCCTGGGTCCAGAGACCCTTCCTTACACAACACTGATAACTCCTCTGCCCACTGTGCTGCCTGCCTCCTTGATCTGCAGACTGAGATTTGGGGACTCAGGTTCATTATCCTCCATTGGTTGCTATGTGTGTGCAGTGAACCTGCACTCAATAACAGCTGAGTGAATAGCATAGTTACTATGTGTGACTCTTGTCTGTTCCTTGGTGCCAGGCTGCTCAGTAGGCAACTAGCTGAGAGGTTGCCCAGCTGAATTATAGGAAAGGCAACAGCATGAACATACACTTGTGACAATAGTTAAAAAAATTACACCATCTTATGTCATTATATAGGAGTATATTTAGGACAAAGCCAAAAGCACTTACATGGAATATGAGGGATAAAGCCACATGAAAAGTAGAAGTATTGCTCAAAATCTGAACTTGAATCATTTTTTATTATTAAAGACTAGCCATAAATAATCATTGCAAAAACATTTCAATAGTACTTAAAACTTCCAATATCACATTGTAGGATACTTTATTAAATATATTAACTCATCCAAATGAATCACATGTAGTGAAAATGACTTCACTGTTTTAAAAAAGTAATGATAATAAGAATGATAGAACAAATACTTTTAATCATATTCAAAGACTAATGTATATAAAATATTTCATTTTTCACTAGAAAAATATTTTCACTACACTACTCAACATTTAATTTTAGCAAATGTGTTTTTCACATTGAGTTAATGTTCTTACTTTGAATGTACACTTCTAATATTGCCTCTATCTTACTTATAAACTGTTTGGAGTGTCTGACTTTAATAGTTACAAGCTAAGTGAAATAAGCCTATTTTTATTACTTTATATTTTTAGGGTTTATTGGAATATAAAAGTGTGAAAAACTGGATTCCATGAAAATATTTGCTTGCCACACCATATTTCCTTCCTATTAACTTTCTCACCTCATATCTCATTTTTCTACCAACCATTCATTCTGCTACCATTAAACTGGCTTATTTTTTCATAGAAAAATATGAAAATTTATGCAAATTATGAGATGATAGGGTCTTTGCATGTGCTCATCCCTTTGTATAAAATAATTTTCTACTGGAAACTTCATGGCTTATCTCAAGGATCACACATTTGGGAAATACTTCTTACATAACTTTTTTTTTTTTTTTTTTTTTTTTTTCTTGTAAAGCCCGTCTTGTTTACTAGAAGCACACGGGTGAACAAAATAGAGAACTGAAGACATAACTTGATGTAAAACTGGACTCATTTCAAATTCTTAATTCCTACTGGTCTTTCATATTTCTTTTTCTGTGGAATACCTCTTTTTCTACTTTGCCATACCCTTTACATATCTATGTTGTTTACTATCTACTTTTATTAGAATATAAACCTGATGAAATAAAGATGTTTGCTTATTTTGTTACCTGAGAACTTGGTACACAGGTTATACAGATGTTTTGATGAGTTTTCCTTTTATCGTACTCACTCAAAAATGAATGGTTTTCTATAGAATAATTAAATAACTTTGTAGTGATACTAGAAAGTTATCTTTTTCAAAGTTGTTAAGATCTTAATTAGCCATTGGCATGTAATTCTATTCAATTCAAGGCAGATGACATAAGTGTACACACCAATGCTTAAGTCAGTGTTCAAATGTTGGGGAAATAACTTCAGATTTTTCTATGTCAAATGAAATATTATGAGTATATCCACCCCACTTAGATAGAAAGTGTGGTGGATAGTTCCCAGTAATTCTAAATTCCCAAACCTCTACATTCATTCCTTTCTTATTACTATCAATGCATTTTGTATATATTTTAAATGTTTAATATTTTAATTTTAACTCATTCTATTAAATTCTAAGTAAACTAAACTAAATGGAAGAATATACATGACATTGGAAACAATTTAACTCAACAGATAGTTGGGTGAATTAATTCAAATAAGTGAATTCTAATGGTAAAGCCTACTTTTCTTTAAGACTGATTTGTGGACAGAATTATGAAGCACAGAAAAAAGTCCTTCCTCAAAGGGACATAGTTGACAAATGAAAGATTCTCCTTTCATGACCTTAAAATAATCTAATATTTCTCCATTATTACACTAAGGAATTGCTGCAGTTTCATTTTTGGTCCCCTCTGAATAAGGGCTCACCTTTTGATGGTTGCCATTTTCTGCTTTTTGTGGATAATAACTGACTTGACATTTGTGGTGCTCCAATGTGTCTTTCTTAATGTGCTGGAATCATCTGCACATTAATGAACTGGCTTGATGTATCTGCCAAACCTTTCAAAGAAGCAATTAAGTCTGTTAGAACTTGTATGAATGGCACAGTGTATTATAATCTAAACAGCAGAAGAAGAATAAACAAAAAGCAATTAATTTTTAAAGGTGGCAGTCTAGGAATACAACACAAGAACTGCATATATTAAAACCCATTTACATAGAACATAATAACAACATGCTATTTTTTAAATGCCTCATCAAATTTCAAATACTATTTTTCCAAAAATGGTCAATTTTATTACTGCTCAAAAACATTTGAATTAACATTTGGGATGTCATTTTCATCTAGCAAACCAAAAAACTTAAACTAGAGAAAAATTACATGAATATTCAGTATTTTTAAGGACATGGTGAAATAAATACTACTTGACATATATGATGTCAAGGTAAGCTGCAATTACGACATTTTAAAAAAAAATTATTGTTGTTGTATTACATCCATCCCCTTTTTGCTCCCCTCTGTCCCCCTCCCCACCTGTCCATTCCCCCCAATGTCAATCCCACCTGTTGTCCATGTCCATGGTTCCTAATTATGACTTTCGTTGATAGATTTTCAACATGGATGACAAGCCTAAGAATGCCACACACTCTAGGTCATAAACTACCTTTAATAAATAATCATAAATAAAACATTGGTGCCTGAATATCACTATAGTATTTCTTTATTTTTTTAATTTACCATGAAAGCAAAAACCTGAAATGTCTAACAATACAAGATAAATTTAACTATGTTAATGCACCAGAAAAATTGTACATAATACTTTAAATGATGTTTATTCACTAAAATTCATTTTCCATTTAGCGCATATTGAACGTTTTTGTGGTAGGCATCATGCTAACTGATACACATTTCATTCTTAACAGGCTTATTTAAGTTGTGAGATCAAATATTTTCTCAATTTACTGACAAAGATCATTTTGATTAAAGTAATTTTCTCAGGGTCATGCTGTTCAAATGTGATGCAGCAAAGAGAAGAAATATGTCTGATTAGAAAAATTTATGCTCTTAACCCATGAACCATACTGACTATTCAGTGATGTAATGACTTAGTAACAAAAAAAAAAAAAAAAAAAAAAAACATTCACATATACTCTCTGTGTATTACTTAAATGCTAAAACTTGATTTTTATACTTAATAACCTTTTTGTAATTATTTTTGCTCTTAATGGTGCTTGTTATGTTAGCATTATGTGTAAGATAGTTGACTAGGTAAAGAAGTTATTTATTCAATTTTCTTTTTTCCCCAAGGGTTAAAACAGGCTATTGGTTTTTCAGCTTCCTTGATTTAATTAGAGAATCTACATTATATGAACTTGGATAGTTTGGAGTCCGGCCTCTCAATCAGGAATCTGCATTTTTGTAGGGCTGGCTACACATACTGTGGACCTACTTGGCATAACACAGCTTTAGGTGAGGTCAGACACATAGGCCATGGCTCTGAGTGAGACTTGTGAAAAACAGTTATATAAGTCTTTAACTTTGTTGCATGCTCTGATTGAAAAATAAACCAAAAATGCTATTATACAGAAACAATTTAAAAATATTATTATAAAAGCACTATGTGTATTTGTGTAAATGAAATTAATTCTTTTTGTAGCTCATTCTCTTTCTTCTTCCTTAAGACACACTTTTTTTTTTGACACTCTCGCTGTCAATGTGTCAATAATGCCTTTATTGATTTGTTATACATGACATTTCAGCACTTGTTTTCATTTAGAAACATTTAATATAACTGGACTTATTTTTTAATTAAATATTTTCTTAACATTTTTTTCCTCTTCTACAACACTAAATTTTATCAAGACAGGGAAGGAAAGATACTGTAATGATCTTTACTGTATCACAAGGGTATATATAGTATAGTGATGATCACACACATAGTTTTCATATATGTCATTCAATGAGTCAATGACTGAGTGAAGACATGGCTGTTTCATATATATTTATAACAATTATGAGGAGCTTATTTTGTTGTTATTTATTCAATACAATACATATAACATCCCCACATTTCAATAGCTGGTGTCAGGCCACTTCTCTTTTACAAAAAGACTTAACTTTAGCACCTATTTTCATTGACCTATAGAAATCTGAAGAGAACTTTCACCTTTATGGAAAAAAGGCCAGCATGGTGCTCAGCACTTGCTTTCCAGCAGCCATTGTAGAGGCACATGCACCGCAAGCAGCGAAAGAGGCTCCCTCAGTTTAGGTAAGGTTTCTAGGAACACTCTAGTTAGGAATAGTGGAGAAACAGTGTAATAAAAAGTTGAGGCCCTGGCTGGTGGTACAGTGGATAAGGTGCCAGCCTGAGAACCCAAAGGTCGCTCGTTCAATTCCCCAGCCAGGGCACATAACCAGGTTGCAAGCCAGGTTTCCAGCCAGATTCATAGTTGGAGGCAGGTGAAAGGTAACCATACATTGATGTCTTTCTCACTCTCTGCCTCTTTCCCTTCTCCTCTTTCTAAAAATAATAAATAAAAAAATATTTTAAAAAGTTGAGAGCTTGCATAATATGCTCATGAAATGGCACTATTCTAAAAATATTTATTAATTATTTTTTGAGGATAGAGGGAAGGAGAGGGAGAGAGACATCAATGTGTGGGTTCCTTCCTCTCCTGCACCCCCAACTGGGGACCTGGACTGAAACCTAAGCATGTGCCCTGACTGGAAGGCCAACTCACAACCCTTTGGTTCATAGTCCAGTACTTATTCCACTGAGCCACACCAGCCAGGGCTGCATTAACTTTTTAAAATGTAATTAAAGCCCACCTCATAGCATGATGTGACATTTTTCTTTTGTTTAATAGAAGTAGGAAAATATTCTTAGAATGAATTATCTATAGTACTCTATTTTTTATAAAGATTTCTTTGAACTTTAAATCTATTCTTGACTTTGCATCTTCCTAATCATTCAAGTTGAGCATAGTGTAAGCCAAAGGTAAGAATATTTAAAAATAGCAAGTTTATATAATGACCCATAGTAGCTCCTAATAACCTAATGACATACAGAAATTCAAAGAGGCAAGTATTAGTTTTTCTACAATTTTTAAATAATATAAAGACTGTTGCCAGTTCTTAGGTTTTTTCCAGAACATTAGTAGTTGAGCTATGATCAGTAGTAAAAACTCATACATATTAAAGCAGGTTGCCAATGTTTTTTTTTGTTTAATTTTCTTCCCTTTTTATATTGTTAAAACTTTTGATAATCTTGTAGAAAGTTATGAAGCATGCTACTTAAAAAAAAATGTTTTCATTAGGTATTGATGGATGTGAAAATGTGAATTGACACTATTATTTGCCACATACTTCATAAATCTTAATTATGAATCTAATTCTCATTTTCAGAACAAAATTTTTAAGTTATAGTAAAATACTTTCAATGTCCCTCTTTTTGCAATTGTCCAGGTGCATCAAACTGTGGGATAAGGATATGAGTGTGGAGAAAGAGAAATATTTGATGACATTTTATTTAAAAAATAAAAAGAATGTAAAAGTTATTGGCTCTTATAGCTGAGACAAGACATAAACTTCTGCTGCTTGCATTTAGCATTTTCAAATGAATAAATTTTGGCCATGGTGTTTTGGACTTACAGTGCTATTATTTCTCACTCAGGGTTGGTAATATTGGTAAAAACATATTTTATTTTCTTTTAATTTATAAAAGCAATATGCTTTGAGAATGTATAATGATGAAAAATCTACCAACAAATGATGTTATAAAGCATATTTATGCATGAATTAAACACATTAATATCAGTTGCTTTGAGGAACATTAAAATCCCTTTAATCTTTTCAAAGATTAAATGTGCTTTGAGGTACTTTATAATTTTACCAAGCATAGTTGTATAATTTAATTTGCTTATTAGTCTTTGTGGCAAAATTGTGCTCTTTACTATAATATCAATAGAATGTACAAATAAAATACTTTATTACTTGAAAAAATTACTGACATATTGCTCTGACTGTCCAAAAACAGCCCAATTTTTAAAAGAGAAATTAAATACAGAGCTGAATATCACTTCAAAAGAACATGTTGATTTTTATTATCTCATACTGATGAAAAGAAGAGTAGTTTCAAGAAAAAATAAAAATATACATGGTGAACTCTGGCTGGTGGCACAGGCCTGTGAACCCAAACATCGCTCATTCCATTCCCCAGCCAGCGCACATAACCCGGTGGCAAGCCAGGTCTCCAGCCAAATCTGTAGCTGGAGGCAGCTGAAAGGCAACCATACATTGATGTATCTCCCCATTTCTGCCTCTCTCCCTCCCCCTCTCTATAAAAATAATAAATAAAATCTTTTAAAAAAAGTTATGGTCAAGGTAGACCTCTGATAAATTAGGGACTAAGTTACACTAAATAAAAACCAACTTCTGAAACCTCAATTCTCCTCAATTAGTTATTATGGAATTTGTTTTCATTCTAAAAGTCATCCATTAAGGAACAAAAACACTGTTAATTCATATTACATTTCAGTCATGACCACATATTAGCAAAGAAACCATAGCAACATAAAAATGTGATGAACAAAAATATTTTAATAAAAGTGAAAAAAATTCAAAAACATGTGTTTTAACAAGTAGTATATTTTGGACATATAAAAAAGTATTATCTAAGTAAAATCTTAAGAGTCAAAATAAATTTTTGATTACAATAATAATTTCATACATAAAACTAACTATTATTAGTTGATGGCAATAAGTAGGGCTAATTTGATAAAAGAAATATATTTTTATATGTATTTTTCAGATATATTCAGTTGCATAAATTCAAGGAAAATAGTGTCCACATGTGATAAAATTATCATTATATTTAGAAAATTACATATTTATATTTAGAGAAAAAATTATATGAGCATAAAAGTCCAATAAAATATTTATGGGTATATTTTAAAAGCTAGTGCTGGTTATAGTATGGCTTTCAAATTATGGTCATTTTAAATTTCTTTTATCTGTATATATGCAAAATAGTTCCCCAAAAATTCATAGCTTTTGAAATTTGGGGAGAAATAATAGCATTACATAAATATATCACAAGAAATCTTATCAAATCTACTTAAAATTATAGATGTAGTATATAGATTCAATGAAATCCAGATCAAAATCCCAGCAGACTGACTCTAAATTTCCTATGGAGATACAAAAGAGTCAGAATAGACAACTCAATATTGAAAGACATGAATAAATATAGAGGACGGACACTACTGGACTTCAAGACTTAGAAAAAAGATGACGTAGTCAAGTCAGTGTGGTATTGTGAAAGAACAGAAAAATAGATCAATGGAACAGGATAGAGAACCACCAAATAAACCTCATTAATGTAATGAACTGGTCTTTGATAAACAGCAAAGACACACGATGGAGCAAAATAATCTTCACGACAAATGGTAGTGGAATAACTGGACATTCATGTGCAAAAAATAAAAATAAAAAAAGAGACATAGATCTTTTGTCATTCACAAAAATAAGCTCAAAATGAATCCTAATTGTAAAATTTAAAAAATTATAAGACTCTAAAAGATAATTTATTGTAAGTTCTAGATGATCTTGAGTATGTGAATGACTTTTTAGATACAACAACAAAGGCATTGTCTTTGAAAGAAATCATTGGTAACCACTAACCTAATGAAAATTAAAAACTTCTGCTTTGTGAAAGACACCGCCAAGAGAAAGAGATACAAGCTACAAACTGGGAAGTAATATTTGAAAAGACATAGCTGCTAAAGGATTTTTATCTAAAAAATATGAAGAAAGAGGAGGGGAAATTAGATAGATTTCTCATAACAATAAAATTAAATTTAAAAAAGAATATAAAATTTTAAAAAGAAAAGAAAAGAATATATACAAAAACATAAAAGTCAACTAAAAGAAAACAAACAACCTTACATAAAAATGGGCCAAAGATCTGAACAGAAACCTCACCAAATATATGCAAATGGAAAATAAATATGAAAAGATGTTTTGCCTCATATGTTATTAAGAAAATGCAAATCAAAACAATAAGATGCCATTACATTCCTATGAGAATGGCCAACATCCATAACATGATATTACTAATAGCAGGCAAGCATGTGAAGCATCAGGTACTCTCTTGCATTGTAAGTGGATATACAAAATGGGAAAGCCACCTTGGAAGACAGTTGACAGTTTCTTACAAAACTGAACTTTCTCCTAACAACAATCGTACATCTTGGTATACATTCACCCAAAGAAAGTGAAAACTTATATCCACATAAAAAACTGTAGTCAGGTGTTAATAGCATTATTTGTAACTATACATATATATATCAGTATCTAGCTATTTATCTATTTTTCCTCTATTTATATCTCTACCAATCGTCTATCTATGATCACCTATATCTACAGCTTTATTCATAATTGACAAAACTTGAAAGCAACCAAAATGCTCCTCAGTAAGTGTGTGGATACATAAACTGTGGTAAATAAATTTAGTGGAATATCATGAAGCACTAAAAAGACATGAGTTATCAACCATGAAAAGATATATTACTACATGAAAAAGTAGCATATGAAAAGGTTGCATTTGTTTTAATTCCAACTGTACAACATTCTGAAGATGGTGTAACAGTAAAGAAACTGGTGGTCATCAGGGGCTGGGCTGAGGGAGACATGAACAGAATGTAGAGAATTTTAGGGCAGTGATATTGTACTGTGGAATTTTGCAATGGTAGTTGCGAGTCATTATGCACTTTAACCATAATATACACAGCACAAAGAGCTAATCTTAATGTAAACTATGGATTTGTAATAATAATGTGTAATAATGATGTGTCAATACATTATAACAATGTACAACTGTGGTATAGGGTATAGATAATGTGGATAACACATGTTTACATGCATAAAAATAAAGTAAATATTGAATATGAATTTATACCCAAAATAATGGAAACATGCATTGTTTTTAAAATGACTACTGGTTACTAAATTCCGAATCTTCAAACCCACTAAGAAAACTTAAAATGAGAAAGAACACTGTTGAGGATAAGTATCAGGACTTAAGAGTGAAATGGAGAGGAAGTTCTCCTCTTAGAACTAGTAATGGAAAGTCCAGGCTGACTAAGGAGACGTAAGTACAAGAACTAGTGTCATAAGCTTAACCCCAAAATCTTGGAAATGCCACTGAGCCCTAGAGTTTATTGACAATGTGGTGATACACAGGGTGTCATATACAGCCATTTACTTTTGTCAGTAATATTCATGAGTTTATCCATCTGTCAAATAGTTTAAGTATTGGCAACAGAGTAATAGACCCAAACAATATCCCACTCCCTCTCGTGGATCTTACATGATATGGTGTAAAGGGGGGAACATGGGAAGAAAAAGGGCTAAAGAAATTATTTAGAAAGAAAAAAAAAAAAAATAGGCCAGAGAGGGTACCCAGAAGTGCTGGAAAATGCAAACCTTAATACAGTGATGTTGGTAGTCCTCAATGAGAATGTAATTTTGGAACAAATTCCAAAAAGATATAAGAAAAGAGGCCAACTAAACTTCTGGGGAACGGTATATAGCAACAATTCTCTTCTGTCTGCTCAACAGATAGTTCTAATGTGTATTTCAATGTTGAGAACATTTGACTTAAAGTGGTAAGAGAAAAGGCTATTGGCACTGAAGGAAGTATTATTTAATTCTACTGTCACAACAAATCAAATCAGTGTGCTTAGGATACCCACTGTAAAACGGAAGCCCCAAAATGAAGAGTAGGTGAGAGGTTCCTGACTGATTAGGACATGTGTATACCTGAAACCAGTTCCCAACACCTGGCGAAATGAAAGCCTCGCCATGATGTGTTAAGTCAAGATAGTCACCTCCATTGTGTGAAGGCCTTGTACAAAATGAAAACTTACTTTTTGGCTAGGGGTTAGAAGAGACATATAGGAATAACTTTTTTCAAGGGAAGGAAAGAAAGCCACAGCAGACTATTAGACTATTTTAACAGCAGACTATTAGGATTCTTAGAGCTCCTAGAACTGCTCAGACCAATAAACAGAATAAGTTTTGGCTGGTGATGCCCAAAGGTCACTAGTTCCATTCCCAGCCAGGGCACATAACCAGGTTGCAAGCCAGATCTCCATCCAGGTCCGTAGCTGGAGGCAGGTGATAGGCAGTCGTACATTGATGTTTCTCTCCCTCTCTGCTTCTCTCCCTACCTCTCTCTCTGGAAATAATAAATAAATCTTTTAAAAAAAGAAAGAAAAGAAAAGAAACAGAACAAATGAAACTAATTAAACTGGTAGCCAATGTGTTTCTTAGAAGCCAAAGACCTATGTGTTTCATGGTGTCTCATAGTCAATGATCATAATCTTAAACAAGCTTACCATAAAGCAGTACAGGTGTACTATAAGACTTTTAAGTGTGAAACTATTACTTTTGTAGCCTGTAAAATAATGACACTGGTTGAGATTGATCATTTGTGAGCAATCTGAAGAACCAGGGTTAGACAGAATGCTAGAGTTGTGTTGAGTTCAAAACAACCCTATGATATCCAAATAGAAGTGTCCAGTCAATAAAATAAACTTTGGGATCCAGAGCTCAAAAGGAAAATTAGGGAAGGGGTGAACACCTGGAGATTTATCAACATATAGAAAAGTAAAAGAATGAAAATGAATTATATTATTTCTGTATAGCATGCATACATTGGAAAGAGAAATGGGAAGAGTGAAGTCCCAGAAAAACACTAAATTTTAAGAGCCAGATAAAGGATAGGGTCCCTGCAAAAAAAAAAAAAAAAAAAGAGAAGGAACATAGGTGCCTGGAGAATTACACAGTTTTTCATGTGACCTGTAATGTAGGTTACCCATATTCCAAGTACCTATCAGGAAATATAAGTGCCATTTTCTTAGTGTTTTGCTGAAAATACAACCTTTTGGATATAACCTTAGGGATGTGTAGTTTATCCATTCTACAAAATCTATCCTTGGATCACATCAGAATAGCTGAGGCTGCAAATATAAAGAATGTTATTTCAGTCTGATTAGAATGAATGCATTGAAATACCTTTGGCAGCAGTAATTTTGGGATGTTATAAGATGTCACTTCATTATGCTTTTCCTGTAATTTTGGTAAGGTTGCAATATTCAATAACAGTTTTCTGTGTGAAGACTGGCACTTGGGTTGCCTTCTTGGTCACTGTGCTGGGAATAGTAATGATATATCTCAGTACACTTTCTGTTCTTTTGTGCTACTGTCATTCATTTAACTAACCAAAATGTTGAGCTTTGCATTGGCTGAAAGATGCAAATCAGTGTCATAACTTTAGATAACAGGAATTGAAGCTACATTATTTACATTTAACCTTCATCTGGCTTCTTTTTACCTATTCTTCTATTCTCTTACTTTTGTTATGTCACCTTAGGAAAATTATATTTTGTTGCATGCATGTAAGTCAACTTAAAGTCTACTGAGTATCTGTTCACCCACTCAGCACTATCAATTTATCCTTTTCCATTTTAAATTTTTAAGAAGTTGAACTTTCAGAATGACATACCTGGCTAATAGGAGGTGAAGCATATAAATCATAAGACTTAAAGGTGGTGAGTTCAGTATATTGTCTCATTATTTGTCTGCTGTGCAGGGGTTCAGCAGTGGCTGAGCCCTACTCTAAAACCTGCAGATCCTTTCATGTTACTCCCACCCATGGCTGTAGTGTTCTCTAGTTTCTGGTTACAAAATCCTGGTTTCCTTCCCCATTTCAATCCTGTATTTGTCATTGGCTTCTTGCTATTGCTCTTAACCTGGTGTTTAGTTATCTTTGTTTGTGTAATCTTATCCAAACTTTAATAAAAGTTACTTCAGTGTCTTCTATTAATGCTTTCAGTGTATCTTGTTTCCTGCTGAGTGACTGATAAAGTAAAGTCTTCATACCTTCTTTAATTTTTTTCTATATTTTACAGTAAGTTTGCATATGTATGTGTGTTTGCACATATATGGGTAAGTGATTTATTTCTCATTTTAGGAGCCAAAATTCGGAAACCCAGAGTTAAAAAAAAAAAAAAAAAAAAAATACCCTGATACTTTCCTTATTAACATCATTAACTAGTCTTCTTTCTCTGTAAGGTCAGTTAAAGAAATGAAGGTTAACTTGTTATACATGGCTTTAACACTGGTCCCCTGCTTTGTAGTATTCATACCCTTTCAACATGGTATTAAGGCTGGTCTGCATGACCAGAAGCAGATGGAAAAGCATATAAAATATATAGAAAACAAATAAACCCATATGTTTAGGGCAAATCAATTTTTGACAAGGCTACCAAAAACATTTACTATTGAGATAACAATGACTTCTTCAAATTTTGCTGAGACAACTGGATAACCATATACAAAAGAATGGAGTTGGGCTTACAACTTACCACATATATAAGAACTAACTCAAAGAGTATCAATGACCTAATATGAGAGCTAAATATAAAATTCTTAAGAGATAACCTAAATATTCATGATTTGGAGTTGGAAATATGTTTTTGGATATGACACCAAAAGCATGAACACAAAAGAAAAAAATAGATACATTGGAATTCATAAAAATATTACATTACAAAGGAAGTAAAAAGACAGCTTACAAAATGTAGACTACATAATGAACTCTGGCAATTCACTATAACCCCCACTATCAATACCACCCAATTTAAAATGGTTAAGGGGCTCACTCGAATAGACCTATCTCCAAAGATATACAAATGGCTAAGAATCATACAGAAAGATGTTTAACATTATTAGCCATTATGGAAATGCATAAAAAAACCACAGTGAGAAACCACATAATATCTACTACAATGGGTATACTTTTATTAAATGGAAAATGATGTTTTATTGAGGATGTGGTGAAATTGGAGCCTTCTTCCATTGCTGAAGGGCACATGAAACAGTGCAGCCACCGTGTAAAGCATTTGGGCAGTTCCTTAGAAAATGTGCATAGAAATACCATGTGACCCCGTAATTCCATATGTAGCTATATACTGAAAACAATTGAAATTAGGACCTCAGATGCCCATATGCTAATATTTATTATATATAGCATTATTCATAAAAAGGTGGAAATAATCCAAGTACCCATCAGCAGATGAATGGGTAAACAAAATATGGTATATTCTTACAATGAATTACTCGGTAGTAAAAAGAATAAAGTTCTGATATAGGTGACAATATGGATAAACCTTGAAAACATAATGTTAAGTGAAATAAACTAGATGTGAAAGGACAACTATTAGATAATTCCACTTAAATATATTTTTAAAGATTTTATTATTTTTAGAGAGAGGTGCAGGGAGAGAGGCAGAGAGGGGGAGAGACATGAATGTATGGTTGCCTTTCACCTGCCTCCAGCTACAAATCTGGCTGGATACCTGACTTGCAACCTGGTTATGTGCCCTGTCTGGGGAATGGAACCAAGGACCTTTGAGTTTGCAGGCCAATGCCTTATCCACTTTGCCACCAGCCAGGGCCTTCCACTTAAATATTAAAATGACTGAATTGATAAAGATAGCGTATTAGAATTTACTGGGAATGGGGAGTAATAAATGGAAAGTTGTTGCTTAAAGGTTAGAATATTTCTGTTAGGGATGAAAAATAAGTTGTGGAAATAGAAAATGGTAATGGTTTCACAATATTGCAAATGCAATTAATGTTACTTGAATTATATGAAAAATGGTTAAAATGGTAAAATTTTGTCATAGTTATCACACCACAATAAAAATATCTTTTAAAAATTAGTAGAGAAAGAAGGCCCACTTCACTAGCCAAGATAATTTATTAAATTAATCTATAAATGACAAATGGCACATTCAAAATAACTGCATATTCTGTTAATTGTTCTAGCCCAGAGATGAAAAATAAATGGATTACATAATACAACCAATGCAAATTGAGTCAAAATGGCATGTTGCCATGTGCTACCATTACATCTTTTCTCAGTCTGAGATGTCTGTTATCTATGATCTAATAACTTCATTACTTTCTAACAAATAGTAATAATATGTTACCTTTGAGATCACAATATATAGACTGGACTGCACTGCCAAGTTCTCTCTGTCTCTCTCTCTGTCTCTCTCTCCTCTCTCCCTCCCTTTCTCAGCACCCACACACCCACTCCTGGAAAAAGCAACTCCTATTCTTCATAACACACAAGGCATCCTTGTGAAAGGAGAAACCAAATAGCAGGAAACTGAGCACAGCCCACCAGTCATTATCAACCAGCAGACAAGAGTTCATGTGCCTTCACATGAGAGAGTCTCAGCTGAAGTCTTGCCTGCAACTGAGGCAGGAGATAGCATAGAAGGAATTCTGAGACTGCCCTGCTGTTGATGACCAGCTTCTAATGTTTTGGTTAGTAGCAGGAAATGCCTTTTGGCACTTTGGTCGGATGAATAATAAACCAAGGCAGGAAGGAGGGAAGCAAGCCCTTGAAAGTCTATCATTTCCACTATCTTGAAAGAAAGCCTTTGAAACTGCTTTCATCCCAAAGCCTGAAAGGCCATTAAAAGCTCACCATGCCCAAAGGAAGAAGCCCATTTAACACCTTTGGGTATTCACACCACCCCACAAAAGTTACCTGTCAATGAAGATGCAACTTCACTCCCATCCAGACAAATACACGTACATCCTCAAAACAAAGGTTTCCCTCTCTTGACTCTCTCTGGCCACTGGGCCTCAGGTTACTCTTGCCACTTAGCTTTTGACTGCCCTTCCTTAGCTGCCCTTACCCTTACCCTACTTTGCCCTGCACCTATGCCTTTCCCCTCCCCCAACCTCAACAAGGCCATTATCTTCCATGAGAACATAAAATGATAAATAGTTGTTGTTCTAAGCTACTCATTTTCGGCACACTTTGTTTTGCACCAACAGAGCAGTAATAATTAACTTATACCTTACCCACAAATTAACATTCAATGTTTACTTACCAAAAAAAAGTTTGTGTTTTAGAAAAGTACGATCACTTATTCCATGATCAGAATGAAATCATGCTGAAAAGGTTTAATTGAAATTATTTTATAATTTTTCAAAAAAGAAGAAAATTAACTTTTTCATGTTTTTTTTTTCTGCCCATTGTTTCCCTGAATAAGTCACATTCAAAAAGTACTATTATATGTGACTCAAAACCTAAGCAAAAACATTCATTTTTTTCCTTCACTCACATTTTACAGGCTTGTGAATCAAAAATGTAAAACACTGTGATGAGATTCTAACAATTGTTTCATTGGTTCAAATATCTTTACAGAAATAGTAAAAATTGGTTCAAAATAATCACATAAAATATCAACAGATACAACTTGAAATTTCCATCTATCAACAGATATTTTTCACTGGCTTAAAAGGGACATAACCTAATTGCAGTGTAATTTATGATGATGGCATATGATTTCTGGAAAAAAATTATTTCAGAATAAAATTAATAGTTTAAATTTCAATGAAGCAAAAGCTATTAATATGATACTTAAGGGAAATAAGATTACCTCACAAATAGAACCAACTGTGGGAAAATATATTTCCAGGTGATATGATAATAATGTTTAATTAAATAATTGAAGCAATTATGAGGTCAAAGTAAAAATGCAATTATAAAATCCAAAACTTATAATTAATCTGCCCTCAGGCATTAGCAATAAAGATAGTTAATGTACTTCACATCTGTAAAAATATAATATTATAAACATCATATTAAACTTTAATTATGTGGAAACAATTAGAGTGTACAAATGTTTAGGAAACTTTTAAATTAATTGTTAATTGGTTTTCTGGTCCACAAAACAAAACTCACGGGAGGATGGGCAAAATTTGTTCATTTAAACAGTGTCAAGTGGCAATCTAATAAAATTAAGAGTAACAAAAGGAAAGTGTTACCCTGTTAGCCAAGATCATCATAACTAGAACTGTGCTTCATTCTAACAATAACTTAGTTTTGATTCATTTGCATATTCCCAGTATACTGAGGATCACATGTATGTAATGAACATGGTGATTGCAAGGCAAGTCAACTTTACACTTACAAAAAAAAAAACAAACCATCCAAGAAGCTAAATAACTGCCTATCAGTTAGAGTCTTCTGGACAAAGAACAGTAGAAATTATGTACAAATTAACCAAGATAAAGGAAATATACAGCAAGAGGATAAGAAATATGTCTGGAAAATACAAGCAGATGATAGATGTTAGGGGTGACTAGGGAGGGTAGTGAAGAGTACTGATTAAGGTAGGGAGTGAATGATGGTACCTGAGACCCAAAGAGTTACACAGGTGTCATGAGTGGTGTCGAGTGAAAAGCGAGTGGGCCTAGCATTTGTGCTTCAGGAAGCAGGAAAGCTAGGTGATCAGTGGCTGAGGTGAGCAGCAGTGGCATTTCCACAACAGCATCAGTTTTTCCATTCAACCTGGGAAGGAAATTAGACTTTTGAGAGTGATAGACACCACTTTGCAACCTCCAGGAATGGAATATTCACAATCATAATGAAAAAGACAGAATTCTGCATTTCTAGGCTAAACTATTTTAAAGGTTAATAAAATTAACCTTCTGAAATCCTGTCCAGAACACTAGACATAACCAAGCTCATAGTTAATATTGCCTTGTCTTAACTGGCTCTACCCTTGAAAATGACAAAGATTTGAGTAGGAATTCATTTTGAGGGGATTTCAGAAAATAGGCTTCAGGGAGCCAAGAACAGACAAAAAAGCTGATGTTTGGTAGGTTAAAGCCAGTAACTGCTATGGATCAATGGAGATCAACCCACAGGAAACCTTTGAGAGATCATACAAAATGTGTATCTTATTGTCGTACCCATAGGGTAAGGGAACTTGTTTATTTATCCATCAACTCCATTCATCATTGGTTGAGGGTTACCTCTGGTCATCAAATTTTTATCACTTTCTGCTAGAGCCCTTGGGCAGATAGGCAGGTTTTTGCAGTAGGAGGCAGCTGGCTTGAACAGAAACTGTGAGTGCTGAAAATACACATCAAGCTGGATCCTGCCAACCCCAAAGGCTCCTTCAGTCTCAACCTCTCTCCCTGTTCTCATGCTATGCCTAACCCTTAACACACCTATTCCAACAAGCCATCACGTTAGGTAAAGTATCACTTTAAATTAGCTGTCAACCGACATTTGACATTGTTGAGAAAGAGCTTGGGCAAGTGCCTTCCAACCGCTCTTGCTGGTTGGAAGCGAAAAGAAGGAAAATGAGTATGACAGGTAAAACATATTTTGATTCGGTAGTGCAAGCACCTGGAAATTATTTCATGTCCCAAGGATGAGAGAATTATTTTAAAGACAACATGACATCTCTGTCCGTTTTCTCCAAATTCTCCCTTCTCAGAATGGCTACGATGACCTCGTTTGGATAGTTACTGTTATTCTGAATGTATTATATTAACTATCTTCATATAACTTACTCTCACACTTTTGGTATGCATACCCATCACCTACAATTTTTGTTAAAATACATATTGCCAGACATAACTTCTAGGGAATTTAATTCCAGTGCCCCTGTGTGAGGTCTGGGGCCCCCCAATTCTAATAAGTGCTCCTAAATGATTTTGATGCATACAGTCCCTGAGCGACTTTTCAGGAACACTGTGTATAAGAAACGCTGTATAGTATATTTCCAGGATATTTACATTTTAATTGGGAATACTAAAAAGTAAACAGTTTTTTTCCATACTGTTACCAATGAAAATTTATGAATAGAAAATCCAGAGAGAATCAGATTTTGAAAACTCAGGTAAGGGAAGAAATAAAAATGTTAATATTTTAACTTAGTCTTTCACTCTGATTTTCACCTCCACCTTGTCCCCACTTACCTAGGAAAATTATAGTAGATCTGTAATGTGCAGGTAATCATCCAGAGAGGATCAGAAGATGCTACTTTTGATAAGACATTTAAAACTTGGCAAGAGGAGGGTAGGGAAGACTGATCGATGTCCATTAAAAGCTCTATAAATGTAATTTGTGGCCTGAAATTTATAGTGGTGAGTGATGAATAGAATGGAGTTCCCTTATCTCAAGGAGAAAAATGGAACCATAAAGACCAAATACCTGTGCTCATCAGAGAAAAAAGGGAGCGATGCAGGATATCTATAATAGTGGCCAACAAAGCATGGTTACCTAAAGTGTCATCAAGATGGACAGTCTGTTAATGTGCTGCCTGATAGGTACAGGGGGGAAAGTCTAGGACTGAGAGGCACAACTCCCACTCAAGTGAAAGCTGTGAGGATGATTAGCATTTTACTAATCCACATGTATGCTGTAGAGGTGGACCATTTTGAGGCAGAAGAAAATACTTGAAAGGAACCCTACACATGGCTGTAGGTTTCAACTGTGGTCCTTCCCTCAAGCAATCCCAGGTGGGACCTGCACATATAGAGTGCACCATAGAGCACTAGCAAGTAAGTATTACACAGAACATTCAGAGAATAACAGATGTTGGTTCTAAATTTGCACGATTCCCCTGAGACCCGATACAACTGTGGCACACCAGCCAAATACGGAATTTATGGAGGTCAGATAATAGGTAATAGAAAGATTTAGTCCAGGCCATTTTAATAATGCATTCAATGGAACTGATAAAAAAATCTGTATTATTTTATAAATCATTGCATATAAATGATAATTCCACTTTGGTTTCATTATCCATGAAGTAAAATGTATGATGGCAGAAAGAGATACTCAGAACTGCCTGGAGCTACATATTTCTGCAAAGATAATAAATCCCAGGAATTGCTGAATCCCTGAGTATTTGAAGAGATGGTTTTCATCATAAAGACCTGAGTGATGCAGTGTACTGACTCCTACATCTCCCATTGAAATTGCTTCATTGTCTAACACTCCAACCAACTGAATAAGGCACAATAATATTAGATGGTTGCAAACTCAATCAGGTATTTATGTCAATCAGAGCTTTGCTTCCATATATGGGATCTGAACAAAAGCAAATCAACACAGTCCTTGGCACCTGAAGAGAAGCATGTGCTTATTTTATATTTCTGTCAGTTTACATTTACAAAACAGTGCTGAACAACAGGGAAAAAGTTTTCTCTTATTCCAGGGCTAAGTCAATATATTGCTGTCTGTGTAATACTATTCAATTTGGGAAGAAAGAAATCTATCACATTCAAGTCCCACAGAACATTTGCCCTGGCTGATGGCTTGGTGGACAGGTACCAGCCTGTGAACCCAAAGGCTGCTGGTTCGATTCCCAGCCAGGGCACATAACCAGGTTGCAAGCCAGGTCTCCAACCAGGTCCATAGATGGAGGCAGGTGAAAGGCAACCATACATTGATGTCTCTCTCCCTCCCTTCCCCACTCCCTGACCTTCTCTCTGAAAGCAATAAAATCTTTTAAAAAGTCACAATTCAGAAAAAAAGTCTTATAGAACATCACATTTCATTGTCTATTGCCTTGATGACATTATGCTAATTAGGCATTGAATATAAACTAGTAAACATCCTGTATGTCAGAATAACTCAGACGTGTGAGAGATGAACCTGGATACATTTTAAAGAATTTTTGAGGCATTGCAGGACATCCCTTCTAAAATAAGATGGGATGGGTGATTTTATTGGAACCCTCTCATCATGGAGGGACAGCACAGTTCATTTTCTACACTTTGATAGTCATATATGAAGTGCTCCTGTCAAAATCATCTATGATTAGTGTCCTGGCTGCCTTTTCCATTGCCAAGATATCGTATACCCACTAATGTCTGATTAACGGGAATATTTTCATCAAAAAATCAATTACAACAGTGGACTCACTCCCATGGAATTCACCAGCCATCATCTGGAACACAGTTAGATTGAGGGTTGGACAGTTTACTGAGAGCTCATTTTTGACAACAACTAGAAAACAATATGCTAAGAAACTGAGATACCATCCAAAAGGCTAGAACACATGTTTCAAATAAGGAAATATATAATACAGTCTTTCTTACAGCCTGGATACACAATTTAGAAATCAAGATGAGAGTCTCCTATCACACTATTACACTTTTAAAAAACCCATGGAGCAATTTTTGATGGCCCCTAATAACCTTTAACTCTGTTGGTTTGAAGTTTCACTTCCCAGGGAAGAAAGACAATCTTAGTTATGATGAAATGTGGAAGTCATCAGCCCTCTAGCCATTTTAGAGTCCCAGATCTCTGAATCAACAGCAGACAGGGATCTTACATTATTGATTATTGTGAATAATCTGGACCACCAAGGAAAACTGGATTGGTGCTACATAATTTGGATAACAATAATTATATTATAATTTAGAGAATGTACTGAGGAGTTTTTGTTCAGTAGTTCTGGTCAGTGAAAGATTCTGGCAACACAGTGAAAACAAAAATAGTAATAAAAACTCACACCCTATAGAAATGAAAGTGTGGGTCACCTCTCCAGGCAAAAGAACAAAACATGGGTCTAGGTGCTACCGAAAGTGTTTAAGAAGGCAGGTATAGCCCTGGCTGGTGTGCTTCAGTGGATTGAGGGCCAGCCTGTGAACCTCACATGCCTAGGTTGCAGACCAGGTCACCAGCCAGGCCCCCAGCTGGAGGCAGGTGAAAGGCAACCATGCACTGATGTTTCTCTCCCTTTCTTCCTTTCTTCCTCCCTTCCCCTCTCTCTAAAGATAACAACAACAACAAAAAAGGCATATGATTGCTCACTCAAAACTCATGAAATTGAATATGAAATATGCTTTAAATGTATTCTTTCACTATACTTAACTCCTTCTAGGTTTTATTTTCAATCAAAGATGATTACTTCTCTCAAGGCTTTCTTTTCTATAATAACGTTCTTTCTCTCTTTGATTTTTGTAACTATTACTTGCTTGTTTCTTCCAGTTTAAGGGCGGTATTATTATTGCAATTAAGTGCAATTGACTTGTCTGCCCCTTTTCTTTTTTGCCTCCATCTGCCCACACTTTTCTAAACAGTACCCTTATTAAAACTATCCTGAATTACAGTAAACTGAGTATATCACCTGCCTCCTATTAGAATGGTGTCTAATAATCTGTTAGTTTTATTATGTGTACATATGTATCATGTTTTACCTAAAAAGCTGCATTTGTCTTCTATTGTTCTCAGCTACTGGATCTCAATTAAGTGTAGAAGTTACATACTAACTAACATCCTGCTTTTTCTTAGTTTTATTTCCTTTGCTCTCTTTTATGGACAACATTCTAATCATTTATTTTTCTTCTCAATATTAAGTTTTAAATTATTATTTTTATATAAAATACTTCATTAAGAATGTTTATTAGAAATAAATTCAAATACAAGCCTTTATTGTGTACTGAACAATTTAATATTAAAATTTAAATATCTTTTGTGACCCACCTAATACTATCATATTTTTTAAATTGCTTAACTTCCATTATATTAGTTACCTGTATGTATCTTTACCATGTATGCCCTTTCTGTAACTCTCTTTCTTGTCCTCTCTGTCTCTCTATAGTGATTTGAATATATGAAAATTTAGTGATTTGAATCTACTTTTGTATCCTTTTATAATTTTCTATTTTTAATATTACATTTCAAATATCCATGTTGAAATATATAGCTCTGATCATTTCATCTATAGGTTGCATTATATAATTATATAACAATTTATCAATTCTCCTGTGATGGCTTTATATGTCATTTACAAATACTTGCCAAAAAGATACAAATACTTGTTTATACAAAAAATAATGCAGATTTCAACATTTCGATATATTTTCTTATATATAAATATGTGCAAGAATGTCTTTAGTTTTGTTTTAAATATTTTATTTATTATTTTTAGAGTGAGGGGAAGGGAGAGAGGCAGAGAAACACCAATGCATGGTTGCCCTTCCCCTGCCTCCAGCTACAGATCTGGCTGGAGACCTGGTATGTGTCTTGACTGGGAATGGAACCAGCAACCTTTGGGTTCACAGGCCAGCACCTTATCCACTGTGTTACCACCCAGGGCTAAGTTTTTATTTTTAAAGTAACCTGTTAAACTTAGTTTTATTAAAAAATACCCCTTTATATAATTACCTTACAATTTTTTCCAAAAATAAAATTTTATATTTATAATTTTAATGTATACAGAGGCCTCAAATTATATTTTTACATAATTAATGAATATCCTATGCATTAAATTGTCTACAATTTACTCTTTCATTTGAAATATTATATTTATCATGCATCCAATGTTTATATATGTATGGTATTAGTTTCTGAGTACAGTGCTTTATTTACTAACTTTTGTCAATGCCATTTTAGTATTGGCTTTTTCATGTTTTTGTCTACACTCTGGAAAATATCCTCAATTATATCTTTTGCAAGTTTCTGCTTTCAGCCTTCAATTTTAATGTAATTTTATTATTCTCTCAAAGTTCTATTTTAATTTTATTAAATTAGTATTTCATTTTTTTCTTTCTTATAGACAACTCATCATAGAGGTTTCTTTTGTGTGTGTGTGTGTCACTGTGTCTTGACTTACATTGTTTTATAGTCATTTATTGTGTTTTTGTCAATCCTCTTTGTTCTTGTCTAGCATGATAGAGGCTTTATCAGGTACCCCAAAATCATTGTCCCTTGTCTCCAATTACATGAACAGCATCTATTGACAGCTGGGCATTTTAACTGTGAGTACCTCTGCTATTTTACTGAGAGGTTAACTTTCAGTATTATTAATTTTTTGTTTCTCTTTTATTTTTATTTTATTACTTTATTATCATTAATTATTTTCCTAATTAATTCCTCAGAAAAGACCTCATGTTTTCTGACTAGAGAGTTGAAGGCTACATCCAGTGATTTTATAGCTGAGTTCAGGGAGGTTGCTGAGGAAATAATATTCAACATATAGACTTTCATGCAAGGTGTCTATTGTTTTTCCATCCCCTGAGACTCACCTTTCAATATTCAGAGAGGGCCGAAGATCTGGAGTTCTAACCGCTCCCTAAATAGACTTTCTATCAATTTCTGCAAAAAGATCTCTTTTTTCCATGAGGTAGATAATGACTTTAACAGATGCAAAATGTTATCAACTTTAATTGTCTTAGGTTTTCTTCTGCTTTCATAATTCTCTTTATGTTCTCCTTTTCAGTTAATATTTCTGGCATATATCTTCCTATTATAAAATTACAATAGGTAATTCAAGGAAAATTGTGTTTATTGAAAAGATTTTACTTTTTTTTTTAATTTTAGGGATTAGTTCTTGGTATAGCAGGAATTTTATAAAAATACATTATCTAGTCAGTCATATAAAGTTAATCACAGGGCCATAGTTAAGACACAGATTTAGGTCTACAGTTTATGACAATAGTGATTTTTATGCACATTTTCTGGCCTTATAATAAAAACATTGTTTTGTTAAAAGTTTCCCAGTATACTTTCATGAAAATTATAAGATTAAAAATTCCAAACTGTAAGTATTGAAAATTTACAAAACAGAGACAACTATTTAGAAAATATATTTGAAGTATTTCTTTCTTCATCTTCTCAATACATATAAAGTATGATATATAATGTAATTAAACTTGTTAATAATTGATAAGAAACATAAGAGAAATAAAGTTTCATTGAAATGAAGAAAATCAAAACATTTATTATTTCATAAACATTTTCTTTACAAAAATGTACCCTATTACACCAGCCACTAGTTTCATTACTAGGATTTTTTAATGTTTTCTAAGATTTCAGAACTACTATTGTTTTCTCATGTGATCAACTCAGTTTGTTTGGAAAGTAATTCCATTATGAATGTATTCAATTTTTTCCTTAGGTAGAACACCATGATAAACTTGCAAACAGCAGTATAAAGTACATTCATCTCTGCTAGTTGCTGAGACAGAAAACAAAAATCAAAATCTGTTCCCAAAGGTTCCTTTACTGTATAAAGGAACCCATGGCTTTAAACCTCAATTTTTTAATAAAGTTTTGGTTGACAATATGATTTAGGTTTTAAAAATGACTTAGAAAATTGTATTAACATTTGAGCACTCATGTTCCAACATGCTATATGAAAGAAATGGCTTATTTTCATATAGACCAAAAGCAATTTCCTCTCACTTTTAGTCATTGAATAATTACAGCTTATCAATTAATCAATTGATCATGTTAGAGACAACTTTGAGAAATATAACTAAAATAGCATTTAAAGTTTTATAATTTAGCAAAGACAGTTTCATTTTTAAATATTAAAATGAATCTTAATTTAACTATATGAACTATGAATTATATATATTCTCATGCTAAAAAGGATCTGAAAAAATAAAATAGCTAAAATAATTCTCAACTATTTGTTGCTGAAATATTTAATTAAAATACTTATTAATTTTATTCTATACAAATAAGTTTCATAAATGTTTATATTTTATTTCTATGTATACTAATTTCTCCTCATTAAAATAGTGCCTCTGTTTAGAATATTAAAGTAACAGTAAATTAGCTTATTAAGCTAATATAAGCAAAAATTTTTCACTAAATATGATAAACCTTACATCCTAAATTTGAAGTTTAGTTGTAAGTTAAAAGTAATAGTTTCCTAAGAACTTTTAAAGTAGTTTTTGCTTTATCACCATATCTATCAATTACTATTAAAATGTCATTTAAGTAGTTATAATAATAATGCTGTTTTTAATATCTGGCCTATGCACTAGAGCATTTATTATGTTTTAGGGAAATACATTTAAGATAAGACTTGTTAAAAAGTTGGTTTCTTTTCTTATTTATGAAACTTTAGGAACAAATAAATTAATGAAAAGCAATGTATAATGCTTGTAATTTAAATGTTTTAACTATATTGAAAAAAAAGCTAGCTTCTTTTAATAAATAAAATAGAGAACTATATTCCTCCCTGTAAGAACATTATTATATTTTACTCATGATAATATGTCATAAATATCCAAATAGGTAAATACAAATGAATAAAATATTTTTAATATTGCAAAATATCTTGTAGTGTGGATGAGTTATCATTTTACCCAGTGATTTTTCTACTGCTAAAAGTTGATATATTCCGACACATTCATTATTAAAAAATATAATACAACATACATCCATATTGTTACAGGCTGACTTGTGTCTTCCAAAAATCTGTATGTTGAAGTCCTAAATCAAGCAACTCAGAGTTAAATGCATTTGGAGGTGCCTCATTAAAGGAGTAGCTAAATTGAAAGGAGGTGATGGGAGTGGTCCCTAATCCAGTAGGGCTGGTGTCTTTATAAACAGAGATTAGGACACACATACACAAGGAAGACCATATGACGATGGGGAAAATGTGGCCATCGAGGAGCCAGAGAGAGAAGCCTCATAAATAAAAAACTCTACACATTGCTTTCAGACATCTAGCCTCCTAAATTATAGCCCAGCCTGCGGTACTTTGTTATGACAGCCTTAGCAAGCTAATACAAATGTATACATTTTTTTTAAATACAAATTTTTCATGTATTAATCTTTATATAAAGAAGAGTGTCAATAGTGGAATAGTTGAGTCAGAAGAATATGTATACGTGCATATATAAATATATACACACACACACATATATATGTATATATATACACACACTTAATTTCAACAGGCATTTCTAAACATTTCCAAAATATAAAAATATATAATACAAGTGTCAATTGCCAAGGTTCTAATAATTTTTGTGTCTATCAGTTTAATTATTAAATATTGATACAGCTTATATATCTACATATATATAACATGAATATATTAAGAATATAATATCATTTATACTAAAATTTTATTTTTAATTACTAACGATTATTTTGAATCTTTTTCATATTTGCTAGTCATTAGAATTTTTCTTATTGTTTTGTATAATTGCTGGTTTTGAACTGTTTGCATAATTCATTAGTATTACTTTGTTTGCTTGTTTTTATTGTTTTCTCATCTTGAAAAAGGAACAGAGAGGAAATTAAGAACAAAAATTGTGAAACAGAGCCCAGAAGACATATCAGTAGAGAGCACCCTGGCAGTCAGTGAGTGCATCCTTCCACTTACCCCATACAGAAACAAAGGTATTAACTAAGTTCTTAATGTAAATACATTTGATGGTATGTATTATAATCATATATATTTTGTGGATCTTAGATTCCTTATTTATATAATACACTAAAGAATGACTTTATTGCCTTTAAATTCCATGAGTCATAGAGTTAAGTATATTGTACAGTAGAAGATTAGTTTTGTGCAGTAATAATAAGTAGGTAATTTACTATTAAATCTATTCAGTGGTAACATATGATTTTTCAGAGCAATAACTATGACGTTATTTATGTAAGTTTAATATGCAAAACAGTAATTTGTGTTTTGAATTATCACGTAGAAAAATTAAGCTACAATCTAATGGTTTGCACTGACATTTAATTACACAATAACTGATTATAGCATTATATTGCACTATATTCTGGAGCCCATTATAGCTTTATAGTATTATAAATAATTTATCTTTTTCCTACTGGTTCTTACACTATATAAATATACTATAGCATGCTTACATTGAAGCTGTTCTTTTCATGTCAATATAATTTATCTTATTTGACATATAAGTACCTTATATCTTTAAAAATTCAACTTCTCTATTGTTTTAACACTATTGGTAAAATACCTCTGCATACTTTTATTCTCCCTTTTAATTTATAGGAGGGAGACCACTTAACATATTTGTATTACACAGAAGTTGATATGCAGCAACACTGTGCTCATTTAAACTTAATAGAAAATGAACCCTGAAAATTATTATGACATTAATTTAATTACATCTTGATTTTAACTAGAGCTTTAAAAATAATACTGTATTGACACTTTAGTAGTTTGAAGCTAATTTTCATGAAAGTCCAATCTAATTTAATTGTACCTCTATAGTTTATACATTGAAAAAAAGAATAAACGTCTTATGTTTTGAAATAATCTGTGTTATAGATTTTCCAAGAAATGTTCACGGAAATTATGTGTCTAAACTTTACAATATCGTATGATCTCACCCATTTCAGGACAATAATAAACAAAATAAACAAATAAGCAAAACAGAACCAGATGCATGAATACAATGAATAATGAATAGACCTCTAGTGGGCAGAGGGGAGTGGGGAGGAGGGAGGGGAGAGGAGGAGGCAAAGGGGAGCAGTTTAGTCAAGGAACTAGCATAGAAGAACCATGGACATGGACAATAAGTGGAATTGAGTTTGGAGGGGAGCGGGTGTGTGGGGAAGGGGACAGAAGGAAGGAAAAAGGAGATGAATAATAAAACAGCAATAAAATAAAATAAGAATACCCTGGCTGGTGGCACAGTGGATAAGGCACTGACCTGCACATCCAAAGGTCGCTGGTTCAATTTCCAGCCAGGGCACATAACCAGGCTGCAAGCCAGGTCTCCAGCCAGGTCCATAGCTGGGGGCAGGTGAAAGGCAACCAACCATACATTAATGTTTCTCTCTCTCTCTGCCTCTCTCCCTCCCTCTCTCTCCAAAAACAATAAATAAAAAATAAAATCTTTTAAAAAAATAATTAAAAATTTAAAAAAATAAAATTTCTAAGGTTAAAAATCTAATTTGGTTACTTTCACACTAAAGCCACATACTATTTGATGATCCCAAAGTTTAATACCATATGTAACATATTTTATTTTGCCATCCACTATTATTTAAATCAATACTGTTATTAAATATATATATATATTTAAATTCAGAATATAAAAGTTTAATTATTCAGTTGTTACCAAAAAATTTTTTATTGCCCCTCCCCCAAAAATATTTTTAATAACAGATAATAGAGGGACAGTTAATATGTATTCAATACATGTTTTACTTTGGAGAAACTGAAAATTAACCTTATATAAATACTACTAAAATGCTTAAAATTATTATTAAACCTAATCAACTTATTAATAATACACATGATATAAATGAATATGTATTAATAATTCAATATTATAAAATAAGAAAACATCTTTTTAATTATCAATGGAAACAATTGTAAAAAAATTAATTGAAGTGCTGGCATTTTTTCCTTCTGGGGAAATGTCAAACAATTATGCCTCGTATTTTCAAGAGTATGAGGAAAACGACAGTCATTTTAAACTATCGTTATCAAGCAATGCGTCAATTATTTTCAAAGTTACAAGTGTGCTTTCTTGGGGAATCTAGAAACATGTCCACTGGGGCTTTCCTTAAAAGCATGGTGAAAAGCATTCAAACAATAAATGTCTCTCCATGAATATGAGGGTGTGCACAAAGGCCCTTGATACGTCAGGAACATTGGAAAATATCTAAGAAAACATAAGTTAAAACATACAGCCAAAGAAGAATAAAGAATACAAAAAGATGTTCTAATGACTTAAGCAAGATTCTTTTTGTACTTTATCAAACATTTAGCAAAATGCAACTCATTCAGAGTAGAAGATACATTTAAAATGCATTTGTCATTGTTTACTTTCTAGGCCAAAGAATAATTAGGCTGAATGTAATTTACAGTTTAATAGCTATTGGGGGGATTTTAATAACTGTAATTGATAAGCTATAAATCTTACATTGTTATAATTATCTCTATATATTAACACAGAATTTAACTTCAGTTTTGAACAAGTCACTTTTAATTGCCCATCACAGAGGTTTTCTCCTCTCTTGGATGGAGATTCAGTCTCTCATACCACTGTTTGGAAGTGCCAGCATGTTTTTCCATGATGCCAAATTCCTCTCCAGGAACCCAGACAAAGTTTGGAAATGCCTCAGTTGAGAAACCATTGAAGAGCCCAATGCAACAGACCTACTTCAGGGTGTTTTTATGACTAAAAAAATTCCACTGAAATATATCATGCACACATACCATCTGGCTTCTTGGTTTATAATAGTTCAACACACTATATTATAAGTGACACTTGAATGGCATTATTTAAATAAGTTCACAAATTTGCAATAATTCTTTCAGGCAATCTATCCACTGCCCAATGCCCAACATATTCACTGATATTTGAGCAGGGACTATGTATAACCTACCACAACACTAGCTTGTTTTTCTGGAAAGAAATTATTGTCATAGTAATAAGACTATAATATTTGTTAGCATGTAAACAACTTTTTTTTTTTTGGTCTAGCATTGATGAATCTTTTCAGGTTATGGTATCACAGAGTGGGTCCTATTCGGGGCACTTAGAATAGATAATTCTCAGGCCTGAATTCATGGAAGGAAGTCCATTATATCAAGTATATGTAGAGTCAATCTTTCAGCAATACTGCTTACACCGATAGACAATGAAAAAAAGCTGTAATATATGTACATATGCATACAATGGAATATTGCTCAGCCATAAAAAATGATAAAATCTTAACATTTGTGACAGCATGAATTAACCTACAAAGTATTATGCTAAGTAACATATGCCAGTTAGAGAAAGACAACATGGATTCTAAAGAAAAATATAATATAAACAATATCAATGAACAAACAGAAACATACTTATAGATACAGAGACCAAAACTAATGGTTGTCAGTGGGGTGGGGAGTTGGGGACTGGGTGGAAAAGGTGAAGGGATTGAGAACTACGGGTTGACAGTTGCAAAATAGTCATGTGTATGCCAAGTACAGCACAGAGAACAATCAATAATACTGTAATAGCATGTGCAGTGCCAGGTAGATACTTGAAATATCAGCATGGTCACACAAAATAATAACCATGAAACTAACACAATACTAAAAATAAAAATAATAAATAATTAAAAGCAAAAAAAATTAAACTACCATTAACAGTAGCACCAAGAACATCAAATACTTAGAAAGGAAAAGGGAGGGAGGCAGAGAAAGAGAGAAACATCAATGTACAGCTTCCTTTCTCCTGCCTCCAGCTATAGACCTGGCTGGAGACCTGGCTTGCAACCTGATTATGTGCCCTGGCTGGGAATGGAACTAGTGACCTTTGGGGTTAGCAGGCCAGCACCTACCCTCTGAGCCACCAGCCAGGGCTTAAAAGATGTATTTTTAAAAGGTCTATAGATCATAAAAGAAAGAGGCTGCTTAACATTCCCAGGATAGGTTTTGGGAACCTCCTGTGGGGCAGGGCCTTTGGAAAACATTGATGTGGGTGATGAGAAGGGTGGTCTCAGGTGCACCATCTCCCAAACAAATAAATCTTGAGCTTGTAACATTTCCTTACATAGACATAAAACCCTCATGGCTCAGGCCAGACTTATATCCTTATGTTGGAATATCTTCTACTATGTCAGATTCAATGCATATGCCTTTGTTCTCCTTAAGCATGCATGTCACATGGCATCTGGTTAACCCCATTATTGTACCTGTTCCTGGCAGTCCTTTGCTTACAGCATGATGGGGGTGTATGTGGACTGTGGCTTGCCTTGGCCTTGGGATGAGATCCACCAGCTGTGGGGACCAACACTCAGTACTAAGTAGTGCTCTCCATCCAGTGCCTGTGTGAATGGTGTCACCCCTGTGACTGCTGCTGCTGGAGGAATGGGATAGTTCTTCTAGAGGTTATAATAAATGTTACCTACTAGACAACAGGACAGGTATTTTAATACCATGAACTACTTCCAAGAGGATTATCTGCACATAACTTCTTAAAACCTAACTCCATGTTTTTCATTTCTATTTTGATTATTTTTGGTGGATCATTGTCAAAATTTTATTATGTTATAGCCTACATTTAGCCCATCTGTCCTAAACAACAAAGTGGGGGTCATGAAATAAACTCAAAATACCACTTGCCAGGAGTATTTTCTATTTTTAATTTTTAGGTAAGCCTTTAGTGGGATAAAAACCTTGTAAACCCACTTTCAAGTCATAGAATCCTATTGAAGAAATTAATAGAAATATAGTCAGATCCTTATTAATCTCCAAAGGAGGATACACACTTTGACATACCTGGATACATTTCTAATAACACCTGTCATAGATGCAAATTTTCATTCAGTTATATGTTCATTTTATGGGTTATTATGTTTTCCAGGAGCCTGAGGTTCCTTAGGGCAGAAATGAGTTTGCTTTATTTTATTATTGACTCTCTTGCATCAAATACTTAGTAGGGATCAACACATATTTTATAAGTATATGAAGAATCACTAACATACTAAGTACTATCAGAAAGTAAGTGATCAGAATGTGGGGAAATTTTCTATTTTTCCTTAATGTTTCTGTAATCTATAGAATATTCTAACTTAAAGTATCAAAACTGCCATAATTTTTCAAAATAATTTTCCCAAGGTGGTCTGATAACATAACCAACATTTCCTCTTCCCATACTTGCACACATTTTCATCAACAGACTATTATTTTTGTACAATGGCTTTTCACAAGAGATTGTTTGTAAATCAGTCAGATTTATATATAAAAACACATTTATCCACCTACTTATTTATTATATTTTACATTATCATTTATCTCTCTTTTATAGTATTTATACCTCCACCCAAACCCTTGTACCCTCAATCACCACACCACTATTCATGTCCTTTTCTTTTTCTTTTTTTGGTCACAGTGCGTCTACAATAGAAAAGCCAAATTTAAGGATGAGAAAATACAGCTTTAGAGATAGCAAATGACTGGTCGCCACATTCTTCCAGCAGTGCCACATTCTTTCCAAGTTACTGAGGCTGGATCTGCCCCTGACATGGAGGAAAATATTCTGGAGAATGTCATCCCTTCCTGATTTGAACACAGTGAGTGTACACAAAGACATACATTATGGGAATGCACTTGATTTTAAGTAAACACACTGACTGTTCTTTTTTCTATATAAAAAAAATTAATATACTTTTAGATTTGCATTAAAAGTTGTGACTTTTAATAAAATGTCCTTAAATCCTATACCTAGCTTTCCCAATCATAAACACTTTACTCTAGCCTACTATGGTATATTTGCTTATTTTTAATATTTGAAAACTAGTCATATAGACCTGGGATATAAAAAATGTAGCACCCCCCTTTTTTTTTTTTTTTTTGCTCTCTCTATGTATATCGCAGGCTTACTCATCATAAATTAAAACCTAAAAACAAAGAGAATGATATTTATTTCACCTGCATCTTTGGATGGCCAATATTCTCCATTTTAATAATTTGATTAAACTATAAGCATAACCAAGGATTTAGTAATAGTCACTGTTAGAACATAATAGTGGCCTTTAGTTAAAACAAGCTTACAGACTTGAAATGGGGACTGTGGAAGGTTTAGTTAAGAAATGGTGTTTAGTATTTTCATTATTCTTCAGAAACAGATTGCTCTGAGAGTAGAAATGAGAAAATATAAAATAACACTACCAGGGCCGTGACAATAAACAGGCAGGCAACAACTAATTGCATGCCCGTTTACTCAGTGTGATTTTTATATTATTTTTATAAGCAAGATTATTCAAGGTCAATTACTTCTCATCTCAATGGAATGAATCACAACCTTTTAAAAGTGGATGGTATTTATGGACATTTTTGAAGAATAAATATAATTCCATATGTATTGATTTAAATATGCAAGTTTTCATAAAAAAATAACTGACTCTTTGAAGTCAAACTTCCGAAGGGGAAAAGATTCAGGGGCCATGTTATGTTAATAGGCTGACTCTATGTGATATCATAGGTGTATGATTTTAGAATTTTACACTTTAATTTCAAAATGAAGTTACCTGGCTGGTGGCTCAGTGGAAAGGTGCTGGCTTGCTAACCCAAAAGTTGCTTCTTCAATTCCCCAGCCAGGGCACTTAACCAGGTTACAAGCCAGGTCTCCAGCCAGGTCCATAGCTGGAGGCAGGTGAAAGGCAACCATACATTGATGTTTCTCTCCCTTTTGGCCTCCCTCCCCTTCCTCTCTCCCTAAAAATAATAACAAATAAAATATTTGTAAAAAATGAAATTAAAAAGTGAAGCATTTTAAAACTAAGCACACTGGCTCCTAATCAGATTTCTTAAGAATCAGTAAACAATCATATACTACTTGAGGATGTGTGAGCTTAGCTTTGTGTATAATAATTTGTAATTTACACACTTTTTTTAAGGTGAACAAAAATACTCAAACCAGTTTGTTGTAAAACAGAAAGAAAACATCTTTCTTCTAACATCCGAGTGTCTTTTTCACTTCTCATTGATATATTGCACATTAACAAACTTAAAGTTAGCAAATTTGAAACAGTATGTCAGAAGGAAGAAATGTTTTTGCAAAAATTTTCAAGATAAAGTGTTCTGTCACTATGGGTAGCTCAAAACTGGAAATTAAGATTGTAAAAAATTACTTTAAATAAATGGATGTTTTTTAGAGAAATGTGGTATCATCAAGTTGCTTTCTGCTACTAAATTATATAAATTATAATAAAATTTTATAGCTACATGAGTATATGAATAATACCTTTGATAAATGAAAGTGAAATACTTTTAAATGTCCTTAATAGGACACACAAATAAGTGTTATTTCTAAAAAAAGACTACACATTGGACTGTGTTAAAATTAAGATTTTGGTCAAGGGTTACAAAGTATCAGTTAAGTAAGATTAGTAAATTTTGGAGACTCAATGTATAGAATAGTGACTATAGGTAACAGTACTATGCTGTGTATTTGAAATTTGTCAAGAGGATCCTAAGTGCTCCCAGCACAAAATAATTGAAAAAAGCTAACAATGTAAAGTGATTAGCATGTTAATGAGCTTGATTGTGGTGATTGTTCCACAATGTATACATATATTAAACCACCTAGTGGTATACCTTAAATATAGACAATAAAAAAAAAAAAAAAAAAAAAAAAGAACATGCAGAATTCCTTGCATTAAATAACATTATTAAAAGTCAGATGATTGCGCATACATTTGATAAAGCATCCACATGTAAGATATGCCAAGAACTTGTACAATTTAAGTAACAAAATGCAGAAAACATAAAAATTATCAAAAGACTTAGAGTGACATTTTAAAGGAAAGACTTTTAAAATGTCAACAGACGTATGAGAAAGTATTTGGCTTGATTAGTCACCAGGGGAAACGAAGCTAAACTCTCAATGCGGTACCTACCATAATGCATGCTCTATTAGTGACAGATCAGACAATAATATTAAAAGCAGGTGAGAATGTGCGACAGTGATAACTATAATCCTTTTCCCTTGAGAGTATCAATTTTACAACCATTATGAAAATCTTTTTGGCAGTGCCTACTATTAGCTGAACATACACAAGACTGCAAGTCTGAAATTTAACTCCGATGTGTGTATCAGGAGAACTACCTAAAATAATATATTTATATATTCAGAAAAATGTGAACAGAAATGGTTCTGATTGGCATGGCTCAGTTGGTTGGACTTCGTCCCACTAAGTGAAAGGCTGCTGGTCAGATTCCTGGTCAGGGCACATGCCTGGGTTGCATATTCGTCCTGGTGGGGGCATCTAGGATAGGTACAGACAGCCAATAGATGTTTCTCTCGCTTTGATGTTTCTCTCCCTTTCTTTCTCCCTCCCTTCCTCTCTCTAAAAATAATTTTAAAAAATCTTTTTAAAAAGTGACAGACATGTTCCTAGAACAGTTCTTCTTATTCCCCATCTAGAAATAACTCAAATGCCCACAAACATTAAGATTATTTAAAATGGTAGTATGTTAATAAAATAAAATATTATATAACAATGAAATATATTACTTACTACCTGAAACAATATAACATAGTTGAATCTTAATAATGTTAGCTAATGAAACCATATACAAATAGTGACATATATATCACACCTATATTACTATCATTATTTGTATATCATTATTTGTTCACATATGTAGATACAAACATATGCACAGATACAACATACATACACATTGAATTTAAAAATAAACAAAGAAAATCATATGATGTTAGAAAAAACACTGCTTATTTATTGGAAGACTAATGATTAGATTGGTACAAAGAGAGGGTTTCTTGCCCTGGCTGGTGTGGTTCAGTGGATTAAGCACCAACCTGCAAACCCAAAGGTTTCTGGTCCGATTCCCAGCCAGGGCACATAACCAGGTTGCAAGCCAGGTCTCCAGCCAGGTCTCCAGCCAGGTCCCCAGCTGGAGGCAGGTGAAAGGCAACATACATTGATGATTTTCTCCCCTTCTTCCTCACTTCCTTCCCCTCTCTCTAAAAATAATTAATAAAACATTTTTAAAAAGAGGGGGTTTCTTGTGTGCTTGCAATATTTATTTCTTCATATGAAAAATTTCATATAAAATATAATAGAAGCCCTGGCTGGTACCGCAGTGGTTAAGGCACCAGCCTGCGAACCCAAAGGTTGCAGGTTCGATTCCCCAGCCAGGGCACATAACCAGGTTGCAAACCAGGTCTCCAGTCAGGTCTGTGGCTGGAGGCAGGTGAAAAGCAACCATACATTGATGTCTCTCTCCCTCTCTGCCTCTCTGCCTTACCCTCTTTCTAAAATAATGAAATAAAATATTTTTAAAAATATATAAATAAATATATATATAATAGAAGTTTATAGCCACATTTCTTTATGTGCAAATAGAAAGTTCATTCTTTTATAAATGAAAGTTTATAATGTAAAAATATATCATAATGTTCATAAGAGTATAACATTTATGCCAATTCAGGGTGGAAATGAAGACTTACAGTACTTCTTCAAATTTTAGAAGGTTTGTATGAAAAAATGGAGAATAGAATTATACTCACAGTGATAAATTATAAGAGCTATATATGTTATGTTGCAAAATGAGCAAAGGCATTCTAACAATACACACTGTCCAGACATTGAATGCAATGCTACTTAGATTCATGACTTCATCATCAAATTTACTGAAACAGAATTAACATTTTAAGGGTTATTTATTCACTCAGTTAGCTTTGTTTTTCCTCAACAATTACTTATTGAGAATTTTTTGGTGTTATATATTATTTACTAGACATAGATTAAATAATACTTTTAGATATTCATTTTAACTCATAAATCAATGCTAGTCACACTAAAGTGTGATATATCACAATAGTTAAATACACAAGCTATGAATTCAGACTTCCAGGGTTTGAAAACTCCACTGTTTACTGGCTCAGTGACCTGGGTAAAATCATTTAAGCCTTCTATTTTTCAGTTTCCTCAACTGTAAAATGTAGATAAAATGGTTTCTACTGCATAAAACTTTTCTGAAGTTTAAGCAAATTTTATAAGTAAAACCATTAGAGTATGTGTGGTTACTCTGAAAGACTGAGATGTGTTTACGGTATGTCCTATTTTTAATGTTACTCTTTTAATTCAGGCAAATATAAATATACAGACAATTTTACATATTTCAAACTCAGAAGGATGACTATTTTCATATTTATGAAGGTACACATCGACATATATTTATTCAAGTATAGACAGATGATAAATAGATCATTCAGTTGATGATAGATGCGTGTGTGTGAAAAGTGTTCAAAAATCTATGAAAGATAAATTATCTTTACCAGAAGTTTAGTGACATTTTAATGACATTCATGGTACAAATAATTATGTCGTATTTCCTGACCAACTCAGACATTTTGGCTGTCCCATCTCCCTCAGTGCACCCCTACATTATTATGTGTTCCCAAGTTTATACTTGGTCAACAACTTTTCTCCTTTCCCCACCAGAACTTATTCAATTGCATTTCTCATTTCATGGGTCACTTGCTTTCCTTGTTCCCATCCATGAAGGATAAACCCAACCTTTCTTATTGGATTAGAGGCAGGTAGTGTGAGTCTTAACTCTGTTATGGATGTTGGTTTGTCACAGATGAATTGCCTCCCTTTGATACAACTTGAGCAATCTATCCAGTATGTTGGAAAAAAAAAAAAAAGAGCTGTCTCTGTGGAAGAAGAAACACAATTCAGACCAAAGAGATACTTCTCTTATTTAAAACGAATGGTGGGTACTGGTGAATGACAAATCCACAGCCCCAATGAAAGTGCTCATCAATTGTCTGTCTGCTGAAGGACAGACATAGATGAAAAAATAGAGAGAGATTGTGTAGTTTTACCAAAGGGTGTTTTCTGTTGGAAGGAGTTAAACTGTGAATTGTGAATCATCAAAGCCAAAAAACTTGATTTCTCTTTTCTGTTATAAATGAAGTAAGAGAAAAATACAGCTCTTATGATTTTTCTAAGTGTGCAGAAACAAAAATTAGGTGTGCAGGCTTAGAAAAATGTATGGGGTAAGCTACTGGGATGAGATCTCACTCTCCCTTTCTCTGTTCATCTGTCTATCTCTTTCTTCTTTGCTTCCCTCTATCTTCCTCTGTCTCTTCTCCTAGGAAAAAGGCCTATTTTATTTTCTTGATATCATGGTATGATCAAATAGCAGATGTCATTTTGGTGTTGATAAATTCAGAAATAGTGCCTATTTCTTTGATGTTTCGGTAATTTCTTTATGAATATTTAGTACAATAATGACTAGGTTTGTGGTTAAAAAGTTAAAGAGTGGTTTATGATTTCCAGAATTTTTAAATTAGATATAAATAGATATTTATATTATCATTAAAATAATTTCCTTCAAAATAATTAAGATATTAATATAACTAGATGATTTACTAGCTTTCAGAGGTTTAAATGTGACTGCAATGATTTAACATACATATGGACTTCCCCATGACTTAAGAGCTTCCTAAAGTATTAAAACAATGTTGTGTAAAGCACAGCTTTGCATCAATACGAACAACTAAAAAGAAGTAAGTCAATTTTAAATAAATACACCTCTTATTTTTGTTCAAGAAATAGCTTATAATTATTTTTAATATAATAAGATAAATTAAGGCTAGTGAATAAATGCATCCTCAAATTATAAAAATAAAAGTACTATATAAGCAATTCATAAATAATCACAACTGTATTGATTGTAACATTTTATAGAAATAACATTAAACTGTATTTAGAAATCTTTTTTAATCCTGTGTCATGTACAAAAGTTAAATAATGTAAGTGGTGAGCTTTGAAAAATAAGCTTTTAAACTAAGCATTTAAACATATATGTATATGTGTATTTACATGATAAATATTTATCTGCCATATGTAAAGTCTATTACTCAACATTTGTGTGCATGCCATCCTAGAGGAAGACTCCTAAAGAAACCATAAACAAGAGCTTAACTTTTTAGTTTTTCCTTATTAACTCCATGACATTTCATGGTATATTAAACACTCTGCTAAATAATCTAATACTTCTGAATTTTTTTAAAACTACACCTTGAATTTTTTACTACAGCCCTAACTGGTAACACAATGGATAAGACACCAGCCTGCGAACCCAAAGGTCACTTTCCAGCCAGGACAACATAACCAGGTGGCAAGTCAGGTCTTCAGCCAGTTTGGCAGCTGGAGGCAGGTGAAAGACAACCATACATTGATGCTTCTCTCCCTCTCTGCCCCTCTCCCTTGTCCTCTCTCTAAAAAATAATAAATATAATAAATAAAATCTTTTAAAAAATATTTTTAATTACAAATTTAATACATTATATAATTTTCTTGTTTCTTGATGTATTTTTGTTTGCAATATTGTTATGTGTACTTTCTTTTTCTGTATTAAAAAACACTTCAGACATTGTTTTGCCCTTTGCTTTATTTCCCTTATTTCCTTCTTCCTTCCTTCATTCCTTCCTTCCCTCCTTCTTCCTTTCCTTCCTTCCTTCCTTCTTCTTTTATTTCTTCATTTGTGTTTTATTTTGGAAAAATTTCATTGCCACAGATATGGACATGAGCTAGGAAAAGCCAAAATTATCCTTACTGCTATCAGAAGACTAGACTGTGTCTCGTCCCAAACATTCTCAAATGGGAGTTGACAATCTTAGCTAACAAAAAAAGTTAATTAGTTGATAACCTTTTGACATTGTCTTCAATGTCCTAAGACCAAGATTTTCCTTAGGTATTGCCCAGAGAAGTAAAAATGAAAAATCTGAAGAAGAAGAAGAGGAAGATGTGTCTTGCTAAGATACACTTATATTTAGAATGATTGATCATGATTCTAGACAACATTTAGTTAAAATTCATCTTTTAAACTGAGGATAGGCAAGAGACATGAAATAGGTAAAGGGAAAGCAAAAGGGAGATCTTTCAAGGGCAGTGGCCAAGGAGAAATGCTGTTAAGTGGAAAACATTGTTACACACTTTTCTGTTCTTTCTTTCTCACCAGGCTTCTAACTACCTGTCAAGAGTATCCACAAGGCATCTTATTGACCAGGAAAAATATCTCTCACTCTTGTATTCTTATTTAGCTCAAGTTTTCTGCGTATAATCAGCATCTTCACCTAATTTTATTTTTTAATATTTCTCTAAGCTCTTAATTTTAAAACAGCTCAATATTTTTCAAGTTTTATTATTTTTAATGCATGATTAAATGCTATGTATGTCTTTCTATTTATTTATAGCGTATTGTTTTACTTTTTTATATATCAATGTTGACCTGACCTTTGATCTATGAATTATTTAATAGAGTGCAAATTTTCAAAAGCATTATATTTATTTATCCTTTTTGTTTTTGTCTTCCAAGTTTGTTACCTAACTTTAGCTATAATTTCTTAGAAAGTTGATGATACTTTTCTATAAATTATTACATGGGTCAAGCATACAAAGAGTAGTTTGTGAAATTTTTATGAGTTGTTGAATTTATGAAGGAGTTTTTGCAAAGTAGGGTATGATTGCTTTTCCTAAACAGGTATATATCAATTTGAAGATAAGGGCATATGATATATGCTCCAGTCTGTGCCAGAGCCAAGAAGCAGGAGGGTCCATGTACAAGTGCAAGAGAAAACGGATGTCTGAGCACAAGCAGAAGGGGAGAAGGCTCACACTCTCTTCCCATTTTTATTCTATTCAGGCTTTAAACTGAATGGATGATGCCCACCTACATGAGTTAATATGACCTCTTTTACTCAGTTACTGATTCAAATACTCCCAGTAAAAGACTAAAAGCACATTTTCAAGACACAGAGTAAGCATCAGACCCAGACTCCAACAGGGCAGGGATATTAGAATGACCAGACTATGAATTTAAAACAACTATGATTAGTATGATAAAAGCTCTACTGATTACAGTAGGCAGCATGCAAATATATATGGGCAATGTAAGCAGAGAAAATGAACTTTTAAGAAAAAAAATAAAGTGAAGTGCTAGAGATCTAAAACACTATACCAATATAAACAATATTTTTGATGGGCTTACTAATTGAGTAATCATAACTGAGGAAAGATGCTCTGAGTTTGAAGATGTGTCAATAGAAACTTCCAAAACTTAAAACTAAACAAGGAGATAAAAAAATATATATAAAAAATAAAGAATCAAATAGAATATCCAGAACTGTGAGAAAACTATAAAATATAACTTAAATATAATAGAATCCAAAAAAGAGGTGAAAGAGAAAAAAAAGTAGAAGAAATACTTGAAAAATGACTGAAACTTTTCCAAATTACTATTGGGTACTAAACAACAGATCCATGAATCTCAGAGAGCACCAGGAAGAAAAAATAAAATCAATGATAAAGAATAAATCAATGTAAAAACACCAAAAAAAAGTTACCTATAGAATAGGAAAAATCAGAATTACATCAGACCTCTCCTTAGACGCCATTTATACAATAAGAAAGTAGAATGAAACATTTAATATATTGAGAAAATAAAACCATCATATACAATTTTATATTTTGACAAAGTATTCTTTACATCTAAAGGGGAAATAAAGGCTTTTCCAGACAAATAATTATGCAAATTTATTGCCAATAGACTAACCTTAGGGGAAATAATTTTTAAATTCTTCAAAGAGAAAGATATTGATATACAACATCAGTCCAGATGCTATCCAGCCATGTTCTATCAAAAATAGGGACATATACTGAATAAGATACAAGATATAAGAAACACTATATGTACATAGGATGACACCTCAGTCCCCTTCAAAACAGGTACCTTGGGACCTCACATAGTTTTTCCAATCACCATCAGCTGACCCATGGTATTTTCCTGAATTTCTTTGACATTCCGAAATCTTTTCCCTTTCAAAGGTGATTTTAATATTGGGAAAAAACAGAAATTTCAGGATGCAAACCTGGGATACAAGGGGACCAAGCCAGCTGGGTAGTTTGATGCTTCACCAAAAACTGCATAAGATGTGATGCATGAGCAGGTGCATTGTCATGATGAAACTGCCAGTTACCAGTTGCCCACAGCTGTGGCCTTCTGAATCATCTGAATAGTTTTGTCAGGTGAAAGTTCAACCTTAGTGTAAAATGTGATGCAGAGCCTTTGCTGTACTCATTCAGTCATTTTTAATGTGACGGCTACACAGTATACATGCTCATTAAACAGTGTCTACTATCCCCACTGACTAGTACAGTGAAGTCATCATTGTTCATACATGAGCATTCCAGTCCACTCTCCTTGGCTTCCAGGTTGCATTGATGTTACACAATCCATTCTTATTATATTAACAATGGCTGAGCCCTGGCTGGTGGCTCAGTGGAATGGTGCCTGCCTGTGAACCCAAAGGTTGCTGGTTCGATTCCCAGCCAGGGCATATAATGAGGTTGCAAGCTAGGTCTCCAGCCAGGTCCATGGCTGGAGGCAGGTGAAAGGCAACCATACATTGATTCTCTCCTTCTCTGCCTCTCTCCCTTCACCTCTCTCTAAAAACAATAAATAAAATCTTAAAAAAAAAAATAAAAAAACAATGGCTGGAATTTTTCTGTACAGTCCTCATAAATTAGGAACTTGTTTCTACATAAATAAAGGATTAGTACTGGAGAAGGAATAAGTGAAGGTAAATAAATATATTTATGTAATTTATCTTTAATTGGTCTAACAAATAATGAAAAATAATAGGAATAATGTATTTGATTCTGTATGATTATATGTATATGTAAAACACAATGGTATGAGGGATAGGAGAAAGGGATTAAGTATATTTAGTTATTACAAAGTAGTCATATTACCCATATGTGGTAAAGTGTTATTTGAAGGCAGACTTAAATTAATTGTAAATAGTTTATTGCAAAATCTATATTAATCACTAAATATTGTTAAAAGGATAATTGACATGCCTAAAAATAAGAGAACATATAATCATAAATGTATAATTCTCAATTAAAAGAATAAATGGTAGGAAAAGAGTATAAGAAAAAATAGAAACAAAGAACAAGGGCAAAAATAGAAAACAGTAACAAATATAGTTGATAGCCATCCAATGTAAATAGTCTATAAATACAGAAATTAAAAGATAGATATCTTCAAAGTAAGTCACAAAATAAACAAGACCTCATAATATGAGGTCTATGAAAAACATATTAAATATAAATATATGAATATATTTTTTTAAAGTGATGGAAAAGATATATCATACTAACAGTAATTGGAACTTTGCCCTGGCTGGTGTGACTCACTGGGTTGAGTGGTGGGCTGTGAACCAAAATGTTGCCAGTCCAGTTCCCAATCAGAGCACTGGATGGGGGCCTGCAAGAGGCACCAATCAATGGCTATGAGCCAGGTTCCTGGATGGTGCACGAGAGAGGCAACCAATGAATCAATGTTCCTCTTTCACATTATTGTTTTTTTCCCTCTCTTTCTTCCTCCCCTCCCCCCTCTTTAAAAAGTAAAATGAAATAATAAAGCCTTTGGAAGTAACTTTATTACCTTATTATTTTAAGACGGAGTGGTTATAAGGGCAAGGAAAACCAGCAATAAAAAAGAAATACTGCATAACGATGAAAGGGTCAATTCTCCAGGAAACCATAAGAATCCCTAATCTGCATTTGCCTAACAACGGAGCTTCAAAATAGATGAAGTTGATAGAACTACAAGGAGAAACAGATGAATCCACTATTATAGTTGAAGACTTCAATACCACTTATCAGAAATGGACAGATTCACAGGCAGAAAATCAGTAAGGACACAGCAGAACTCAAGAGCACCATTAAGCAAGTAGATATTACTGTCAACCTAGGCAATTTCATCCAGCAACAGCAGAATGCACATTTTTCTCAAGGTCATATGGAACACTGCACCAAAGTAGACCATATTCTGCTCCATAAAACCCACCTTAACAAACTTAAAAGTTAAGTTTTAAGAGTTATACAATGTATGTTTTCACACCACAATGGAATTAAGCTAGACATCAGTAAGAGAAAGAAAGGTGAGAAAAATCCCAAAATACTTGGAGATAAACCAGCACACTTCTTAATAACACATAAGCCAAATAAAAAAATATCTCAGGATAAACAAATTATTTGGAACAAAATGAAAATAAAAACATAATTTATCAAAATTGTGGAATGGGCAGAAGACTGTTCTTCTGACCAAAGAAGATACATAGGTGGTAAATAACCCTATGAAAACATGCTCCACATTACATGGTATTAGGGCAGCGCTGATTAAAGCAATGAGGTACCACTACCAGCCTATTTGGAATAACCAAAATCTAGGACACTGACAACAAAGAATGCTTGTATAGTCCAACTGTCTGCACTCCAAGCTCCACTGATGAAGCTGAATTGTTTAAGGACAACTTCACTATTATTTCTGTTGGTTGGCTTGATGTCAATTGGAGCAATGAGGCTAACTTAGACATGTACCTCTTTTTCTTCTCCAAGCTAAGCCAAGAACAAGAGAGAATTACACTATTGTGCACTGCCTTTCAAGGCTCTGTGTATATCACATTTGCTCTTGACCCATGGGTCAAACCTAGTTATCTAACCAAGCCATGACTCGATAGGCAAGAGAACTGGTGCCACTTAATTATGGGAGGAGGTGCAAAGTCACTTTTAAAGGGCATCAAGGCAGGTATTTTTGTCATTTAGCATAATTACACATTTACTTTGCAATTTAAGTAGATTTGTCATAGGTTTCTTACTTTTGATTTTAATACATTAGTAATAAGTTTTTTTGGCTTTCCTGTTCTTATGTAAATAACAATGACCTACATAAATAATAATATTTATATACACTTCTCTTTTTGGTATGAGCTCATATTTATTTTAATTCTCAATCCTTTTTTCTTAAGAAAACAAGTAGTAGAGATGATAGCAGAAATCAATGACTTCATTAAATACATACATAAAATATACTATATTTGAAATTATCAAGTTACTGTGTTTTCATTTTGTAAGAATTGATTCATTTTGTATTTATATGTTTCATGTATCAAAAAGTGAAATTATTGAGAAAAAGAAAAATCCTACAAATCAGAAAAAGACACTCATGGGCAAATGCAATCACTCCATTAGTTTTTAGTGTCTTTCTAAAAATGCTTATAATTTTAATACAATTTTTATATTTGATTTTTCCATCAGTTATTAGTAAATTTTATGTCAGCATGAAGAATAAATTCATTCTATAAATATTGGATTGTTTAATTACATTAGGCCATTCATCAATTATGTTTTACTATCTTAAAAGCTAGTAAAAATTTTTCTTAGAAATGACCAACTGAAATAAAATAGTGTTGATTTTCTTTGAAAAATATATATTGATGTCAGATTTTCTGCATTTAGCTTAAGGAATTTTATCATAACAGTGTCCTCCTTTCAGCACAATTTGTCTCATTTAAAATGCATAAGCTAATATATCATGTGAAGACTTCATAATATCCATGAAGTATCATAATTGGAATAAATAGAATGGGATCCCAGAATGAAATATAAACAACAAAATTGATTGTTTAGTTCATCATTCATCTCATTATGGTGATGAGAATTTTTAAGTGTCATATTCACAAAATGTTGATGTTTTAGATTGATTTATTAGGACATTTTCAAATCATCAATTAAAGAAATGCTTAAATTGTTTTAGCAGCTGAGCAACAACTCTAATAGAATAAATTCATTTTTAAAACATTATTGAAATGTCATGTCTGGGCTGTGCATGGATATGTAGAAGATTAACCCCTCAATGACTCATCTGTGTTCACCCCAACTGAACTCAGTTATGATATCTATAATCCTGGGGAAATAACTATATGTATAAAATTGCAAGAGCCAGGAGCTTTAGAAGTTCAACACTTAAGACTATTCTATTTAAGTTCCTCTTATGCTATGGGTATCAGACATTGTCCAAGCCATAGGTCTTTAACCAACAACTACGAAGGACAATGAATTCACAATAAGGTCATATCTAGCTCTTGAATTCTTCCTAGAAAATTGTTTCCATTGAAAGCTAGAAGCAAACCTGAAGTATGTGGAAACATGTTGATTTAACTTTTACTTAAATTAGTTAAGAAGACCCTGGCTGGTGTGGCTCAGTGGATTGGCACTCTCCTGAAAACCCAAAGGCCATTGAGAGTACATATTTTTCCAAGAGCCTGTTGTCTCCTGCTACAGATTAAGGACCAGCAACAATATAGCATCTTCAAACCCCTCTGTGCTCCTTATCATCACATCACATTTCTCTTTGCTTTTTTTTTAAGCATTTTATTTTATTTTTTAAAAGATTTATTTATTATTTTTAAAGAGAGGGGATGGGATGGAGGCAAAGAGGGAGAGAAGCATGTGTATGGTTGCCTTTCACCTGCCTCCAGCTAAGGACCTGGCTGGAGACCTGGCTTGCAAGCTGGTTATGTGCCCTGGCTGGGAATCAAACCAGCATCCTTTCAGTTTGCAGGCCACTGCCTTATCTACTGTGTCCCCAGACAGGGCTCTCTTTGCTTTTTAATCTCCCTCTTAGATGGGCTCTTGTGATTAACTGATCCATAAAATGATCCAAAATAATCTCCCCATATCAAAATATTATCTATATTTGCATGTTTCATTTATCAGGTAAAATAACATATTCATTGGCTTTAAGGATTAGGATATTGATTGGGGGGAATTTTACCAGGGTCCATCACACTAAGGATATTGAATTTATTATTATATATAATCTCTACCAAGCCCTGTGTATTCTGTCATTGTATACTTTTCTAAATACATCGAAGACCACTACTCTTTTGCTCATTAATTTCTAGACAAATTGTTTCTGAGAGCACTAGTGATTGCAGGGATACCATCACCAGACTGAGTAATGCAGCATACCATCACCAACTTGCATACTGTTCCATCTCCTTGGAATTCATTGCTCATAAGTCTGCATATGTTTTTTGTCTTTACATCTTTCAATGCTTAGATTGTCACTGAATTTCTTTTTATCTGAAATGACTTTTTGAATATAATTTTCAGAATTCTTTTCTCTAAATTCACAACATATTATTCAATGTATAATTACACACTTATCCGTTTGCTTCCCGTACTGTGGAACTATTTATTTTTATATTGTCCGAACTACCAAATGTTAAATGTCCTGAAGCCAGGGTTGCATGACTGATTTACCAGAGTCTACAGTGTACTTGGGCTTAAGATGGTACGTTGGACAGGTGATATTTTTATAAAAAAATTGGAGTGTCAGAAAAAATGAAGTAGAGATGAGTAATTTAGCTGCTATCAAAATTAAAAATAGTAACAGCCTGAAATAACAGATAAATGCTGAAAATAGAAAATAATTGAATCAAATATAACAGAGTTAATCTAGAAATATGTTGATAGGTATAGCAAAAAAGAATGGATTCATGTTTATAGCTCATTTTTAAATACATGGTAAAGATATGTTATTAAAATTAATTTCAAAAATATGGATAACCCATAAAATATAATCATTTATAATCTAAAGTCAAAGAAAAATCAGGTGCATATGCATGTGTGTGTCCATGATAAAGCACTAGAAAGTAAAGGAAGCAAAAGGCCAAAGTATATAGCTAATTTAGATTATTTAATATGCATTACTAATTGTTTCTTTTTAATCAAATTTTGCATAGACTTTTGCCAGCAATATGATAATATTTAGCTCCTAAATATGTTAGTGTATCAATTATTTATAAATATTTATTATGTATTCAATACCTTTAGATATTATTACTTCCAAAAGTGAAAATAGTACCTTATTGGGAAATTTGTATTTCATCCCAAAAATCAATAATGCAAGTTCTATTTGTGTTTATTTTTTCTGAAGTATCCTATGATAATCATTGAATACACCTCAATTTATAAAGCTTAGCCATAGTAAGATTAGTATCTATTTGCTGCAAATAGTTTAACCAAGTGTAATTTTTATGTATGTTTATTTCTAGATGGCTTTGAGAGAATATAAAAATTGGACAATTTATTTAATTTTGAACAATGATCTGATGTTATATCAAACTCCCCTCAATTAAAAATAATTGTTACCACCAGAGTTTCTAAGATTTCATTGTATATCTTCTTTTAAATGTGCATATATTTTTACTTTTCAAATGTATATTGAACAATTCTATAATTAAATGTGTTTTATTTTATACTTTGTTATACTACATCTTTCCTTACATGGAAAGGTGATTATTTTCACTGTTAATTTTACACTCAAATATTTTCATGAACCATACTTTAATTAAAATGTTATGGTTAATTTGATATAAGAATAATTTATAAGTATGTGATTTAATTTCCAACAATTACATCTTTGTATTACCTTTGTGAAACAGATCAAATATCAAATATCCTGGTGAATAACAGTGGTAATGGTGAAAAATCTCATCCTTCATCTGTGTATTATATATTTTTTCTGACTATGAAGGGATTCTTGCATTTTACTATTGTGATTATTGTCAGATTGCCACAGAGTGCTATGCCATACTATATTTTCAGTTCCTCTTTCTGGCTAGATGAAGTATGGCAGCCTTCATGAAGGAATAAGATACAATGTACAATAAGAATGACCACATGCATAAGACCAAGAGAATTAATTCAGATCCATATTCAATGACAAACAAAACCAAAAAGGCCTCAATTTTTAAAATATCAGCCAGGTACTGTAAGTTTACTGTAAATAGAATATAAACTCAAATTTGACATTTTTTTTTAATTAAGGGGTTTTTGTTATTGGCTTAGCTGAAAATAATTGTTTGGATATGTTGTAAGTGGTGAGTAATTAAGACTAAATCAACATTTTTGATCTCTTGAGATTTTATGCTGCACTGGCTTCACCTTCTAAATGGCTGAGTCCATTCTGTGCACCATGTTTATACACCAAATATCGAAGAGGAAGAAAGACAATTTATCAGATAATGTTCTGGTTTTCACACTAATTTTTAAATTTGCAGACTGAGTAATGCATCTTATTTCATTGATTGACTTAGAAAGGTATACTGAATAAGTCTTTTTGACAAGATTCACAGAATTATCTTGAACAGTTTGGTTGAGTGTTTAGGAATGGTTTTATATTAGAATCATGTATGGACATGAAAAAATATGTTGATACTTAGAATATCTCCCTGAATCTACTGAATCAATCCATAAAAGTATGTTATTATTTGAATATCCCCAACCTAGATATAAAAACTAGATTCAAATGCTCTGTCATACATTCTGGATTACACAGGTTTTGTCCTTACGAGATCAACTTTGGGTTGTGGATGATATCTAATCCCATATCACTGGATACTGAAGTAGGGCAAGTGAAAAAGTAGATCAATGTAGGAGGGAAAAATAAAATACCCACTAACATTCGTAAATTGTAAATACCTTAGTTCCAAGTAGGGCAACATAATTTCATCTTCAGCAATTAGTGTATAGTGGGCATTTGTGCTTAGTTTTGAAATTTTTGCAGAATCAATTCAATATGACATATTTACTTTCCACAATTTCAATAAGTACAAGTGTTACAAAGATGTGTTTTCATGTTAATTTTAGAAATTAGTAAAAAGGAGAACTAACTGATGCAACAAATAATCATTTCCCCCGAATGTTATTTGAACATGTAATGAATTATATCACATTCATGTGATAGAAATTTAAAACAAATGTACATTCACTTCAAAGTATATGGTCTTGAACTATTAAAATATTAATTACAGCCAGGGCAACATAACCAGTTTGCAAGCCAGGTCTCCAGGCAGGTCTGTAGCTGGAGGCAGGTGAAAGGCAACCATACATTGAAGCTTCTCTCCCTTTCTGCCTCTCTCCTTTCTCCTCTCTTTGAAAAATAATAATTAAATCTTTAAAAAATAATTTATTCTCTTAAGAATGTATTTATTTACAACTACGAGGAAAGGAGAAAGTATGCATTGTGTCAGTAGCTTGAGAAAAAAAGCTACATGCGTATAAAGAGTTGATAATCATACTAAATTTCCTATCACATCAAAAAGTACATTTTGCTTCGTGTGCTGCTTTTCTGAGGTCTCTTGCTGGGTCTAGTGATGTAAAATTCTCCAAGATCTAAAAAAGGCCTTAACTTTATTTTGCTTTAGTTGCAAATCTATTAATAGGATGGACAGAGAATCGCAATGCTTCATTGCTTTCGGCTGATGGAGGGGAAAGCAAAGACCTCTTCTTTCAAAGTGGCATTGAAGCAAAATAACTTCAGAAATCCAAATACGGCGTCAAGTAAAAACAGGCTTCCCTCTTTTCCACAGACCTTTGAAGGATGTACACCTCTTTAAAAATATGCAAATGTTTCTGAAGTTTAAAACTTTGAACAATGCCAGTTGTTGCATCTAAAGGAAGAGTGGTGTGGCTTTGTAGTTATCATCTATAATTCATGAACTACAGTTTGTATATAAAAGTGAAGTTGTTGCATTGTGGCCAATAACGTTCACTACAGTATAAATTCTAAATTTCATAAGCTACCATAAACTTTCCTACCATCTTTCTATTCAAAATAAGTTTCTTGAAATGAAAAGTGTCCAGCAAATAGTTATACTTGAAGAAGTATAATATTGTAGAGCCAAATTACACAATATGAATTATTTAGATATAAGATAATGATTTAAAGAGCCATAGACCAAAATAATGCCAAATTGTTAAGTCTGTCTCTGAGAAGTAGTTTTATACCTATCTTATGTGAACATGTAATAAATAGAGTGAATCAATTTACTTTTTATACACAACTCCACCCAGATAATTAATCCTCTTATTTGCATTCTCTTCTGCTTCATTTATTTTATTTATAAAGATAGAATTTTGATATACTCTTAAAGACTTTGTCCAGTGTATATTAGGTTCAGCACAAAGAATAGTATCTGTTTGCAAAATAGTAAACTAAGAAATTTAACTTAGTCACACAGGGGAAACTATGACAATAAAGTAGATCACACTGGAAATAAAGGGTGATAAAATTACTTGAATCATATCATCTCCTATCCGGGGACCTTGATTTTGTTTTAAAAGAAGAAGGTATGCACAGACATACATAACTGCACATGTAGAATACACTTGATTCTGCATATTAAGAAGTATATTAAAAATGGATGTAATTTCAAGAATTTATAAGATGCCAAATAAGTTTCAGTTTTTCTATAAGTAATTCTGATATTACCTGGTAGCAATCTAATGCTACGGAGTGGCCTTACACCGGTCCCAGATCTCACCTCTCTGTGAAGTGCACTAGGGTAAGTACTACCATCCGGCTACTGCAGCTACAAGCCACCACAAATGCAAGGTCTCACGAAACAAATGTGTCACCTCGGAGTCCAGCAGCCAGAAGCTGTAAAATCTTCATGAGGATGAAACCACACGTTAGAACGGCTCCTTTTGGAACTTCGAGGAGAATCCCTTCTTTCCCTCCTCAGCATCTGGTGGCTGCCTTCCCTAGACTTCTGTCTGCATTATTCTACCTCTGCCTTCATAACAGGTCTCTTCACTTCTGACCCACCTGCCTTGCTTTTATAAGAAGCCTTGTGATGACATTGAATTCACCTGGATACTCAATCGCCCCATGTTACCCCTTTTTATATTATTAACCTCACATCAATGTTATTTTTCACCTGCTTTTCTGAGGTTTGAATGTATCTTTGCTTTTCTGATTATTCATATTCTTCTGTCACAGACTTATATGTCTCATGTGCAAACAGAACAGTTGGGTTAGAATATGTGTCTTTAATAGGATCTTATTTTCTTTGATACAGCTGACACACACAGTGAAGCTGACAGTTAAGTCTAATCCTCTTACAGGCATTCTCCTCTGCTGCTGAAGTCACTAAATGTGCTGCCCTCTCCCACCCTCTTCTCTCATTCTGTTTCTCCCTACACCAGTATAATCACTACTTCACTTTCAACCTCAAGGAAATACAAATCACTCCCAAATGTTTTCTCTTTGCAGGCCTTTCTCAGAAATCTGAGTCCCCGTAAAGTCTTGTTTCTTTAACATTCCTACCTAAATCATGGTTAAGTCTTGACAACTTTAATTGAGAAATGCAATCCACACCTCCATTTCCAGCAAAGTCTTGCCTGTTTAACCTATAAACACCTCCCTCCCATATGGCTGTATTTTTCTTCCGATTAACTCTGTATTCAAACACTTTGCTCCATTAGATCAAAGTGATTTTTCCAAGGTATGATCTAGTCTCTTCCCTTGTTTTAAACATTTATAATTGACTCCAACAGATATAAAGTTTAAGGTAATATGTTTTATTCTGGCTAACCATACCTTGTCCTTCTCCATAGGTTACTTCATAAGACTGTCTCTCAGAAGGTAGTCACATAAACCTTTTGGTTTCTATAATATCTTACTCTTCCATGTGACTTTTCTCACATTTTTCTCCTACTCTCTATAAATTTTGCACTGTTTTTCTCTCAGTCTAGTTCTTATTCATCTTGAAAATCAATTTCTCAGTTAGCATTCTCTAATTTCCTGCCATCTGTAACTAGGGTAATCCTTTGGTTTAAATTTATTCATTAACATCTATTTCCAGGTTACATTAAAAAATCTGGAGGGGAGACTCCAATTTGCACTCTATACCTAGGATTTAATTATCACTATCACATTAAGTTGCATGGTATATATACTCTGATAACTGAATATATACTATATATGATCACAGTTGTTAAGCCTCAATTTTCTATCCCTTGATCTACATCTCACCACCATTTATCCACATTGGCTAGGCATTTTGGATTACCCTTTTCATTCCTGCCATATTTTAATTTAAGTACTACTTTGTCTCTAAATGAGGCTAATGAGGATTTACAGATTTCATAAGGTTTAGCTGCAAGGTACTGCCTTAGAATTGATGCTCCCAAAAATCATAGATAATAGAAGACAGAATATTGGCTCAATAGGAATACCTCAAAGCACAAGATGTCTCAACACAGTTTTCCTTATATTGCTTATCACGGTACCCAAGTATTAGCAGATGCTCAAGAAACATTTTTAAATTAATTAATAAATGTAATCATTTGGGCAAAAGAAATCATTTTCTATATCTTCACACATGATCACATCAACACATATTTTCAGCTGGGCTCCAGAAATGATAGACTCTGACTGAGGATTTATCATCATCCACTTATAAACTTTATTGGGTATTTGAAATTTTGGGGAACGTACAGGTAGCTACCACCTCAGTAACACCGTTATTCTTGTGTCAGATGGAGAGAACAAAGTCATAAAAATATAAACGTCTGTAAGTACTGATTGTATTAAATCATAAATGCTTTTAGGTATAAGCGCTCATCTCCAAGGGTGGGAGACTTTAAATTACTAATAACTACTCTCATTATTTTCCTCATTATTTTCAATACAACTAGTTATTATGTTCCAAATACAGTGCTACTTGGGTTATGTGGAGCCTAATGTTGAATAGAAGCCTTACTTCTCTGAGGCTATTTATTCAAAGGGAGTTTCTTTATTTGGAAAATAGTGCCTGTCCCAGACCCACATGAAAGGAAGCTTCAAGGGTAGAGACTCAAGCAAAAGCCAAGCAGCTCGGTGTTTGTTTTACTGCAGAGCCTTTGCTTTGTGTGATATAATGTGTACCTACTTGACCTTCGTTACTCCAGACACTTGGTACAAAACTCTGATTGGAGAAAATATTTTGATGAAGAACAGGTGTTTCAGCATTAGTATGTGAATACAAAACATTTAAGAGATTCAGCCCCATTTCATCAAAAAATGGTTTTGGTGGCAACTTAAAGATTCAAGTGGTATTACTAAAGAACATTTGAGGCAATTCCGTAAGTAGTCATGTCAAATGAGAATCATTATCGCCAGAATTCACTAAAACGTCCTTGATTGGAATCTACTAGATTATATGTTTAATAAGGGCCCTTATTTGGCATATATAGTAGTTAGCTTTCACGTTAAAAATATTGAAAATTGTTGTTCCAATATTTTAAAGTCCTCAGCCTTTAACCATGCTCATTTTATATAATAATACATAAGTGTCAGTTTTATTATAAACTCATTTGTATAAGTAATGTCAGAGCCGATGTTAATATTAACATGGGTAGTTAAGATAGAGTAAAACCTTGGAAACTCCAATATTACTTTTGATTGGGCTTTGTAATATGCATGTTTATTTGTATGTGTTAACAAAAACATTACAAAACATTATAAAAAACAGATGTCAGGAAAACAATGGGGTGAGGTGGGTGTTTTTGACACAAAACTGATTAATATCCAATTTCATTTGGTTACATACTGGAATGTGGCCTGCAGCTGAGTACAACACAGGCTGGGATTTATGGTAGCAACACAGGAATAATGGAGTCATGCCCAAATAGGGCAAGAAAGACATCCATCGACACATGCATGAGAGCACACATTCACACACAATTGGTCAGGCCATAAGTATAGTAATCCAAGATCATATGTACTTTCTAGAAATAACTGCCATTCTGACCCCTTAACCAACCCTGAAATCTTCACTCAGATAAGTTATTTCAAGCCAAAGGTAGAGCAGAATAATGCAAAACTGCACCACTGAACCCTACATATGAGATTGCTTCTGGTTGAGTATAATCCAGTGGCAGGGATGGGATCTAAAATCCTTAAATAAAGTCTGTCAGCCTGGACCTTTCCAATGGTGTTCTTGCTGATGATGCCATTGATCTGTCATTCCAATGATAATTTAAATGATGTACATCATTTTAAATTTCGTTTTATGGCAATACAGTTGCGGCACTATTCTAACCTTCAAAATTCACTCGCACATTTGGAAACTTCCTCCAAGTTCCTAGGTGTGCTAAATGAAGTGGGTGACTGTCACAGGATATAAGGTTATTTTCTGGCATAGAGGAAGGTCTGAGAAAAACTCCACTGTAAAAATTAAAGATGGCAATACCATATTCCCGATATTTCATATTTTATGGCATTACTATTTGTGTTTGGGGCTGACTGAAAATCTATTTTTATTACACTTTCTGGGATGGCATTTTGAATTTAAGTTCCATTTTCCATGGCTTATAGCTCTTCCACTGAGTACCTGTGAGGATAAACTTCATCTTGCTGGTTCTTAACGTAAAATGAAATAATTCAAGAAGTTTAAAGGAAATGTTATTTTGTCATTCTTTTGATTTAAGTAACTATAAGGAAATGCTGTTTGGTTGTTCAAAAATAGTATACGGTTTCTGTCTCTGAATAATTCATGAGGAATTTTGATGCCACATACAAATATTTATAATTATAGTCTACAAAAGACACACATCTTTAAAATTACAGAAACTAATAAATGATATATAATACCTATTTACCATATTCCTCAATTCATACAGTACAATTCTCTATGATCTGTCAAATCCAAAAGAAGTTCTGAAATGTAGGCTTTTTGTGGGAAGGACTGCTGCATTGAATCAAAATGAAAAATCTTATTTGTAGAAATGACTAACCACCTATAGAAAAGTCAAGGTTTCAGTGGTTATTTTAATGCAGCCTCAGTGTTTATGTAAGCTGTCAAATTTCCCCATTTTCCTATTTCAAATGTGTATACATAAGGCTGCTTTAGATATCTGCTTATACAAAATCAAATTTAAAAGAATAATAAAATGAAAAAGCATAAAGGATAAAAATGGCTAAGACTCATGTATGGCTCCCTTGGCTTACCCTTTGGAATTCTCACAGGAATTATCCTTCCCAATGCAGCAATTAATTTAGTGAAAACTGAAAACATCTACCTTATTCAGGCAGCTTGGTAATCATTATATAGCCAGCACTGATCAATTGTACGCATTATCCATTTAAGAAACAAGGAGAGAAATTAGCCCAGAAAGGACACTCTCACTATGCAGAAATGTGTAATTAGTAATATTGTCCCAGGACTATCAGTTGGCTCATTTTCAGATTTTAACCCGTTTCTTTTCCTTTTCTTTCTTTCTTTTTTTTTTTAATGACCCAGTACCAGAATGTAATTAAGTAGTTTAATCATGCTTTTCATACTTAAGGGATTTACATTCAATATTCTAATTTTACTTTGAAACACTGTATTGAATGGTTTTCCCTTAAAACTCACTAAAATAATATTTGAGAAAATTGAACAATTAAAGCCAATCTGCATAATTGTTTCTCTTTGCCATTCAATATAACATTGCAAAGGGTGTTATTCTTACTATCCTAATTATTGTCACATGCCAACTTTAAGGAGTTTTTGTCTCATTCGTTGTCATTCATTTATGTACAGGTCTTGCTCAGTATAAACTCCAAAACATTTCAGAGTTGGCCAAAGTAATTGGAATTGCCCATAATCAGTACATATCTGTTCATTTGGCCATATACCAATCTATTCAAAGAGGAAAAAGAGATATACCACTAGAATTAAGGAGACTAAGTGGCTGTTACTACACCCTGTGATGGTGGAATTGAGGAGGGCTAATGTTTCTGATGCTTCTTAAATATCTAGGAGAGTAAACTGAGATCTCAAGTCTCAGCTAAAGGAATGTGCAAAGGATCAACGATGGCCCTCAGCATCTCTCTCTCTCTCTCTCTTTTAATTTATTTTTTTATTTTTTATTTTTTTTAAATTTAATTTTATTGTTGTTGTATTACATCCATCTCCCTTTTGCTCCCCTGTCCCCTCCCCCCCACCCATTCCCCCACAAAGTCAATCCTACCTGTTATCCATGTCCATGGTTCCTCCATACTAGGTTCTTGTCTAAATTAGTTCCCTTCCTTGCCTCTTCCTCCCCACTACCTCTACCCCACTTCTGTCTGCCCATTGAAGACCTATTCACTGTATTCATATATCTGGTTCTGTTTTGCTTATTATTAGTTTTGTTCATTATTGTCCTGTAATAGGTGAGATCATATGGTATTTGTCCTTCACTGACTGCCTTATTTCACTAAGCATGATATTTTCTAGTTCCATCCATGTTGTTGCAAAGGGTAGGAGTTCCTTCTTTCTTTCTGCTGTGTAGTATTCCATTGTTTAAAAGTACCAAAGTATTTTGATCCAATCATCCACTGATGGGCAGTTAGGCTACTTCCAGCATTTGGCTACTGTAAATAGTGCTGCTATGAATATATGGGTACATAAGTTCTTATGAATTGGTGTTTCAGGATTCTTCAGATATAGTCCTAGTAATGAAATTGCTGGATCAAAAGGCAGTTTCATTTTTAGTTTGTTGAGAAAATCCATACTGTTTTCCATAGTGGCTCCACCAGCTTGCATTCCCACCAATAGTGCACCAGGGTTCCCTTTTCCCCACATCCTCGTCAACACTTGTTGTTTGTTGATTTGTTGATAATTGCCATTCTGACAGGTGAGAGGTGGTATCTTATTGTGGTTTTAATTTGCATCTCTCTGATAACTAGTGATGTTGAGCATTCTTTCATATGCCTCTGGGACCTTTGCATGTCTTCCTCAGTTAGTGGTCTGTTCAGGTCTTTTGCCCATTTTTTAATTGGGCTGACTGTCTTCCTGATATTGAGTTGCATTAGTTCTTTATACATTTTGGAGATCAAACCTTTTGTCTGAAGTATCATTGGCAATTATATTTTCCCATACAGTTGGTTCCCTTTGAATTTTGCTGGTGTTTTCTTTAGCTGAACAGAAACTTTTCAATTTGATATAGTCCCATTTGTTTGTTTGATCTTTAATTTCCTTTGCCCTGGTGAAGTATCAGTAAACATATTTCAGTGTAGGATCTCAATAAGTTTACTGTCTATATTTTTCGCTAGGACCTTTATGGGGGCACTGCTTATGTTTAAATATTTTATCCATCTTGAGTTTATTCTGGTGTATGGTGTAAACATACCTCAACATCATAAAGGCCATATATGAGAAACCTGAAGCCAACATCATACTTAAGGGACAAAAACTAAAAGATTTCCCCCTAAGATCAGGAATGAGACAAGCCTGTCCACTTTCTTCACTTCTGTTCAACACCATCTTGGAAGTTCTAGCCATAGCCATCAGAGAAGAAAAAGGAATCAAAGGTATCCAAATTGGAAAGGAGGAAGTCAAACTGTCATCATTTGCAGATGATATAATAGTGTACATACAAAACTCAATAGTCTCCACCAAAAACTTACTTAACCTAATAAACAAATTTAGCAAAATAGCTGGATATAAAGTCAATATCCAGAAATCAAAAGCATTTTTGTATACCAATAATGAATCATCAGAAATAGAAGTGAGAAAATAAATCCCATTTACCATAGCAACAAGAAAAATAAAGTACCTAGGAATAAACTTAACTATGGAGGTAAAAGACCTGTACTCAGAAAACTACAGAACATTGAAGAAAGAAATCAAGGAAGCTACAAATAAATGGAAGTATATACCGTGTTCATGGATGGGAAGAATTAACATCATTAAATGTCCATACTATCCAAAGCAATCTATGATTCAATACAATCCCAATGAAAATACCAATGACAGACTTCACAGAGATAGAAAAAATACTTCAAAAATTTATATGGAGCCAAAAATGCCCACAAATAGCCACAGCAATCTTGAGAAAGAAGAACAAGGTAGGAGGAATCACAATACCAGACTTCAAACAATACTACAAGGCTATTGTCATCAAAACTATCTGGTACTGGCATAAACATATACATATAGATCAATGGAACAGAATAGAGAGCCCAGAAATAAATCCAGGACTCTATGGTCAACTAATATTTGACAAAGGGTGAAGGAACATAAAATGAATTAAAAACAGTCTCTTCAACAAGTGGTGTGGGGAGAACTAGACAGCAACATGCAAAAAGCATCTCTTTTAATTAACTTTATTGTAGTGATGACTTAGGTTAATAAGATTGTAAAAGTTTCAAGAGTACCTTTCTATGGCATATGATCTGTGTATTGCATTGTGCATCCACCACCCAAAGTCAAATAATCTTCTGTCTCCGTATATTTAAACCCCTTTGCCCTCTATAACCCCCATCCTCTTTCTTGCGGTAACCAACACACTGCTGACCATGTCTATCAGCTTATGTTTGTTTTCCTTGTTTGTGCATTTGCTCCTTTCAGTTTTATATACTATGAGTGAAATCATGTGGTTCTTAACTTTTTCTATCTGGTTTATTTAGCCTACCACAGTGTTCTCCAGGTCCACAGACATTGTTCCAAAGGGCAGTATTTCATCATTCCTTATGGTGGAGTACTACACAAGATAGATTATTGGATAAGAAAGATATAGTACGTATATACAATGGCCCAAAACTTTTCTTTATAGAGTTGGCAGAATTAAAAATCAGTTAACATCGTGGCTTGTGTAGCTATGTAAGGAGAATGTTATGAAACTTATTAGGAAGCAATGTGTCCCTATGATATGGAAGCGAAAATCTCTATTTGCAAGTAAAGTAAATCTGTTGTTCACTATTCCAGATATGACCTTGGGCTTTCCTTCCTTGGGGAAGTAGATAAACTTGTGAGACAGTTTCTCCCATACATAAAATAATTTTCTTTGGCGACCTGAAATCACTTGCACCCTTGACTATTTAGTAAGTCTAGATATATTAAATATATTAGATATATTATGTCTTCAGAATATATATATATATCTTCATTATATTTTAAACATCCCTTCACTTTATTATTTTCTTGAACAAACAATTGCTTGTATTTCCAGAACCTGTGTAACTTATATTTGTATGTTTTAAATAAAATATTATGCATAATAAAAATTGTTTAAAAATGCAATTGTATTTTATATGTGTTATTTCTGAATAGGCTTATTTTCATTAGAGGAAACTGTTAGATGAACAAGTTTCTTTTAGATTCCTATAATTGCTTGTTTAATTTCCCCTATATTAGACTATCATAAATGTAATAGATGTCATTTTTATTCTGAAACAAATCATTAAGCCAACCTGAGATTTCAACATTTGTCATATCTTTTTCTGAAAGGTTATATTACCTCTGCACTTTATGTTTTATGTCAACTCAGAGAATTTATTCATCTCACATCATGGGAAATTATCATGCTTCAATAATATAAATTTTATTTCTTTTTAAAGGTCATTAATAAGATACAACACACCCATAAAATATAGACTTATCTATATCTATATTTAACTCTGTCAATTAAAAATATATGTAAGTACAATATCACATGTATACATATTTAAAATTGTGAAATATTTCTGATGAATTGAACTATATACTAACTCTGTTCTTATGGTGAGATGTTCTTTAACATTAAAGTATACTGTATCAAATATCAGCATATCTTCACCAGCTTTCTTCGGGTTACTATTTGCACAAACTAGCTTTGTCCAATCATTTGTCTCCAACATGTCTTCCACGGGTCTAGTGTGCAGCAAATATATGGGTTCTGTATTTTATTCACTCTGACAACATAATTTGTGTAATTACTTAGATACTCTCATTTCTATCTACTATAAAATTATTTGTTTTATAATTGACTGTCCTTTATATTGAATATGTTCTTCTTTTTACGCCTTTGAATTAAATTTTTTCACTATTATATATATTTGTCTATTAACTTGTAATGTATTATTTTAAAATAATTTTGGAGGGATGCCTAATATAAACAATCTGAAAAATTAACTTATTTCTAGGTTGCAAGCCAGGTCTCCAGCCAGGTCTCCAGCCAGGTCCATAGCTGAAGGCAGGTGAAAGGCAACCATGGATGTCTCTCTTCCTCTATGTCTCTCTTCCTTCCCCTCTCTTTCTCAAAATAATAAATAAAATCATTTAAAAATTAACTTATTACATTTCAACAGAAGTAATTATATATTATGCTTATATTAGAATCTTAATTCATTTGAATTTTACTTACCTCATTATTGCTATTGGTATTACTGTTCTCACCAATTTTAATTGGCATTATTTACTTTTTATAGAGTAGATATTCATTATTCACTTGTATAGTTACATACTATGCTGTTTTTTATACTATATTTTATTTTATTCTCTCAGGTTTTTTTCTGCTAGAAATACAATTACACTTTTGGGGGGTTCATTGATAAATACTGCTCATACTTTATTCACCTGAATAAATGTGATTTTTTTGCCTTTATTTTTGAGGAAAAGTTATGGAGGGGTTCAGAGTAGAATGCCTGTTTGATATTAGTTTTAGTTCTTTTAAAAATGCCCTATTATTGTCCTCTGTTTTTCATTATTTCTCTTCAGAAGCCAGCTCTCCAGCTCACTGTTGTACTTTTGAAGATACAATATAATGTGCCTATTTTTTCACCCCTGACTACTTTTTATGTTTTTCTCATAATGTATTCAGGTATGGTGTGCTATATATTTATCTTGTCTGGTCCTTCCAGAATTTCTCAAATTCTTGTGCTGATTTCATCAGTTTTTATGTATTGAATCAATGTTTTTACTTCATTTTTCCTTCTTTATTTTGAACTTAAATTACAAATTGTAACCTTTTTGCTTTGGTCTACATGCCTTTCATGCTTTATATATTGTTTAGAATTTAGGTTCAGTTGCTATGATATGTATATTTACTGTTGTCCTATCTTCCATTTTATTCAATCTGTCATTGTATCTAATATATTTTAAAACTCATTCATTAAAGCTTTATACAAGCAATCTGGACTGAAATTTCAGTAAGGATAATCTGAGATGAAGTACCTAGGAGATATTTTTACCTTTTTTGATGGATAGGGGAGCAAATGCTAATACTTGGTTTTTGCTAAAGGCTCAGGATTTCTGCTTTGCCCTGTCTCAATATTGTTATTGGAGAAGAAAGACAGTATTAGATCAATTTATTTTCCCACTTATTTACTTATAGACTTGCAGAACATGTTGTTTATTACTTAACAGCTCTTTTATAATTAGAAATAGTTTAATAACTCATGGAATTGGTATTGACTTTGCTCTGAACTTGTTAGCCACTAAAACACACAACCTGTGTTTGCATTTGTGTATGATTTTTATAAATACATAAAATATACAAGTTGATTACTTAAATAAATTAGTTAAAAGAGTGTACCATATATTTATTTAGTGGTCTAGTGATTTTTCCCCCTGTGGTTCCAACTAATCACTTTGTAATTAAACTAGATATTCATACTGTATCATTCACAACTTCCCATTTGTCTTCCAATTAAGAATTAAAGGGATTATAATGAATGCTTGTTTTAGATTTTCCCTAAACTTTTGCTGATCAATTTTCCTGCATCTCTTTAGTTACAGCTCATTGTATTGCATGGTTTTTATAATAATTAATCACCATAGGCTTCTTTCCTAAGTAGAAGATTCATGCATTAGCACAGTCTGTTTATTTTGCTTCCCAGTCAGCAATTACAATGCCAAAGTCAATTAAATTAAACTATACTTTTACAAGTTTCAAGGTAAAAATTGATGATGATTGCTGAAAATTTGCAACAGGCATATTACAAAAATTGTCAAGTAAATTAACCCAAAACTAAGACTTATTCATTATATAAAATTACTGATGAAAACTAAACAGGCTTTTGGTCTATCTATATTATTACTTATTGAACTGTGGACACCTCTGTAAAAATATACATTCTTAATATTTAAATTTTCTTGCCATAATTTTTAATTTTGTTAGAGGAATGCACTTTTATAGTCAGTTTAATAACATTTTCATATGGTATTCATATGAATTCTTTCAACTATGATCCTCCTATAAATTTCAATTGACTAAATGAATGAGTGAATGCATAATTCCCTTCTTGTTATGATTTTTTAAATCACTCACCTTTTAAGAAATATTTTTTAATATTTCACATTCATATTCATGCAATATTTCAAAAGAAGAAAATGAAATAATCAACTGGAAGCTTTTAGTATAAATTATATGTTTCTCTCTTTTAGGGAAATAACCTTGGCAAATGCACCATTTTTAATGTGTCCAAATTTGCAAGATACATGGAATTTGAGTATGGTTTTAAAATTAATGGTCATCACTTATTCTTTTGTGACCTTATTAATTTTAAAATAGACACTACTTTTAACTATATTCTTGTAATAAAGTAATTAGAATAAAATAAATATTATTTGTGCTGATTAACATTTTTTATTTGAAGTTCAACTTCTTTTTAAATCACTTTTATTTTATTGATATTTTTATTTTATTGATATTTTTATTTTATTTTTAAAAGATTTTATTTATTATTTTTAGAGAGAGCTGTAGGGAGAGAGGCAGAGAGGGAGCAAGAAATCAATGTATGGTTGCCTTTCACCTGCCTCCAGCTAAGGACCTGGATGGAGACCTGGCTTGCAACCTGGTTATGTGCCCTGGTTGGAAATCGAACCAGCAACCTTTGGGTTCGCAGGCCGGTGCCTTATCCACTGTGCTACTAGCCAGGGCTTTATTGATATTTTTAGAAACAGAGAGAGAAAAAGGGAGAAACAATTTATTGTTCTACTTACTATGCATCATTGGTTGATTGTTTTTTAAACTTTATTTTAGTTTTTAGAGAGAGGGGAAGGGAGGGAGAAAAAGAGAAAGAGAAACATCACTGTGTTAGAGAAATATCAATTGGCTAATTTTTGTATGTGCCCTGACAGGAGATCGAACCCACAACCTTGCTATATCAGGACAACACTCAAACAAATCCCCTACCCAGCCAGGGCTAAAATGTGTTACTTTTTATTTTATTTTATTTTTTTAACAAGTGATCATATTAGTCATTTCTCTTAGTTAGTCATTGCTTTCTTTTAAGCTCTATGATGTGTTACCAGTTTTTGCCCATAAAGAGTATTAGATACCACATAAATTATTCAGCATAGCATTGCTGTTTGATAAATCTTATTGCAGTCTGCATTTATCATCCAATAGTTCTTGACGGTGTGGTGGTAAATATATTTCACAGTTGGATACCCAAAATTAAGTCATTTAATGGATTTGTAGCTCAGTTGATTGAGGTCCACAGGTCTCGGTGCACTTTTAGAAGCTGTTTTATTTCCTCTGTAATTGTCAGTCACTGTCATTTTCACTTGGTTGCTGTTCTGTGACTAGTAAGAATATAAGGCACTTAACATAGTATCAGAGCACTGATATAATTGTGTTCAAAGGTTCCTTTACACACACACACACATACACATGTAATAGAGATGTTTCTCTATATTGTTTGAAAAGTCAACAATTTTTTCTGAAGGACTTGGGATGTGTCTACTTATACTAAGTGTACAACTTCATGTAGCTTTCTATTTAACACACAAAATAGAAATCCAGATGGAAAAAAAAAACATAATAGGTACTAATTTTAGTAGTGTCAGATTTGCAATGTAGAAATCAAAATGTTATAACAGTGAAGTTAACTGTATCAAGTAAAACCATTTGCTACCTTTATAAATTATCTTGAATTGGTAATGGTCATTTTGAAAAAATCATGTCTATTTTCATTCTTAAATACACACACATACACACACACACACACACACACACACACACACACATACATGACAAACCACATCATTTGATTCAAAATGATTTAGTGTAAATAGTTCAGTGTTGTTAGGAGCTTGCCAGAATGCACAATTTGTTCTTTATTCTTCATGCTGCAAGCTTTCTGATTCAAAATCACAAACACAGCACTTATTTTGTATTGACTCTATGAGGACATTAGCAAATTTCAAATAAATAGCAGCTCTACATTCTGGAGGAGTTCTGAAAAGCAGGCTGAATCCCAGATGGATCTTTCAACCTGGATGCTGAAATAAAGTTTTAACAAGGACCATGGAAGGTAGGTTTGAAAACTTGGCAAATATTAATAATGCTCAGCATATTTTTCTGTGAAAATGTGTTAAAAGTGAAATACAAATATAAATGTATTAAATATGAAATATGGATATATATATATATATATATGCATAGAGAGAGAGAGAGAAAGAGAAAGAAAGAGTCTGTCCCAAAAAAAGCAGCCACATAAACTCTTTTAATTACATGGCATTAGCTTGGTACTTTTGGCACCGACCGCTGTATATCTCATATACATGAAGCATATATCTATATATGTATATATATATAGTTTTCTAATACTAAGTTTCAACAGTTGCTCATATTTTGCAATGATATAATTCATAATGACATAAGTACAAATTAGAAAGCCACATATTTTGTAGTTATTCATCATTTTTAAAAGTAAAATATCAAATAATATTTTCTTTATAGGTCAATAATTTTTTAAAGATAGTAATGAAGCATCATTTAAAATATTACAGAGTCCTGGCTGGTGGCTCAGTGGATAAGGCACCATCTGCAAACCTAAAGGTCACTGGTTTGATTCCCCAGCCAGGGCACATAACCAGGTTGCAAGCCATATCTCCAGCCAGGTCCGTAGCTGGAGGCAGGTGAAAGGCAAGCGCACATTGACATTTCTCTCCCTTTCTGTCTCTCTCCCTTCCCTTCTTTCTGGAAATAATAAATAAAATCTTTAAAAAACAAAAATAAAAAAAAATATTACACAGAGCAATAACTAATGAATAAAGTGATCAATGACACATACAAGGTCTGTCCAGAAAGTATCCAGCCATGCATTATGAAAAATAGAGACATTTGTTGAAGAAGATACAAGAAACATTGTACACAGGACAATGATGCCTGAGCCCCTTCAAAGTAGGCAACATGTGACTGCACACAGTTCAATCGCCATCAGCGTCTCTGTTGTATTTTTCTGAAGCTAATAGTCTGAAATCTCTTCCCTTTCAATGGTGATTTTTATTTTGGATATGCCAGAAGTCTCAGAGCTCCAAATCTGGGCTGTATGAGGCATGAGTCACCTGGCTGATTTCATGTTTCACCAAAAGATTCTGTATGAGATGTGATGCCTGAGCTGATGCATTTTCATGATGAAGCCAACAATAACCAGCTGTCCATAACTGTGGCCTTCTGAATCATCTAAATAGTTTCCATGGAGAAATCTTCAAATTTAACATGAAAATTTATGCAGATTCCTTGCTCTACTCATTCAGTCATTTTGAATTTAATGTACAAACAGTACACGTACTCAACAGCATCTACCATGCCCCACTACCTAGTACAATAAAATCACCATTATTCATGCATGTACATTACAGTCCACTGTCCTTATCTGCCAGGTTACAACAATGTAATGCAATCTATTCTCATTACATTAACAATAGCCAGACTTTTTTTCCGGAAAGACTTCAATAAAACTAATAGTAAAAGAAATGCATTTTTTTTTTTTAATTTAGAAATATTTTACTATAAATTCACATATGGAAAAGTGAATAGAGAATGAGGTAAACTGCTTTTTTCTGCTTTTTTAAAAATTAAGTTATTGTATTACATTTATCCCCTTTTTCCCCCATTGCTCTCCCCTGCCCCACCCTCCCATTCCCTCTCCCACAGTCAATCCCCATATGTTGTCCATGGGTCATTTATACATGTCCCTTGACTAAAGTGTGCCCCTCCTTTGCCCTTACCCCTCTTTCCATACTCCCTTTTGCACATTGTTAGTCTGTTCCTTGTTCCCATGCCTCTGGTTCTATTTCGCTCATTTGTTTGTTTTGTTCATTAGGTTCCATTTATAGGTGAGATCATAAGGTATTCGTCTTTCACCGCCTGGTTCATTTCACTGAGCATAATGGTCTCCAGTTCCATCCATGTTGTTACAAAAGGTAGGAGTTCTTTCTCTCTGCTACATAGTATTCCATTGTGTAAATGTACCAAAGTTTTGATCCAATCATCCACTGATGGGCACTTAGGCTGTTTTTAGCACTTGGCTATTATAAATAGCACTGCTATGAACATAACGGTGCATAGATTTTCCTGAATTGGTATTGCAGGATTCTTTGAGTATAATCCTAGCAGTGGAATCGCTGGGTCAAAAGGCAGTTCTATTTTTAGTTTTTTAGTTTTTTTTTTTTTTTAGGAAATTCCATACTTCTTTCCATAGTGCTTTATTTTTTTAATTTAATTTTTAATTATAGTTGACAGAATTATATTGATTGCAGATCTACAGTATAATGGTTATATAATTTACAAATAAATTAGGTAAGTCTTTGGGGTCCTCACTCACAGACAGTTGCAAAATGGTAGAGTTATATGTTTTACTTTGAGTAACATAATCTTCAGTTCTGAAGGCTTACTGTTGGGCTTATAAAATATGGCCAATTCTTGTTGAGATGATTCTACATTAATCAAAGTTATCATAATATGATTCCCTAAGGATAAGTTTATTTATAAGAGTAAGTCAAAACCTAATGATCAGATTGTTAGCAACTAGAAATATCCACTTAAATAAAATATCTGTTGAAGAAAGAGAACAAAACAAATATGTAAGATACTCATGAGCAAGAATCTGAGACAGTATATGGTTAGAAAAATAAGGCAGGTGACATGGGTTGCTAGAAAAAAAAGCAATCCATAGTCTGTACTGAAAGATCAACATAATAGAGTAAATTGACATCATACATAATGAAAAAGAAAAGCAAAAGCAGTTGTAGGAAGCAAGCCTAAATGTTCATTGGTATTGGGTAGCAGCCGTTCAATTACACCAACAAATTTAGAAAGAGACATCCAAGTTATAGGACTAGCAAAAGCTGCATTCTGACAAAGTTGGGTAAAACAAAGTTCAAAGTGAGTACTTGAACTCAGGGGTTGATTACTTAATCCAGTTGTGATAAGTAGTGTCTGCAGTGGAATTAGAGTGGGTTGTAATAATCCGATGGGGATTTAGCAGCATTCAAAATCTCTGCATGCAAATGTATGTCAGGTAAGAATAAATTGTTTGCTGAGGGTGAGCTGATCAGATATTTTAACTATCTTTGGAAAGGAGCTATTAAGGGTGCAATAAAACGGATAGCTTTTGTTTGTTTTATGCCTTGTATTATCTGTCTGATCTAGGGTATGGAAAAAATATATGAATTAAATTTAAGCAGGTAACTTTGTCATGAAACTGGTGCTGAAGATACTCTGGAGTTTTAAAAGTATTTGATCAAAATTGAAACTTGATATGGATGAATAGACTTGAGATACAGTAAATAGTTAGGGATATGATGTTCTCTAAATATGGAAATTTTTATCATTGAAAAAACTTACAGACCCAAAATGCCTGATGCTTCTTCTCTTCAATTAATTTATTCTAATTTTAATAAGAAAATGTAAGTGCTTTTGGAACTTTAATCACTTTGACAGAACAATGCTATAGGTATTTTGAAACAAATTTAAATATACTTTATATTTTGAATCATGTAATCTCTTTTATTCAAGTTATTGGTGTGACATGGTTAATAAGATGGTACAGGTTTCAAGTGTACAGTTCAATGATACATGACCAGTACATTGCATATATTTTTAATGGAATGTAATTTAAACTAAATGTAATGGCTTGACCTGACTACTGAAAGCTTCTCTCTATTAATCAAAGGATACTTTTTTTTTAGGTAAGCAATTGCTGTTAAATTTTAAAATTCAGGTTTATGGTTACCATTTGTTTTGCACGCTTCCATTTTTCTAATTATACAATACACTTGCCAAAGTCAGTCAAATGATACTTGTTCATATGACTTTATTTACAAATTTTAATACAGTGATGAGCAATAGAAACAATGCATATTCTAATGTTTAGAAGTTCTTAATTGCTATTGCATAATTGCATATAGATAATATTTATGTTATAGTCAAATTGAACAAAAGTTTAAATTAAATATGATTTCCATACTAAAATTATGAAAATTATTTCTTAAATCACATACAATTAAGGAAATCAAACACTTGAGATTCTGAGGGTCAATAGTATGTGTAAAATCTGAAAGGAACAGAAAGCGAAACACATAACAATAGATACATTTTGTAGAATAAATAAAAATATAAACATGCATAAATGCCGAGAGGTGTTATTAGTTCATAGAATGTGCAGTACTAAAACATGCACACTTTCACTTACACAATAATTTTTGTGTTACCACATTGCTACAGAGGATGGACCTCCCCCCAAAAAAACCACAAGATGATCTTCAGGAGGGCAGGTCCCTGCTAGCACAGCTTCTCCCTCTAGGTGAGTGTTCTAGGAACCCATCTGTATCAGTGAACCAGCTGGTGTATTGTGAGAGACTGCACTGGGCTTCAGTGAAAGTTTTTCAAAAACTCTTTCAACATGCTTGTCCATTTCATGATGGGTGATCTATGAGCACCTGCCCACACTGAGCTGAGTGCTCTGCAGTTTTAACCAAAAACAGCATGTCCCCCATGCCCCACCCTCCATATTCACCAGATCTAACCCTGAGAGACATTTTCTTTTTGTTTCCCCAGAAGAGGAAATTCCTCAAATAGAAATGTTTTGCCATGTGAAAGAGTGAAACAGACAATGGCAGAAGCACTAAAAGGCATCAAAATTGGTGAATTCAAATACTATTTTGAGTGGTAGAGAAAATGTCTGAATAGGTATATCACATCAAATAGGCAGCATGTGGAAGGTGACTAAAATTTAAACATGTAACAAGAAATACACAATATTTTATTAATAAATTCTGGTTTTTGGGGGTCCCCTTAGTATTTATTTGATTTAGTTGACTTTTTTGTAATGAGATTGAGATACAATTTAAATGACTGGCTTTGTTGATTTATTTATTTTACTGGTTGCTGGTGGATTATATGATAAACAGTTCAAATACCATGTACAGAACTTAAAACTAGTATTTCAAGAAGAACAAGTTGTTATAAATATATTATTGACATAGCTTGCTAAAGCAAATCATTGATATTTTTCTTTTAGTGCTGTGTTTAGAGTCTCAGTAGTATTATAGCAAAAACAAAACAAAAATGCAGGAAAAAACTGCTACTAAGAGAATAGTTTATAGAAAAATGTTAACACACCAAATTAAAAAAAAAATAGATCATCAGTATGGGAATCTACTAAAGTTTCAAAATAGTATATAATAGAAGTCAGTGTACCTTTTAAAGTATATGTTTAAAATGACTTTTTAAATAAAATTTATTATGGTGATTAATGAGATTATTAAGGTTTCAAGTATATATTCCTATAATACATGATCTGTATATTGCATTGTGTGCTGACCATGCAAAATCAGACATTCTGTAACCATAGTTTTGGTCTCTTTTATTCTTTGCCACCCCCATGCCCTTCCCTCTGGTAACAACCAGACTGTTTGCATCTATGAGTATTTATTTGTCTTTTTCTTGTTTGTTCATTTGTTGCTTTCAGTTTTATATCTCACATATGAGTAGAATCACTTGATTCTTAACTTTTTCTGACAAAGTTATTTCATTTACCATGACATTCTGAAGGCCTATCCATGTTGTTGCGAATGACAGCACTTTGTTTTTTCTATGCCTTAGTATTGCACTGTGAATGTGTACCACATTTTCTTTATCAAATTATCTCTTGAATGACACCTTGGTTGTTTCACTGCCCATATTACTCAAAGTAATACACAGATTTAATGCAGTCCCCATTAAAATCCCAATGATATTTTGAAAAGAAACAGAACAAAAATAATCAGATTTTTATGAAACTATTAAAGACCCTGAATAGCCAAAGAAATCCTGACTTCAGAATTATATTATAAAGTGACAATAATCAAAATAGCATGGTATTGTCAGGTTAACAAACACACAGACCAATGAAAGAGAATTGAGGTCTCAGAAATAAACCCACATGTATATGAGCAAATCATTTTTGACATCGAAGCTAAAAATATACAATAAAGAAGAAAAAAAACCTCTTCAATAAATGATGCTGGGAAAATTGGAAAGCCACAAGCAAGAGAATTAAACCAGACTCTTGTTTGCTCCAAAATACAAAAAATAAGTCAAAATGAATCAAAAACCTAAATATAAGGCCTGAAACAATAAATTAGGTAGAAGAACATGTAGCTAGTACATTTATGGGCCTGATCAAATAACTTTGCTAAAAAGAGAAAATCTCAGTGTAAATGAGTAAGTTAGTACTTTCTATTTTTGGTGAGGCATATACTTTGTATGTTAAGAGGCCTAGATGAATGTTTCTGAGAGTCTTTCAGGACCAAAATATGTTTAGATGTCAGGATATCTTTTAAATTTTCCTTTTCAAAAATTTGTTTTGTAATTTTGTATTTTATTGGTAGGAAGCCAATCATAGATGAAGCCATAAAAAGGAAATAAATCAGAATATATAAGTATTTTTGTGTCATTATTTCAGAGGAAAATAATCAAATAATCTAAGCAAAGTTAAGGACAAAGTAAATGTAACACTGCATTTATAGTTTATTTCTTTCAGGACAGCAACAAATACCTTTAAAAAGTCATATCTAAATGTTTTTACCATTGCACAGATGCTGTCATTAAAAAGTTTGATGCTGCCCGATTGTTTAATCATTAATTAAATATTCAGTGGTGGAAATCTGGCATGTTTAAACATGTAAGTAATGATTTGTATGTGATATTGCCACATTATCTTGTTATTTAGTTGAAAAACCACAAAGATAAATCCAATACTTTGAGTGTCTTTATATTTTATATTCTCTGTATATAGTGTTTGATGTATCAACTAATTTCATATTAAATTTTTTTCTTTATTTTCTCATTCATATTGACACTGAGTCAAACTTTTGTAGCATGTGCTTAGAACTATGCAGTTCACTCATTTTAAGCACAAGTATTTATAGTGACTTAAAAAAACCTGATTTTTACTTTTTGACTATTGTTTAGGAATACTTTACTACTTCATATTTATTTTGTTATTTCTTTTTTTTATTTTATCTATAGCTTATTTTATATAATTATGTTAGAATTAGCCGGTTTTCCAATGCCATTAATGAAATGTTATATCTCATCTCACCGAGTAGTCAAGAAAACTATTGTGTATCAAGCTTCCATAGATACATGGATTTTTAAATTTTCATTTATTTGTCTCTCTTTTTTTTTTTTTTTACCATTTTTGAAATTTTAAAATCATATCAGTTATAAAATATGTAATATTGTTGAGGGAGCATATTCCTTCTTTAGTAAGCTTTATCAGATTTCTCAGTATTCCTTCATAGACATTTCAGAACATGTTTGTTCAGTCTCTTGTAGTTAGATAAAAATTAGTCAAATTATTTATCAGTTAGTAAACTTCTTATATTTTAAATGTTAGTTTTTGTGTTTTGTTTTTTAAATGTTAGTTCGTTTTGCCATGGATACAAAGGAAAGTTGTCTTGAATGCTATGTTTTTTTATATGCAATTTATTATGTTTATGATGCCATAATGAGAACTGCCATAATACTTTCACTATTTCTCAATTTCTTATAACAATATCTATACATCAGAGATGATGTGTTCTTAGCATATTGTGATTATTGCTAACAACATGATGCTACATATTGAAATTTGAAAAACAAGTAATACAAACAAGATAAAGGACTCTTAGACATGAACAACAGTGTGGTGATTGCTGGGGCTTGTAAGGTATAGGGGGCTAAGTGGTAATGGAAAAAATACAATAAAGAGTAAATCAAAAATATATTTTTTAAGTAGGTCAGAAGAACCAAGATGACAGAGGAATAAGTAGAGCTACACCAATCTCCTCCCAGGACCAATTTGGAATTACAACTTAATTGGGGAGAAATCATCCAGAATAACCAACAGAACACCATCTGGAAAGAAACCTTATAACCACAAACAGAACAGAAGAGGCCACTTTATCACAATGTAACTGGTAGGATGTGCAAACATGAGAGGGCTGGCTGGGCTCCCATAGACAGCAATTGACAGGATGGAGAAATACCTCAGCATCTGGAGGTTCTACCTGAGAAGGGTGGGTTCTAAACCCCCAGCTGAGCTTCCCAGCCTACAGCAACAAAGCTGAGAGTAAAACAGCATACAGCTGTGAAAAATAAAAAGCCACCAGGTTTGGCTGGCTTGAGATAGCTAGAGTTCTTAAAGAGGTCATGCACAAAAATACATTGTCACCCACTTATCCTGATCTCCAGCAGAGGAAGGGCAGAATGGACTAGAATCCTGAAGGAGAGTTTGGGGCAGTGAATTTGAGGAGAAATGAGGGAGCAGTTCACAAGGTCCTAGTGCTAACCCATCCGCCATACAGCAGGCAGACCACTCTCTTCCAAGTGGTGCCAGCCTGAGGGGGAAGCCATAGCCCCACCCACAGGAATTAATCCTCCCCTCCCAGTGGTACCTAAACCTGACCAGCAATAACAGATTGATTGGATTATAACTGAATTAATCTGCCTAGCTCAGCGGTGCCTGAACCTAATGACTGATCACAGATTAATTGGATTAACAACTCAAGAAGATAGACAAAGATAGTGGATATCCTACAGGCTGACTAGGCCTAGACTGGGACAAGAGCTAATGTCACCAGGCATGGATCCAGGAAGTACAGAAAGTGTACCTCTACACCACAGAAGGCCACAGCACAAAGATAGGAAGTGAAAGCAGACCAATCTAAGCAGAAACAAACAAGATGAATCACCTAACATGAGGAGAAAAATAAACAAGCCCTGATCGAAAGGGAAGTAGGAATCTCCAGAAAGAGTACTAAATGAAATAAAGCCAAGTCAACTATCAAACATGGAATTCAAAAAATGAGTTCAAAGAGCTCAAAGAAAACTACAAATAATTGCTGAAGAATTACAAAAAACTCCAGGGAAGCTACAAGGAACTTACTGAGAACTACACCAGCATTAAAAAGGACATAGAAACCATCAACAAGAGCCAGAAGGAAATGAAGAATACAATCTCTGAATTGAAGAACAGAGTAGAAAGAATCAAAAGCAGGCTGGAGGAAACAGAGTATCAAATCAGTTAGTTGGAGGTCAATGTAGAAAAAATTCCCAGACAGTGCAATAAAATTTTTAAAAAATGATAAAGAATGAAGAGGTTTTAAGAGAGCTGCAGGACAACATGAAACATAATGGTATCAGTATCACAGGGATACCAGAAAGAGAAGAAAAGGAGCAAGGGATAGAAAACCTCTTTGAAAAATTAATGACAGAAAACTTCCCTAAATTGAGGAGAAAAAAAGTCATGCAATTGCAGGAAGCACAGAGGGTCTCAATGAATATGAACCCAAGCAGGCCCACTCCAAGACACATTATATTAAAATGGCAAAATTCAAAGACAAGGGGAGAATTTTAAAAGCATCAAGAGAGAAACAGCTAATAATGTACAAGGGGCTCCAATAAGGTTATCAGTTGATTTCTCAAAAGAAACACTACAGGCCAGGAGGGAATGGCAAAAAATATATATATATATATATATATTCCAAGCAATGAAAAACAAAGGCCTACAACCAAGACTACCCTATGTAGCAAGACTCTCATTCAAAATGGAAGATGAAATAAGAAGTTTCTCAGACAAAAGAAGGCTAAAAAACAATACATCTCCACCAAACCAGCATTGCAAGAGATGCTAAAGGGTCTTCTTTAAGAAGGTAAAGAAACAGAGAGACAGACAGGAAACAGGTACAAATAGGGAAAATAACAATAAGTACCTATTAATAATAACCTTAAATGAAAATGGAATCAATTTTTAAGTCAGGTAAATCAAGTTACTTTTAGTAACTTAGAAAAAGTGAATTCAGTTAAGAAAAAATTGTAAGAAAACGTGGATATATTACATAGAATACATGCTATCTTTCTTACTGTTACAAAATGTATGGATGTATAATATATAGATGTAATTAGCAATTTAGGTTTTAAATATCAACCAACTGGTAGTTGGTGTGTTGAGAAATTAATCATTAGGTTAGAAAAGATGCTGAGAGTGAAGACTAATAAAGGATGTAAGTTAACAACTATTAACTTATGATTCATGTACATAAGCATTGTGTATTTTCATTAGCATTTAAACTAGATGAGATTCCTTTCAAATGGTGGAAATAGACATTTCTAACAATAAAGGCCCACAAACTGAGGATGCTTGGGAAAATGTATTAATGCTATAGTAAACTTCATTATTCAAATGTTAACATACCTAATCTCTACCTCAACAGACTCTGAAATAGTTCAGTGGTTTTAGTGGTTAGTTTAGAACCACATAGGAAGTCAACCACAAATTCAAAAAATACCTAGAATATTATTCTACAAAATTATTTAAACCCTAGTGTTTTCTTAACCTCAAATTAGTAGATATTATAATTTCTACTCTGTGGGGATCAGCTGAGCACTGCAGGTGCCATCATTTCTGAAGACTTCATTGGTAAAATGTGTAGAAAAGAAACAGTATTTGGGAGAAAATGGGACTTCTGCATGGGAAAAAATCAATCTACTATCTAAGATGGAAAACTCTAAAAAGAATAAGTTGTAGTTCCAGTAAAATAAAGTTGAGTTATATTCTTAGAGGGGGCAGGATCTCACTCAGAAATCAAATTTATTTTTTTACTATGGGTTTTGCACTGTCTCTAGGACAACTTTCACAAAAGTGAGTTCTGTAATACACCATTTCTATAATATGTTTCACAAAAATAGGATTCCAGAGTAAAATAAATTTAAAAGAAAAAGAAAAATGCTTAATTTAATACAACATATCTAAAATATTATCATTTAGTATGTAATAATTATATAAGCTATTGACATATATTACATTTTTGGTATTAACTCTTCAAAATCTAATATGTACTTTATATATTTGTAAAAATACATATGTGTAGATGCATGGTTTTGGTAATATTGTAATTGATAATACTTAAAAATGTAATTCTTTAAACAAATGAATTAATATAAGCATTCTGCAAAAATGGAAAAAATAATTATTTTAGTTTGATTTGAGAGCCTGACAAAGGCAGTAATTAAATGATGAATTGTCTGGCTATGAAAGGGAAAAGGGTACACATTTGTGGTTATAGAATAGATAGCGGGATGTTAAGAAAAATAAAGGAAATAGAGAAGCCAAAGAACTTACATGCATGATACATAGACTTGAACTAGGAGGGACGTTGCTGGAGGGAATGGGGGGTCTGGAGGGAGGGGCCAAAGGGGGGAAATTAGAGTCAATAAATATATTTAAAAACAAAACATAGGCACTGGCCTGGAATCCAGAGGTCACCGGTTTGATTCTCAGACAGAGCACATAACCAGGTTGCAAACCAGGTCTCTAGCCAGGTCTGTAGCTGGAGGCAGGTGAAAGGCAGAAACATATGTTGATGTTTCTCTCACTCTCTTCCTTTCTCCCTTACCCTCTCTCTGAAAAATAATAAATAAATTATTTTAAAAAATAGATCATAAGTGTACCCACCACATAACAAGAAATGGTAATTATGTGACCTGATGGAGGTGTCAGCTAATGCTATGTTGCTGACCATTTGACAACATACACATGTATCAAATGAACAATTTCACTCTTTATTTATTTTTATTTTTTAAAGATATTTTATTTTTTTATTATTTCCAGAGAGAGAGGAAGGGAGACAGGCAGAGAGGGAAAGAAACATCAATGCATGGCTACCTGTCACCTGCCTCCAGCTACGGACCTGGCTGGAGACCTACCTGGCTGGAGACCTGGCTTGCAACCTGGTTATGTGCCCTGGATGGGAATCAAACCAGTGACCTCTGGGTTTGCAGGCCAGTGCCTTATCCACTGTGCCACCAGCCAGGGATCTTTTTTTCCCTTTTTTAAATAGGAATTTCTGTCTTGGCATATGCTTCATGAATGATCCAAGTAAGATAATGCTATATGGACATAAGCTCTAAGGACAGCTTCCTTTTCTAATATACAATCAACAATCTGTGTAGGATTATAATATATCCTTTCTTGAGTATGTGGCAGATATGTTTAAAACAATAGTCATCTATGTATAAAGATTCTCAACGATTGAATTATTTTTAATTTGATAAGAAACTTCAGGTTTTCAATTTCTTCTGAATTAGTTTTGTATAGCTACATAAGAATATCTATGTAGAAATATAGCAGTTCAGCCTAAATTTTAATTTTATCATTAAATTATTCATAATTTTCCTCATTATGTAAATGCAACCATTCATAATTTCCTCCATTTATTGGCCCTTATATTTGATTTTTCAAAGTTTATAGAAGCTTTTATTTTGTTAATATTACTTTCATACACTGAATTATATATGAAAATGTTCCTATTTATTTTTTATATTAATCCTATTTACCATTGGTTGATGTTTTGATATTCTTGATCTTATTGATCATTGTGAAACATTTTTCAAATTGAGAGAGAGGCAAAAAGAGGTAGAGGAAAAGATACTGAATCAAGAGAAAATTAAACAACTCTCAATGTCCTTAAAGTTCTCTACTCTTATCCCTGTCCCTCTTTTTCATATGTCCAAATTTTATAAAAACCCCCTTTGTGTGTGACGATATCACTCTCTTACTGACTGACATAGTTTAACCATCCCAGTGTAGTAATACTGAAATGCAAGAATGAAAGACTATCTTTTGCATACATGTTATTATATAATTCCACATTAGGATGCTAATCATGTAGGCTTATTTTATCTTACCACTATATGTTAATACCCATAACTGGATAAAATTAGAGAACTCTAATTATTTTACTAAATCCCCTTTTAGTCTCTGTTCTCCATGGCTTCTATTCTAATAGACTTTTAGCTAGCCACATCAACACCAAAACTAAATATTAGCTAAATATGGTTGTATGTCTAAATTCTGCTTATTGAGATATAAATTGAAGTTTTGTATGGTAATTCCCAAGAAGGTTCTTAATCAGCTAGTATGTGTCTTTGATGTTTCCTTCCTTCCTTCCTTCCACCCCTTCCTCTCTTCCTCCCTCCCTCTCTCCATCTCCCTGTCTTTCTTTCCCCCATCAATGCTGATTTCTGTAATGAAATGTTGTCTCCCTGGATTATGAAGATAAAGGAAACATATTAAGTGGTAGAGCAGTGAGGTGTAAGCAACCAGGATTCCTGAGGACTTTGAAAAGAATAGGCTCCAGTTCATTTATGAAGCTTGCATGAGAGAGAAATAAGCTCATATATTCTAGGCCACTTTACCTTGTTTCTGATTTATTACTTCAGCAAATTACAGGCAACATTTTAAGAAAAAACACACTTTATCTATCTCTTATCTTCTCATCAAGTCTACGAACTAGATCTGCCAGTGCAGCTCTTGAAGTATACCCTGATTTTTTTAAATTCTCTCAATTTTCAGCATAGTAATGCCACAAGCCAATAATTACACATTGCCTGAATTATGACAATTATGTTTACTATTTTCCTTGATATCTTAAATGTAAACTATGATGCAAATTTAATAATTACTATAATATAAAGTCAATATATTTTACATTACATGATAAAGGAATAAGATAGGGAAGAGAACATTGCTTAGCCATAGCATGGATGGAACTGGAGAATATCATGCTAAGTGAAATAAGCCAGGTGGAGAAAGACAAATACCATATGATCTCACTTACAAGAGGAGACTAACGAATGAAATAAACAAGCAAGCAAAATAGAACCAGAGGCATGGAAACAATGAACAGAGTAACAGCAAGCAGAGGAGAGGGTCTGGGAGGGGGAGCAGAGGGGCAGAGGGGAGTAGTCTGGTCTAGGAACATGTATAAATGACCCATGGACATGGACAACAGGGTGGGGACTGACTGTGGGAGTGGAGATGTGGGAGGGGCAAGGGAGAGGAGCAATGAGGAAAATAGGGCAGCTGTCACAGAACCATTTTTAAAAATAAAAAATAATTGATTATATATATAAAATCTTACTTCATTGATCTTGCACTCCTTATACAGAATTATGCTAGCAATTTTGGAGAGAACTCTTCCTGTCTAGAACCTTCAGATTGGGATATTGCCTTTTTTCCTTTCAGTCAGGTTGAAATAAAAGATTGGCTTTTTCTGCCAGTCTTTGGACCAGAACCGTATCAACCCTCTTTCAGACATAGATGTAACTGTATCATCAGCTCTCCTGTGTCCCCAGCTTGCTGACTCATTCTGCAGATTTCAGGACTTAGCAACCCTCTGAGTTTTGTGAGTCATTTCCTTATAATAAATATTTGTCATATATAACATTTATCTGTATGATATCAATAATAATTTCTTATCACATCTTTATTATCTACCTCCTAGTAGTTCTGTTTCTCCAGAGAATCTTAACCTTCTTGTTTAAGTTTATTCCTAGGTACTTTATTTTTGTTGCTGTTGCTATAGTAAATGGGATTTTTTTTCTCTAGCTTCTATTTCTAATTGTTCATTATTGGTATACAAAAATGCCATGGATTTCCTAAGAACAATGAGATACCACCTCACACTTGCCAGAATGATCCTCATTAATGAATCAACAAATAATATATGCTGGTGAGGATGTGGAGAAAAGGGGACCCAACCATACTGTTGGTGGGAATGCAGACTATGCAGCCAGTTCTATGGAAAACAATATGGGGTTTCCTCAAAAAACTAAGCATAGAACTGCCTTTTGATCCAGTGATTCCACTGCTGGGATGATACCTGAAGAATCCTGAAACACTAATTCAGAAGAACCTATGTACCCTACGTTCATAACAGCACTATTTACAATAGCCAAGTGCTGGAAACAGCCAAAGTGCCCATCAGTGGATGATTGGATCAAAAAATTGTGGTACATTTACACAATGGAATACTACACAGCAGAAAGAAAGAAGGAACTCCTACCCTTTGCAACAACATGGATGGAACTAGAAAGTATCATGCTTAGTGAAATAAGCCAGTCAGTGAAGGACAAATACCATATGATCTCATCCATTAAAGGACAATAATGAACAACAACAACAAAAAAAAACAACAACAACAAGCAAAACAAAACCAGATATATGAATATAATGAATAAGCCTTCAGTGGGCAGGGGGAAAGGGGGTGGGGGTAGGAAGAGGCAAAGAAGAGGAGCAATTTAGACAAGAACCTAGTACGGAAGAAACATGGACATGGACAACAAGTGGGATTGACTTTCTCAGGGAGCGGGTGGGTAGGGAAGGGGACAGAGAGGAGCAACAAGGGGATGGATGTAATACAACAATAAAATTAAAAACAAAACAAAACTGTGGTACATTTAAACAATGTAATACTACACAGCAGAAAGAAAGAAGGAACTCCTACCTTTTGAGACAGCATGGATGGAACTGGAGAATATTATGCTCAGTGAAATGAGCCAGGCAGTGAAAGACAAATACCATATGATCTCACCTATAACAGAAACCTAATGAACAAAACAAACAAATGAGTAAAATGGAATCAGAGGCATGGAAACAAGGAACAGACTGACAATGACCAGAGGGGAGGGTGGAGTGGGAGAAGGGAGAAAAGAAGGAAAAGGGTCTAGTCAAGGAACTAATGTAAATAACCCATGGACATGGACAACAGGGTGGGGATTGACCATAGGAGCCAGGGGCAGGGATTAGGGGAAGAGCAGGTCAAGGGACAGCACCTGGGGAAAAATTGGGGCAGCTGTAATAGAGCAACAATAAAAAAATTTAAAAGGTTATTAGGTAAATTGTTACATGGGAACAATATAGAAATATTAGGGCATTTTATATATATATAAAATGTCCTTGTATATTATTTATACGCCCTATATATTATCCTAGTATTTCCCATTATTAAAATCAGAACTAAGTATATTTCTTATAGCGTCAAATTGTAGGAAACTATCTAAAACTTGTCTTGTTATGGGGGAAAATGTGTATAGGTCAGCCTGGGTTTTAGCTATAACAGTGTTCATGGTCTTTTCCAACCTGCTATTTCTTATAATATGTGGGTCATTTCTCTCAGATTAGGTCCATAAATATTCTTGAATCCTCAACACTTAAAAGTGTTACCCCGATTCACTTTTGTTTCCTGTGTCTTTGCCTTGTAATGTTCTCCATATATCTGCTTTAACTTTTGCATTAGGGCTCTTTAGAGAAATAGAACCAAACATTACTAAACCAAAGAGAGCATTCACTACCTGCAATTCATCCTGTGCTACCGAGGAATTTAGTGGCAATCTTGAATCTCCCTTCAGACTAATGTCCACAATAATATAGGTGGTTGTACATTCTTGGGCATAACACAAAACCTAACTGGTTTATATCAAAGTCCATTTAAAAATCAAACGGTTCTGAAAGTTTCCTGGGCTGCTCATGGGTGAGGTTTCTGCAGAAAAAAAAGAATGATGGCTATAGTGCAAGGTACTTACAAGAACAAAAGGAAAGACATTTTCTTGGGTCTCTTAACATAGTAAGTGGAACATACATTTTGTTGTCAGAGCGAAAGTAATAATTGCATCCTTTTCCTTCTCAGCATCTTTGTTCACAGCGGTTCTTTTTTGAAATCCAAACCTTACCTGATAACAGTCACACAGGGGTTGTAGCATGGCAGGGTTTAGGAGGGCATACAAACACAGTGTGCTGCTCTCAGTGCCTCAAAACTAAAAATAATAACCTTTATACTAATCAGATTTAGATGGCATTTTGATGACTGGCATTTGGTGATACAGTGTAAAATCTAAACATCCTATTTTGCCCTACATGCATGCGAAGCATAGCATGGAGGCAAAAGAAAATCAAAGGAAAAAATGACATGTCCCTTGTAAACACAGGCCTGCCAGGTTGCAATTAATAGAATGTCTGGCTCTGTGTCTCATTCTTTACCCTCTTATTGGCCAGGCTACAGACGGACACTCAGCTGCTTTCAATGACTTTCATCACTCCCTCTTATTTGCTAGATTAATGTCATATTGAAAGTGTTAACGACATAAAATTTTCAAATAGCTCATGCACTGTTCATGAAAAAGGCCGTATATTATACTTTATATGCATATAAGTTCCACCCCCTAAAGGATTAGCTGCAATATACTGCCACTTTGTAATTCCTCAATATAGTTGAAAAAGTTAAAAAATGGGGATGGAAATGCACACTCTCTTGGTATGAAATTATAGTTAACAACAGTGGGCGCTTTCCACACACCCCACCCCTAAAAGCTGCTATTATGCAGGCTTGGAAAGGGGGTGTGGTGGGTCATAGCTTCTGATGCCTTCCTACCAATTTTCTTTTTTAAAAAGTGTGACAATGTCTTTAAGTCATGAGGCTCCACAGATTATAGTGAACACCAGGCCATGAAATGTCTAGGAATCAATTCTTAACCAGCATCAGGTTTTTCTACCCTGAGTTTCATGAGTCATTTCTCCAAGTACAAATTATAGAAGAAACATTCAATTAAATAACATTCTAAAAAATTTTTTAATGACAGTTTTACTTGTTTCAGGAAAGCATATTTATGGACAGGAAATAATGCCATTTGTAAATACGCATTTTGCTATCATTATCTTCTGTTCTTTAGTCTCTTCCATGGTCCAAGGGACATTGATATATTTGGCACATTTTAGATAGTAAATGACTTTTTAAGTAAGTGCAATAAATTAAAGAAGGTGGCGATACAGAAGCTACACAGTCAATTCTGAAAGAACAGTAAGGATGATGCCTCAAGCAGAATCTAGAGCACTCTTTGTCCCCCTGGTTATAATTCATGATATAGCTCAGCCTTTTCTAAGCTATCTTGGGGTTTCTCTAGCAGCAGTCAAATGTCAACATCAGTGTGCTAAGTTGTTTCTCTAGAAGCAGGGTCTGAGCTGGCATTTCCTGTGAGTTCTATAGTACACACGTGCTCTCAGAAGAAGAGTTGGAAGGTAGTGGAGAAGGGCAGGAAAAGAGGCCAAACAAGGAGGCGATCTGTGCTACAGAATGGCTTCAGCCTCGTGCCATAATCCACTGTGCAGCAGGGGTTGCACTAAGGAGGCAAAGTGTTAGGTTTCTGCACCCATGCCCGCTAAAAGTTTCCAGCCTGGAACCTGTGTGTCATCATGCCATTCCCCTGTAAGGAAGCTAATGAGGTCCATCGGCCACAGACGATGTCAACTTTCTGTAGAAGAGAATTTGGCGGCCATGATTTACAGCAGCTGAAGGATCGGTGCACTGTCCTAGGGAAAGGAATCTAATTAGTTTTAATATCTCCATTCCAGATAGGTCAGCTGGGCTATGAAGTGTATTCTTGATAGACTAGATCTCTGGCCATGGCCAATGTGCTGATTGATGTAGTAATGATGGTTCTTGGGTCAAAGGTTTACCTTCGATATTTAGTAGACATGTGAAATGCAGCATACCCAAAGATAATTCTGATACCAACCCTACAAATACACTTGCTTGCCTTGTTTTTTAAGCTCAGAAAACTATATATTCTTCTTGTAGGTGCACAGGAAAAATATCTATAAAACATACTTTTCTCCCCTAATACCTTATTTAGACCATCAGTTAAGTCTTGCTTACTTTTGTTCATTTTATCAGAAAGCCACTGCCTCAAATCTTCTCTCAACCCATAGTATTTAATATCTTTGAAAAATGGCCTTGATAATCTTACATATCTCACTATAATCAAGTCAAACATGCTTGGCACAGAATAAACATTTATTTAATTAACAAATACACTTTGGGAATCCTCTCAAAGATTAACCCCTAAATGTCATTTTTTATAAGGATGCTCATTAATGTCTATTTGTATGCCAATCTACAGGCAATAATAGTGGAAGTCAAAAGCTGCATTGAATTTCCTTTACCATCTTTATCACAAGTTTGGTTTCATCACCAAAAAAGTAGTGTAAATACTCCCATCTTAACTCTTGGTCTATGATCATTTACTGATATAGATTCTGACGGCACTTTGTAGTTCTTAACTTAGCTTCCTTCACTGATCAGCAGGCAATTTTCAATTTGTGATGTCCCACAGGATTGGAAGAAAATAAGCAAAGGAGAATTCATTAACAATCTATAACATTAGGCTACAAAAACAGAAAGCAGGTTTTTATGTTTCTGTGGAAAGTACATTAACAATTCAATTTAATTTTTGCATTTTATCTCTAAACAAGAAATATAATTCACACAGGGCTGATTTCTTTCAGAAAACACATTCTAACCCTCATACCAGGAAGTCATCTCTCATCTTAATGTTGGCACATTTGATGCATTAACACAGAGAACATGGGGCTTAAATTTCCTGCCAATCTCCTATTATGTCACTTAGTCTTCTCAGGAGATACCTGTCTGGAAAATATAGGCAAGAAAGAAAAATGACAACTTCAAAGAGAGATGCATGTAGGCTGGATTTCCAGCTTAAGATAGATCCTGGATATATTGACAGTGAGCAAGTAACATAAAGCATATTTCCTCTCAACAAACAGTACAAAGGAAAACAATGCAAAATTAAACAAGGACATATTTTTTCTTTGCACATTCATGTTTTAATTACAAACTTTAAAAGGTAAAACCACCTTTGAAACACTCTCTGTGAAGCTGCAGTGTTAAAAATGTTATAAATGAAATTAAGCTGCTTGAGCAGCAGGAAATTCAATTTTGTACAGAAACTGTCAGGCTGATCTCATCCATCTTTCCTATAAGGATATCAATCACTGTTTCTTCCCAGCCTTCAGCATTACTTTCCTTACCTCTCATTGTTTGTGCTGGCATCGTTAGCTAAATTTTATTGCTTCTGCCTATCTTCTGTATTATTTTTCAGTATTCCAAAATTTTCTGTAATGCCAGAAAAAAAAAAAAAAAACCTGTGTTCTGCATATTTGTTCAATAAACAGACTTGGAGTGATTAAAATAAAAGTCCTATAATATTCAGAGAACAAGTCTTATTTGTCATTGAATAAGAGATACTCATTAATAGGTTAAAATTGACAATATAAATATATTATAAATACATTTTTCTATTCTTTCATGAAAATCAATTGGAGTCCTGGTGGCACAGTGGATAAGGCACTGGCCTGGGAACCCAAAGGTCGCTGGTTCAATTCCCAGCCAGGGCACATAACTAGGTTGCAAGCCAGATCTCCATCCACGTCTGTAACTGGAGGCAGGTGAAAGGCAACCATACCTTGATGTTTCTCTCCCTCTCTTCTTCTCTCCCTTTACCCCTCTCTGAAAATAATAAATAAAATCTTTAAAAAAGTTAATTGTACTTTCTGTCATGGGTTTAATTTCTAAACCTACAAGTCTGTGTAAAAGATATATACATATAGGCATTTGAGAGATAGATACCATAGTTCCACTAATAACTGTAAAATTTAACTCAAAATTGAACTTTGTAAATATAAAAATTCTTAAGTAAGAATAACTTGGCCACTAATGATTTCAATTATTGCTCTTCCAACAATTTCTATATTTTCATTTCCTAAATAAAACACATTTATTCATGTAATCCTACTCCTAAATTGTCAAATCAAAATCTATTTTTAATGAAATGTTTATCTACATTTGTTTTATTATGTCTGTGGTAATTATTTCTTTTTTCTTTCTTTTTTTTTTAAGATTTCATTCATTATTTTCAGAAAGAAGGGCAGGGTGGGAGGAATAGAGGGAGAGAAGCATCAATGTATGGTTGCCTTTCACCTGCCTCCAGCTAAGGACCTGGCTGGAGACCTGGCCTGCAATCTGGTTTTGTGCCCTGACTGGGGAATCAAACCAGCGACTTATGTGTTCTCAGGCCAGTGCCAATACACTGAGCCACACCAGCCAGGGCTGTGGTAATCATTTCAACACCCTGTGCTATCCCAAATCCATTCCTATATTTCATAATAATAATGGTTGTAATGTCTGCCTGCGTTTTTAAAGTTTAAAATAAACAACCTGGACTTACAGTATTCTAACATACTAGAATGATATTTCATTATAAGTATAGCACATAATCTCACCTGATACAGGAAACCAGCAAACAAAACAAATGAGCAAAATAGGACCAGAGGCATGGAAACAAGGAACAAACTGACAGTGACCAGAGGGGATGGTGGAGGGGGAGAAAGGGGGAAAGAAGAAGATCCAAGTCAAGGAACTAGTATAAATGACCCATGGATATGAACAACATAACGACCTGTGGGATTGACTGTGGGTCAGAGGATAGGGTGGGTGGGGCAGGGGGGCAATGGGGAAGAAGAGAGCACAACAGGGACACAACAACAATTAATTTTAAAAAAGAATAGCACATGTATTAAATTGCAAATAATAAGAAATCAAACAAAAGTAATGGATAATTACATTTACTTATTAAGAATCTCCACTAGAAAAAAAAACAGGTAAAAGATTGAAATAATAATAAACTTATGGACTATAATACTTGACTTTTATATCTGACATCTGTAAGTTATATAGCACTCTGATTTGCATTTTTCTGAATATACACATAGGATAGATGGAAAGTGCCATTAGATTGTGTTTTCACTAACACCATTAGAAGAGAAAGTTTAAAGTAGCTATGTTACTGTAGGTAGTTAGCTAGTTATTAATAAGAGGGCAAAGGAAATTAGATATTGAGCTTAATAAACTGGAGAGCATGAGCCTGTTTGTTTCGCCAGGAAGCAATAGCTTCACATCCCAGGGGGTCATTCTTTATAAACTCCATAACTGATATTACTCCTCAGTCTCTGCAAATAAATGATGCAACTTGGTACTGATTTTGCTTAGCTTATTCAATCCTCTTTTAACTCAGCATGCACCAAACTGAACCAATATTTCTTTCTCCCCCAAAATAGGTTTGTGTTTCTTTTTCTTACCTCACAGGATTTTCTGTTCATTTAGATGTCCAAGCCAATAACTTCAAAGACACCCTTAATTCCTCCCCTACCATAAGCCACATTTAATTAACTCCAAATCCAGGTAATTTCACCCTCCAAATATCTGTCCAGAATATCTAGTTATTCCATCTTCAAGGCCACTGCAATATCAAACCATTATTGATTTCTTATATGACTTACATATCATCTTAAACAGTTTCCTGTCTCTCTTTGTGTTCAACTGCCCATGTTTTACATTGTGGTTAGAATGGTCCTTCTAAGATGCATGTATAGCTCCTCATTTTTCTTAATTTTAATATAAACTCCATTACAGAAGTTTTAATGTCTTAGATCATGGCTCTTTTAAATCTGTACTTAGGTCTGGACACATCCTTACTCAAAACCCATGATCAAAATATAAAGAACATCTTCTAGACCTTTAACAATAACAAACTTTGACTACATCTGAGATTTTCCATACACTTTTATTTATGTAACATGCTCTTCTGTCTCTCCTTCTGAATGTCTAACAGCTGCCATCTCCTTGTTGTTCCAGTCCCAGATTTATTTGTAAAGTTTTCTAAATCTGCTGTTTTCATGCATATATCACACTGTAATTATTGTATGAAATATCCTACAAATATCCTGTAGTTTTCTGGCTAGTTCTTTATGCTTCCCCCTCCTCTTTCATTCATTGTGTCAGAGTGGTTCTGTGTGTGCTGACTAACATTATGTCTGCAGTACCTAGCTTAAATCCTGCTGTGCTTTAGAGAGATACATATATTATTTAAAAATTAATATATTCTAAAGATATTTCAATTTAACTCTATCTTAAAGAAATCATCTGTTTTGTGTATGAACACGCCTATATTCATATGAATATATACATTGCTTGATTATAGTCTAAAGATAAAGACATTTTTTCTAGCCAGAGGTCAATAAAGGAAAAAACAATCTTGTTTTATTTTGCTACAAATTGTCAACAATAATTCCCATTTTATTCATTAAAAATGTTGCATAGTGGCCATCAACAAAGAAATTAAGATAAAAAGGCACAGTAAGTCCTGGCTGTTGGCTCAGTGGATAAGGCACTGGCCTGCAAACACAAAGGTCGCTAGTTCAATTCCCAGCCAGGGCACATAACCAGGTTGCCCTGGTTATGGGCAGGTCTCCAGCCAGGTCTGTAGCTGGAGGCAGATGAAAGGCAACCATACATTGATGCTTCTCTCCCTTTATTCATCTCTCCCTGCCATTCTCTCTGAAAATAATGAATAAAATCTTTTTTAAAAAAGGCATAGTAATCACTAAAACGTTTAAATGGCATCCACAAAATTTATTGCTAGTGAAGCTTAATCATCTTAAAAATGCAATTTCAAGGTTCTACTTTTGTTTATATGTTTTATTTTTTCACCGTCACATATATCATTCAAACTGGAAGAGAAAAGTGGTTGTGCACGAGTTTAATTTAATATGTTGTTTACCTGCCTGTATCCTTCAGTTATGACTATAGAAATTGTTTCTGTATTAGTTCTCAGAAAATAAAATAGGTGCTAAAATAACAATTGTATCTTTTTAAAAGATTTTATTCATTATTTTCAGAGAGAAAGGCAGGGAGGGAGGGAGAAAGGGAGAGAAACATCAATGTGTGGTTGTCTTTCACCTGCCTCCAGCTGGGGGACTTGGCTAGAGACCTGGCTTGCAATCTGGTTATGTGCCCTGGCTAGGAATCCAACCAGCAACCTTTGGGTTTGCAAGTCAGTGCCAATCCACTGAGCCACCAGCCAGGGCTAAAATAACAATTTTAAGGCAATGCAAATAATTGTATTTTGATGGGATCATACCAGATATTTTTTTTCCTACAGTTAAATCATTTTTACCCATAAAATATTACTTGAAGAATGATAACTGTTTATGTTTTTGCTCAGCTATTCAATGAAAATGGCTATGCCAAACACCATTATGTTCCCTGAAGCTTACAAGACACTGCAGTTGATTTAAAACAAAAGTGTGCCCTGGCTGGTGGCAAAATGGATAAGGTGCCAGCCTGTAAACCCAAAAGTCACTGGCTCAATTCCCCAGCCAGGGCACATAATCAGGTTTCAAGCCAGGTCTCCAGCCAGATCCCCCAGCTGGAGGCAAGTGAAAGGCAAGGATACATTGATGTCTCTCTCCCTCTCTGCCTCTCTCCCTACCTCTCTCTCTAAAAATAATAAATAAAATCTTTTAAAAAATGAAAGAAATGATAAAACAAAAGTGTAAGTTTACTTTGGCATGGAAAATTCAAATCTTATATATACAGTAAGATTTAAGATTTATAAAAAGAAGTAAATTGAAATGGACTATAGTTTTTAATTGAAAAAAAAGTCTCACCTATAGTGTGACTTTTCACACTATATTTCAACATAGCGGTCCCCCCCCCCCCCATTTAAAAGAGGTTAATTCTAATAAAAATACATTAAAGTTGAATACTCAGAAAAAACCCCAGCAAACTTGATTTTCTTTCTAATCACTGTTTGAACGATAAGGATTACTTTTTGATTGTTGAATGTGTGACTTCTTTTAGGTAAAATAGCATAATACCCTTATGTATGTATTGCTATTGCTGTTTTAGGAGAGAAAATGAAATTTAAATTAGGTTCCTCTGTCCAAATTCTCATCCTAAAAGAGATATAATCTGTTCAGCTAGCCACAAAAATAATCAACAGGTGTATTTATGTTCACTGCATGAGCATGTCTACAGCAAAATGCATCAATATTAATTTATTATTTTAAATTAATTATCTGCTAGATTTTGGTGACTAGTGTTAAGTTCACTCAGGCTTTGAGTGATGGAGAATTAAATGCTAGTCATAGGTGTCACATTTTTTAAAAACTAGAATGCAGGTTGAGAAGAGTGTTGTGAAAAAAAAGCCTTGGGCATAAAGTAAACCAACCAGAGAAACAGTAAAGGATTTGCTAGCCACCTTTCATTCAACAAATATCCTTTGCTTGTCTACAGTATACCAAATATTCCCGATACTGGAATAAATCAGTGAACAAGGCACAACCCTCTTCATAAGCCACTATGGAAAAGTGCTTGCACTTGTACACAAAACCAAAGGGAGACAACTGCTGTGTTAAGAGTAGAGAGCAACCAGAGCAAATGAGATGTGAGGGAGATCAGAGGCTCTGATGAAACACAAACACAGAGGGGTAGGTAAATACCAAAAGGTAGATTAAGGAATTCAAGGGATTCTTACAAGAATGGCGAACATAGTAATTATACTGAACTTAACAGAATTTCAAAGGTCAATTTATATCCGTTGATATATGCTTATAATTCCAGTATGTTTACCAGAATATATTTGAAAGTAATAATCTAATATTGAAACATAGTCACATGAAACAAGCTATTGAATTTTTTATATTAGAAACAATTTCAAATTGTGAGAAAGGGTCAGGTGTGACTCAGATTTCTTTCAATAATATTTCTATTGACTTTTAAAATCCATGCTATAATATGGTTCTCGGGATTTCATGTAACTTTATGGACTTGCACAAGTCAAGATTTGGAGCTACAAGATACATGAGAAACATGGCGGTCTAACTCAATGGTATCAACTTTAAAAGTATTACTACATGTAGCTAATATTGATTTAGTCCTCACAATATTTTAAGATCTAAGTAAAATGTTCCCATCACATTCTTATGTGGTAATTATCATAATTATCCTGATTTACAAATGCAGAGGTGAGAGACTTGTTCTAAAACAGTGGGCTTGCCATACCATGACTGTAACAGATTCTTATCATTATTTCAGGTGTTTGAGGTAGACAGAAGGGGAAGAATTATCTAGAGAAGATTCCTTCTGAGATAGTGGAAAGTATGCCTCAGTGCAGCAAAAGAGAACTTAATAGGTTGTTGCATCCCTGACTTATAAATATAATTAAACTCACATTATAGGTTGTGCAGTATTTCCTCACTCACAACATGACCGAATCAGCTTTGCCGAAATGGAGAGGAAGGGTGGATGGCCTAATCCAAATTATTTGTGAAGTGCATGAAAGAGCCTGTTCAGGGCTTTGAGGACACTGCAGAAAGACACAGATTTTGAAGCCCATGGACTACTGATACTGTAGTGAAAGACCCGAAGATACCACAGTAAAACAGATTATAAATGACAGTCTAGACTTACCAAAATGTAGTTAAGAAGAAATATCAGAAGAAGATATTTCATAAACGTCCTGTAATTTGAACCTCATTAAAATAGATGTGCTGAGTCCATGTATTGATTTATAATAGAATTACCTCTTGCATTGTCTATTCTTGGTAATAAGTCCTTAGGTGAGTAGTGGGAATTATTATATTTTAAGTTAATTTAAAGATTATTCATTGTTCCTTTACACAATTAGGTAATATAATAAAAAGATAGTTTTATATAAATTAAGTTATATGTAGTTGGTAAATATTATTTGTAGTTGAAATTACCTATTGCAAAAAATACAGAATTTTATATCATATTTATATTTATTTTTCTGTTTACAAACAGCATAAAATGACAAAAAGTAGAAATGTATATAAAGAAAAAAATTATAATAAATTATAAAACCACCACTCCATGCCCAAAAAGGTGTATATATATAATCTTTCATTCTGAAATATGTTTTATATCCACTTTAAATTTTTAGTGAAAAATCAGAAGATGTTCTTTAATTATTACAAGAATTGGTTTACTGTAAGGAGATGCTGTATTTTTGCTTGAGTTTCTCAGGAACCTTCAGTATTTATCAGCTATATTTTTGATTAATTGCTTAAATATTATATCAGCCTGAGCAACAAATTTTAGAATAATCATTTTAAGGCTTAAATTAATATTTCCTGAAAAATGACTTCCATTGATAGTTGCTCAGGGAACAACAAAATGTGTGTGAATTCTGTGTGATACTGTCAGAGTCATTTAACACCAAAGCTTCTTAAGATAATTGCAAAGTAGCAAGTTCCCACAAGATATAAAATCTGAGGTTGGTGTTAATTGCCCATGTTCCAGTAATCCTCAAGTCATAACATTAATGTCAATATTTTAAAAGGCCATAAGACTACTATACAACGTTCAGGCAGACAGGGCATTGTTTTGTCTTTCTAAACAGCAAAACTGTGTGTGTGTGTGTGTGTGTGTGTGTGTGTGTGTGTGAGAGAGAGAGAGAGAGAGAGAGAGAGAGAGAGAGAGAAAGAGAGAGAGAAAGGGAGAGTGAGAGACACAGAGAGAGTGAAGGAGCTATAATAGTTTAGATGCAATTTATTTCCTATTACTTTATTACTTTGCTGGCAGGAACTTAAATGTTGAAGAAAATACATTTTGCAAATCATACTATAGAACTATTGCTTTACAGTAAATATGAAACCCTATTGTAGTTTAAACTTATATAGACATTGAATTAAAGAAGTTAAATATGGAGAATCATTGTTTTCTAGTATTGTTTTAAAAGTGTGCTAACTTTGTACATACTCTCATATACCTTCTCTTTCTCTGCCTTTATCCCCAAAGAGATCTCATAATAAATAACTAGTTAGTGCAGAACACATGAACAGCCTACTGTTATTTTTTGTAGAGAAGGAAAACTACTCCTGAGTTTGTATTTTCAAAGCAATGCTTTGTACAAAGCATTTTGTGTGTGACTTTTATTTACCTGATTGTTTTAAATATCAAATCTTCGTATTCTTTTTTCAATTGTGCAACAAAAGCCCCAGGGTCTCTCTGTCTCTAGGAAATGAGGCTATTTCATTTCTTTAGAGCGATGCCTTACCACTTTGTTTTTCTTAAAAAAAAAATTATTACTCTGCAAAATGAAGTGTTTTCTGTTCAATGTTAAATTTAAGAAGTGGTAAAAAGCATTTGGAAAAGAACTTTTACTGAACTTGTTTTTCAATTTGGTAGAGGTGATGCCTTGACCATAAGTAAGTAGCAAAAATATCCTTTGAAATTAAATGGCTTTTACATTCAGTTTTTAGTCACATCTGAGCATCTAGAAAATAAACTGTTGCTATTGGAATATTTGTATTTTCTTAACTTGAAGAGCTTATTTGAAATATGTAAATTCTTCCCCATAGAAACAAAAGAGTATACTGATGTGTAACTATAGCTTTTATTTGATGAACACAAGGGAAACCCAAGTTTGTTTCTTTAATATACGTACATATACTTAATATTCAAAAGGAGATATATGAGAAGAGATTGGTAAGATATAATGCCATCCTCATTTGCTTTTATTTAAACATCTTTAAAATGTCTTTATATAATTTTAGTAATTGTTCTTCAAAACAAATACTACAGCTTTATAGATTGTCAATTGGTTTGTTTCCAGTGTTTCTGGCCTCATCTTTAATGAAAATAGAGTTAGAAATTTAATAGCCAGATTGGCTTATTTCAAACTACTTATGAGACAAAAACTTCTAATAAGAGATGTTACAATGACAGTAAGGAAATCTATTGCAGGGGAGAGTGACGAAGGAAAAGGGCAGTGTTAGAGAGTGCGAAAAAGGAACAGGTGTTAGTGGAAGATACGGAATTCTCTCCCCAATTCTTTGTTCTGATATAAGAAGCCTGGATTTGAAGTCTGGAAATTTGAGTTGTATTCTGAGTTCATTTATATACTAATATGTTTATGTTTGATAACCTACTGAAATATTTCAGCTCTGTTTCCTATCTGATTACCAAAGAAAATAACTATGCCTATCTAAAACAATCTTTCAAAGGATAAAACTTGATTGCAAATGTGAAAGTAATTACATAATAATTTATTCTGCACAAAGTCAGCCTATAATTAACATAGGTTTTTATGTAGTGCTGTGAATAGTCCCAACACTCACTGTCCAGAGAAGACATCTATAAAATTACCTGAAACACAACAGAGACATTAAAATAGATTAATTAAGAGGTCATTTACCATGTAGTCACACATTTCCTTAGCAATATTTAATTCTTATGTGCCACATTTTGCTTTTATAATAATACAATTTTTACCTACCTTTTGAGAATTCACTGAAAAAGAGGTGACATTTTATGGCTTTGTATTTTAGTCATTATTAAACTTCTTGGCTTGAATGAATTCTGGATGCTTGTTTATTATATGCATAAAACATAAATAGCTTTTCACTAAGTAAGGAGTGAGCAGATGTCCTGTGTCAAAATTGTGAAATGAATAAAACAATAGAACTTTTGAACTTTTATGGTAGTGAAATTTATGCAATTATGCTAAGCAACATGGGCTAATAAAAAATTCTTCTGTGACCCAAATCTCAACATTTCTTAACAGAAAGATAATTTTCCAATAGAAAGTGTTACAAATCTATTAACAAGCAATAACTGTGCAAGCTTTTTGTGAAAGAACATACTTTTATATATGAAAAAAGTGAAAGGAAGTTACTGTTATGCCATTTAATTGTATTAATAATAAAACAAATGTTAACAGCATAAAATCATAATAGAATAGAAATATTTCAGATATATATAAGTGTAAATTATTTAGTATAAATAATTATATAGAGAAATATTAGTTTAGTATAAATAAGGCCCTTGAAATATCTTTACATAACAAAAATTCAACTAAGACACATCTGAGTTACTGTGAACAATATGATATGGAACTGCATTGTAAGGAGAGGGCATAGGAAGAAGGTAAAAGTGAATATTTATTAACAGTGTAACAAAGATAGAGATTAATAACCTTAAGAATTATCTAGACTGTTACTATGATAACTAACAGCCTATTCATCAGAAAAAGAGAAAGAGAGGCAAAAAGAAAGAAAGAATTTAAAAACTAGACATTTTAATGAGTCAGTTTTAGACCTTAATTTACTTCAAAGTGTAGAGAAGGAAACATTCTTCCACAAGGCAATTAGGTAATTATACATTTGCATCTATTCAGAAATACCAATTCTAGATTTTAATGTCATTGGCAAAGCAAGGGCAGTTTTTGAGCATATAGACTAGCAAGAGAATGGAAGATAAATTAGAACAGACTTTTGAGAATCACATATAAGAGTGTAACAACAAGAAAACTTAATAGTGCTGGCTAGTGGTGCAGTGGATAAGGCACCAGCCTTTGAACCCAAAGGTCACTGGTTTGATTCCCAGTCAGGGCATATAACCAGGTTGCAAGCCGGGTCTCCAGCCAGGTCTGTAGCTGGAGGCAGGTGAAAGGCCTGAGACATACATTGATGTCTCTCTCCCTCTCTGCCTCTCTCCCTTCCCCTCTCTTTACAAATGATAAATAAAATCTAAAAAACAAAACAAAACAAAACAAAAAAAAAACCTCAATAAATCCATGCTGGAAGTATAGTCAAAATAATTAAAGCAATCACAAAAAAAGTATGTGCTACTATGGAAGCCAAGGAGGAAGAAGTTTTAGGATTGTTCAGGGAGCAAAACTTATTTTATTTATTTATAATTTTTTATTTATTTTCAGAGAGAGGAGAAGGGAGAGAAGTGGAGAGAGGGAGAGAGACATCAACATCAATGTATGGTTGCCTTTCACCTGCCTCCAGCTAGGGACCTGGCTGGAGACCTGGCTTGCAACCTGGTTATGTGCCCTGGCTGGGAATTGAACCAGCAACCTTTGGGTTTGCAGGCTAGCACCTTATCCACTGAGCCATCAGCCAGGGCTTACAAAACTTATTTTGAATTGGAGGTAGAAAGGGCAAAGGATGTTGAATATGGGAATACGTGGAAAAAAAAAAAAAAAAGAGTAGTGGGTAGTGGAGAAGCTGAGATGCTGTACAGACTTTCTTTTTTATGTTTTGTGGGACCTTGAGACTATTACTTGAGTTTAAGCCAGAGTTGAAAACACTAGCATAGAAGACTTTCACTGTACAAATGTTAAATATGGTAACATCTAAGGACAAAAATCAGGTGAAAGATGCAAAACTGAAGACACATAGAAAAGGATAAGCAAGGAAATTTGTGACCAAAATTAAAATGGTAAGTACTACATAGAGTAATTTGGTATTCAAAAGAAGCACTAAATACAAAATAACTCATCCAGCAACAGATAGCCACAGAGCTGGGCTTCATTTTAAATTATATTCTCTCTGTAGCCTTAGGCAAATAATTTCACACTCTGGGATCTGGTTCCTCATCTACAAAATATAGGTAATGAACACACATGACTTCCCTACATGAAAATGTGTGAAAATATAAGTGAAAACATACAGAGATGGTTGAGTTTGCTCTTAAAAAAAAAAAAAAAAGACTTTGGAAAACTAAAATGAGGGGAACAGCAAAATGTTCCATGGCTCTTATTATGTAATGGTTTAATAATGTGTCTGGGTAAGTTCACAGGTTAAATTTGCATAAATATGTATTTGTTTTCTTTTTCATTATTACTTGCACAATTTACTGATAGCATACCACATAATACCCCATTAAAATAATTCTTAGTTGAGACATTTAATTTAAATTACCTCTATAGATGAACTGTTACCAACTCCAAAACAAATTTCCTATGAACCTACCCAAAATTATGAAATAAAAGTGTCTCTTAATTGGTCTTATACATTCATATAATCTGAGCAGTACGTAAGTAGCAATAAAAGTTGCAGTAGCCCTTAGGACTCACACATGACATGCAGCCTGTGGTAAGCAATAAAGATTCAAGGATAACAATATGAATCAGATTTCTAAGTACACTGCTCACAGTGAGAGAGCAATAGCACAGAACATATTTTTTATCGGTACATGCAAAAACTGTTTCTGATAATAAAAATGTCACCATATGATATTGCAAGAAATACTTCAACTTACTGCTCCTAGAGGAATTCATAGCAATCTAACTAGCAGCTTTGTTCTCTATGGATTTCAAAATGCAAATTGATATGTTCATTTTTTCTGCTTTAGAGAAACATAATATGTCCCTACTGCCCCATGAGATTCTTCAGATTTCCTTGACTGAAGGCAAAGTACTTATTAATGCTTATGAATAAATGTCCCCAGGATTATGCTAAAAGCATAAAAGCTCACTAGGATCCTTTGACTGATTTCAAATGATCCAGATTAACTATTTTAAAATATATTTTAAACCAACCAAATTTATTAGTATGCTTCAGTTTCTATGTTTCTATGGATTATAAAACCAAGAAACAAAAGATGTATCATAAGCCCTTGATTTAAAAGTGCTTATATTAAAATTACTCAGTGGATAGGTGCCGGCCTGAGAACTCAAAGTTGCTGGTTTGATTCCCAGCCAGGGCTCATAACCAGGTTGCAAGCCAGGTCTCTAGCCAGGTCTGTAGCTGAAGGTAGGTGAAAAGCAACCATACATTGATGTTTCTCTACCCCTCTGCCTCCTTCCCTTTCTCTCTCTCTAAAAATAATAAATAAAATCTTTAAAAAATAAATGAGTTTATGGCCATACCACCCAGAATGTGCTCCATCTCGTCTGACCTCAGAAGCTAAGCAGGATCGGGCCTGATTAGTACTTGGATGGGAGACCGCCTGGAACCCTGGGTGCTGTATGCTTTAAAAATAAATAAATAAATAGTATTTAAAATTAAATTAACTTAAAAAATAAATGAATAAATAAAATTATACTCACTATTGAAGGCAATATATATCATACATACAGTCTTTAAGACACAGGTAGAAATTGTGTTATAGATGCAGGAAGTCAATAAAAATTATATATTTTTTTAATCACAAACCAACAAACTATCAACCAGGATGATATGATCTAATGAGGGCTCCTCAGCCTCCAAGCCATGGACAGGAACTAGTCCAGGATGGTAGAGACCAGACCTTACAGCAGGAGGTGAGCTTGAATGTAATGTGCTTGAATCATCCAGGAAATATTACCCCCACCCCATCCATGGAAAAATTGTCTTCCTGGAAACTGATCCCTGGTGCCAAAAAGGTGAGGGACCATTAATCTAATATATACATACATATATATACATATATATATACTATGTTGTATAATGACTATAGGTTATACATCAGGCAAGGATGCTACAAATAGTACCTATAAACATCACTTTTTTCCTCCATGGAAGGCAAACTGTAATATTACAGTAAAATATGATAGGTTCTACAGTGTTAATAAGTGCAGTGGTGCTGTGGTAATAAATTCAGTGTCTGAAGTTAGTTGAACAGGAGAGAATTTAGTAACGGGCAGATAGCTGAAAGTCTTCTTTGGAAGAAACATGTTTGCTCTGCTAGACATTTGTCAGAACTTTGCCTGGTGATGCGAGCAAAGGTGTGAGTGAATACAGTGCAATGAGAAACCACCGCTATTTACTTACCGTTTTCCAGAAGATGGAGATGCGAGGAAGGACAGGTGAATTCATAACATGAATCCTTTTTGTGACATACTAAGAAGTTAGAGTTTTTTTCACTCTATAAGTGATGTGAAGACATTTTAATGTTTAAGACTCATTTCAAGGCCTTCCTGCTGGAGAGATTATTCTGACAGGAAGCAGAAACAAGAAGATCAAAAGAGAGGGAGAGAAAATGCATATAGCAAAATATAAAGATGAGAAGACTTGAAACAGGAATAGCTACAGTGTAAATGTGCCTTCCTTTAGTCAGTCTTTAGAGGGATAGTTAGAAGACAGAAATGTAAGTATGCTCTCCAGTTTCTGACTTTGGTAAATAGGATGGCTACTGTGAAAACTGGAAAAAAAATTAGGAGTAAAAGAAGGCAGATGCCCTATGGGAGGAGAGAGGCTATATAATGAGTGGTTAAAGTTATGAAGGTATTCTCAAGAAATAAAATATTTTGATCTCCATCTAGTTCTTGAATAGTCACAAATCCTAACCAGAGTAAAGAATATTAGGGTTGTGCAGGTTTGTGGATCTCAGAATGTTGGTGTAGGGGTACAGTAAGTGATGTTAGAATGGTGGTAGGTGATCAAACAGCTTTAACCATTGAAATAAAGGAATTATAAATTGTTATGGAGTCTTCAGAACTACACTTTTGAGATCCAAGATGGTAGAGGAGTAAATGGAAGCTACACTAACCTCCTCCCAAGACCAACCTGTAATTACAACTTAATTGTGGAGGAATCATCCAAAATAACCAATTGAATGACAGCAAGAGAGAAGCCTTATAACCACGGACAACCAGTAAATGAGTGGATCAATCTGTGGAACATTTACACAATGGAATACTATGCAGCAGAAATAAAGAAGGAACTCCTACCCTTCATAACGGCATGGATGGAACTGGAGAGGATTATGCTAAGGAAAATAAGCCTTAGCATATTCCTGTGGTGAAAGACAAATACCATATTATGTCACCTATAAAAGGAACCTAAGAATAAAAAATTTTAAATGAGCAAAATAGAACTACAGGCATGAAAAGAGGGAACAGACTGACAGTGACCAGAGGGGAGTCAAGGGGTAAGGGAGGACAGAAGGAAAGAGTCTAGTCACGGAACAAGCATAAATGACCCATGTATATAGACAACATGGATTGTCTGTGGGAGCCTGGAGGGTGGGGGGCAGGGCAGGGGAAACCAATGGGGAAAATTGGAACAACTGTAACAGAACAACAATAAAAAAAAATTCAAAGCAAAACACAGCCACTACCAAAAATTACTAAATTGTCATTCTAGTTTTGAAAAAAGTATACTATTATACAATTGAAGGTAACTCTAATTGCCCCATTATCTGGAAAATCAGTAGAGAAAACTGTTGGGACAGAGTGAGCCAGTTGTCTCTGCTACAACATCTGGTCACCTCTTCTGCAATAATAGGCTTTTTAGTTGAGTATATGACAATCTAGGTGCAACAAATTTTCTCAGAACCCCCTGCAGCTGGATGTAACCTTGAAACTAGGTCCCCTAGATTCAAGGATGGAATGTGAGCAGCAGGCCATGCTAAACAGAATGAGGACATTGACGTGAGAGTCAAAAGGTCATTTTAAACATAAGATCTACCTCACAATCTGATGATGACAAAACAATTACATAGACAGAGCTGTAGTCCTTAGTGGTATACAGATGTCAACCATTAACTTCTGACACCCACACAGTGAATGAAAGTGAAATATACTTCTAAGTTGAAGACATTGTTGTTTTGTCTTATAACAATGAATGCATAAGAAAATATTCTGAGGTCAGTTCAAATATGCATCATACAAATAATGCCTAATTATTATTCACTTAATTTTTAAAATAAAACTAAGAGGAATACATTGGATTAAATTTTAGGAAATACCCGATATTAGTGCTTATAAGCTAGGTACTTAGCAAAGTGGTGGGTATGTGAAAAGCAAAGAAGATTTCAGTTGTGCAAACAAAGACTAGAACAGTGTACAGAGAGACAAAGCCATCTTACACCTGTCATATAATATCTAATCCTATATATTTATTCCTGTAATCTTTAATTATGCTGATTAAATATGAGAAAATGGAAGCTCAGAAAGTTCAGCTTTCCCAGTTATATACACAGTGAGTGATGTCAAGGTTATTTAACTCCATTATCTATTCCTATCATCATTGTGCTGATCTCCTTTGCATTTGCAAATATATGTGGCTCATTTATTGTGCACCAGCAACAGTATTGTATCCTTTACATACTTCAACTCATTCAGTGCTTTCCTTGATTTAGAAAAACTGATGTTCAGTGGGATCTGAGATTGTCCATGTCATATGTTATAAAATCTTCACTTAAAACCTGTTCTTTGTGAAATAAAACATTGTGTTTTGAATCAGCATTTTACATCATTTGCACACATGTGAATAAAAATTTACCAAATGCAGAGAATGCATGTTTTACAATGACATATCTGCAGTTATTAGCTATTAGGTATTAATTAGTAAAATGATCAAGGGAAACCTCATTCATTAAGAAAAATCAAGGGTGGATAATTAGAGAGTGCTTTGGGATAGTCAATAATAAGATGGTAGTCTGAGTGCCTGAACAAAGATGAGGTATTTATAGTGGTTGAGAGGGGGCAAAACCTATTCCCTTAACTTAAAAATAGCCTCCCTCAGTGACCCAACCACACTAAATAAAAGCTCCAATTAATCTGTTGACGTGAGACAATGGTAATTCCTGTTATTGAAATATTATCTGGAGAATATGATATGTTACAATCATTTGAAGCATTACAACTTTTTTGAAATTAATTTGAGTAATTTTTTGCCTAGGAGACTCCTGAGCAAATGAACTGTGGAAATAACACTCATCTGTTACTTGATGATAAAACAAAGGCTCTAGATAGATCTAGCAACTTGGGGAAAAAAACTGACTGTCCTAGTTTCTCTGATGCACATACAACCCAAAGTAATGCATTATCATTGTTTATATATGAGTTAACTGAAGTGGTTTATTTTTATTTATCAACATTTAACTAAAAATATAGTTTCAATGTTATTTCTATAGGTTACATACACAAACATCTTATGCTGTATTTTTTCAATGAAGACTAGTACAATTGTTTAAACTGCCATAGTAGGCAAGCTTCGCTTAGTACAAATAAAAATTGAAGTTGACATTAGGATCCTTTGTTTTCCTCACAATTTTTCTCCTCTGGGAAGAGGTAGTGTTCCTCCACTTTGCTTTGTGTTTTCCCCATCAGTGTTCTCTGATGCTCTTGATCCTACCTATGTACCAGCAATAGGATGCAGTGGGAAAAGTGCATACCCATTCTCTGGGCTATATATTTTTTCTGGTCAGGGTATCTAACATTTCAGAGTATCTAAGGGTGATTTGCAAGGTAAATACTCTTATAAAGCGACCAGAAGTTCAACTTCATACTTTGTTTTCAGACTGGTGCTAGAAAAATTGTAGGTTGAGTTCTAAAAATAAAACACTAAAATAACTTCACACATCAGACAGCCTATGTTTCTGGAAGTATATATGATATCCTTACTCCTTTCCAATGTCTTCTGTGGCTTGCAGTTTCCAGATGTATTTAACATCATTGTGTTGTTTTTCTTGTAGATAACTACACAGACCAATGCAAGATTATCCTTAGATCTTCATCAGCATTAAACAGATCAGACAACTAAGCTATATTTTATATGCCATTAATTTAGTGGTTTTAATGTTAACTATAGGAACAAATGTAATATTAGAAATCAAAGAGTGGAAAACTAACCAAGGCTCATTTTCTTGGCTCATTTATTTTGAAGTGCAATTGTACTTGGATTGTTCATAAAGATGCTGAAGTGAAGCATATGATACTCTTTCAAAATCACATGGCAGGGACTGTTCATCTTGCATACATTTTTATGAAGGGAAAATGTGGTACTGATATATTATGCATACCACAAGTGGCATTTTTCTAATAAACATATGGAACTGAGAGAGAATAACAAAAGTGTTGCTATATCCATTGATCATGCACCTTCTCTCCAAAGTAACTCCAAATTAAAATCAATGGGTCATTAAGAATTTTAAGATTACTGGGATTTTGCCCTAGGTGGTATGGTACAGTGGATGGAGCACTGGCCTATGAACCAAAAAAGGTCACTAGTTTGATCCCCAGTCAGGGCACATGCCTGGGTTATGAGCAAGGTCCCCAGTTGAGGGTTTGTGAGAGGCAAACAATATTTCTCCTTCTGTCTCCCTCCTTTCCCCTTTTTCTTAAAATAAATAAAATATTTTTAAAAGATTAGTGGTATTTCCAAATTCTGTAAGAAGATTACAGTATACAGTAATGAGTTTTAAAAAAGTCAAATACATTCTCATTCAGAAATAACCTAATGTGAATTGGATAATCTCAAAGAATATGTGGGTACATATGAGTGTCTATATGTATGTGCACATATAAATGGGTCAATTCATATAAAATATAGTCTAATCAGAATAAATACTTCAAATTAAAAAGATTCAAGACTATTTTTTATAGCTCTAATTTATTAAATTTTATTTTGGGCCAATTATTGTGGCAAATTCTGGTAGTAAAAATATTTGATGAAATTAGATGTCTGCTCTTAGGAATTTTAATATTACATTGCACGAGGGTACACAAAATGCAGAGATAAAGGCACACATTTTGATGTTCACCAGGAGAAGACTTTGTGAAAACAAAAAATAAGAAAAAGATAAGGAGTAAACTTTGCAAAAAATAAAAAAAGGCTTTACTCTCACTTATTCTGGACAAGACATTGAACTTACAATTCATTCTAGGCCAGCAAAGTCTCCATAAAAATGTCAGAAAATACCGACTTTGAATTCCCCGATCTGTCCCTCATGTTCATAATGAAGGTAGGTATTGGAAAAGTTCACAGAGCTTCTTGAAATATGCCACACTGATTGAGCTCCTATGTCTGGCCCCAGGGATATTGAATCAATTAAAAATAGAGTGATATTATGTAAAGAAACTATCACTTTCAGATTGAAGAAGGTAAGAGGTATATTGGTGGCCAGTATTCTTGATGCAGTCAAATAAAAGCTTAGTCATAAAAGCAGATGACAAACATTTAAATGAAAATAAAAAAGAACCTGAGTTCATTAAGCTAGCTACCCTCTCAGCAGGTGTATTAAGGATGGCTTGATAATTGAAGCAAGAAAATGTCTAGTCAGGTGAACTTTGAATGCTACAGATGAAAAGATCTCAGTTTGCTTTCCTGGAATATCAAAGGTTGTCTTTAATATATAATTAGAAATGCGGAGGAATTTTGAGCTCTGAAAATTAATGCCATAGCCTTCAATTAATAGCAAAGAAAATTCCCAGACTCTTAAGCAGAGAGGTATGGAGTTTGGATATGTGTTAACCTGCAGATAGTTTTTTTATTATTGCAAGTGGGGAAGAGTGGAACAGACAAGAAGTTAGACCACCTGTCTTCATTGGCAACCCAGCATTTGACCCTGAGAATAATAGGAGATATAGAGACTGAAAGGGGGAACAAATTTCATTGAGCATCACACCTCCTCAAAATCATGTCAATGCTGCAGCAGGAAGCTCAAGCGCCTACTAATTGGAGTTTTCTTAGAAAATGGGCCCCTTCTAATTTTTTGTGTGTGGGAGGTTGTATTTTGGTTGTTGATAAAAAATAATTTGGTTAGAAAAGTGGCCTCCCATTGACTAACAATAGTGCTCTAATTATAAAACAAAATAAAACGTATACATTTAAAATCTCAACAACCATTCTCTCTCTCTTGCCTTTAATACTTTGGCTTGTATTTCCTTAATGGCTTGTTAGTCAAAATGTCAACTACCCTCCAATCCATTTTTTCTTTAATTTTCTCTTAAACTAGACTGTACACCATCTGAGCATGTGAGAGGCTGCTGTGCCTTCATCATGCATAGTATTTTTCACTGTGTTTGACACAAGGAGGCAATCAGATACAACTTTGACTAACAGAAATATTGAGCTCAAGTGTTCAGAAACCCTCTGCAGTTTTATGGATGCAGACTTATTGGGTCTTCCCATAGATAAACAGAATGGCTCACTTCACATGACAGACATTTACATTTAGATTACATCAGCCTTTAAACTATGTGTCTAGAACTATTTAGAACCTATTAGTTGTGTACTACTACCATTATCAAATTCTATAACTTTGCCATCTTGTCTAAGAAATTATTTATGGCACTTTTTAATATTTAATGTTTTACTGTATTAACAAAGTATATTTTAATTAGTCTGTGAATGTTCATTATGCATGATGATTTAATTTTAGAGGAAACCCCATTTATCCATCTCATGGTAAAGAGATCAAAACATATGCTCTACTTCAAGTAGACTGCCTTGCAATATTAACCACATAAACTGACCAGAGATTTAAATATACACTAACACAAACTGACAATATTAATTCCAAATGCATGTGCTTTCTCTAATTAGTCATAAACTTTACTTGAATAAGCTACTGAAGCATAGAGAAGAAGGGAAGTAATTCTTGGCAGAAAATAGACTTTATTGCTTTAATTTACTCAAAAAAAAACATCATGCAATATGTAAATCATGAGACTAATATAAAAAGAAAAACATTTGGAATATTATTTTATGAGCCCTTAGTTGGTACTTGTCAGAAGTGCGGAAGTCTAAAACTAAAAAAATACACATAAAGTTTGGCAGATTAATTGTTTTAACTTAAATATCACTATTTAGCTGCAACATTGACTTCTAAAAGTGTTATTGGAATTATTGTTGAGGCTTTTAACCCAGGAACACTTACCTTACTATAACAATGCTTAAAAATAAATATATTTACTTATGCCTATATTATAAAATATTAACCAATTATTCATCCATTGTTATTGAAGCAAGGCTAAAACAGTAAGGTATAAAGTAGTCATCTATAATAACCCCAAATATCAATAAAAGCTAATGTTGCACAAAAAACTAATGAACTTGATTATTTCTGAGGCTCTTGCATTAGGCCTGTGTTAGCTCACAAACCTGCTTTTTCCTCAGACCAAAAATGAATGAGTGAATGAGTAAGCAAATAAGTAAATGAATGAATATATTTCCTGATGATTTGTGTGTCTCTCACCCTTACTCTGATTCAGTCCTCGATTTCACTAGTGTTGCTAAATGAGCTGTGTCTTCCTGAGATGTAATCCGCATCTGTGGTAAAGATATCCAGATATTTAGTGCTCATTCCTATCTGATTTTTCTCTCCTTTCGTATCCCAATAAATAGCATATTTCCGTTCTCACTCTGATTGAGAGGAGAGTCATATTGATTTTAGCCAGTGGAATTTGAGTATAGTGTGCCTCATATCAAGGCCAAAGCAGAGATTTGTTCATGTCAGGTTCTACACGGCCCATTCCCGATGCCCCACTGACAATCTCGTTACCCAGATAGTTCACAAAATGAACACAGCCTCCACCAACTTTACCCCTGACGCTTATGTACGCAAGAGCTCCCACTGATGCATACTGAGCACATACCTGAAATAATTTTGTTTTTGGTTTAGCCTCAGGTATTTTAAAGTGAATATGTTATTCCAATATTACACTAGACTCTATTCTAGTTTACACTATGCCTATAGAAGCTAAACCTCTCTAATGTTCCCTATACCAGAGACCTTGACTAATACCTCAAACATGTTAGACTGATGTCCCTCCAGGGTGTTCTTTTTTTTTTTTTTTTCTTTCCTATTCATCCTCATATTATCACTCAAATTCAAGATTGAAGATAATCCCAAATATAGGGCTGTTTGCCTACAGACTGATACATTTTCCAGATGCAGCGCAACTCCATTATTTGAGCTATTGCCTTCCTTTATTTGCACTCACTCTTTGCTTTTCATTATTATTATTTATAATAAGCATGGCATATATTTTAAATGAATACTAAAGAATATTTTTATTTACACTGCTTTTTCCCCAACTTTGTTGAGCTATAATTAACACATAATATTGTATAAGTTAAGGTACATAACATGTTGATGTAATAGATTGATGAGGTCTGTCCTGAAAGTATCAGCCACACAAACTGTTTTAATTATGTTGACATTGGCTCAATACTTTCTGGACAGACCTAATAAATACTGTAAAATTATTGCCATCTTAGAATTAGCTAACAACTCCATCACATCACAAAATTACCTTTTTTCTTTTTGTGTTGAGAACATTTAAGACTTGTTCTCTCAGCAACATTCAAGTATAAAATACAGTATTCTTAACTAAAATCATCATGTTATATGTTAGGTCCCCAGAATGTATTCATCTTATAACTGGAAATCTGTACCTTTTAACCAACAGACTCTTTTAGAATATTACCTCTTACATTCCAGTGGCAAACCCTTTGTGGGACTTATTGCCTATATGTATACCTTAGCTTCCATATTCCTTACTGCTTAACTTTTTAAAAATTTCTTGCAGTTCTCTGTTTTCCTCATGTTGAATCTACTCTAAGCTCTGAACCTCAGTACATACCATAGCAAACAACCTGAGTTTACCAAGATACCAAACAGCACTTATGTCCATGAGTAGATTTTCCTCAAGTAACTCATGCAATTTGATACACACACACACACACACACACACACACACACACACACACAGAGGTAACACACTCACTACAGTGATGGGCAAAAGTAGGTTAATAAGTTAATAATAAATAATATAAGAATTAATAATAATACAATAATAAGCTGTTTATGTAAATCTATTTTTGCTCACACTTTTTTTTTAATTGTCCCTATTATTTCAAAAATTCACATAAATTGTTTGAATGAACTTAGCAATTTTGGAATAATTTTGGAAGCAAGAGGTGGGTAAAACCTAAACATTCAAAGCTATCACAAGCTCACCTACAAGAAATTAGTAGAGTCTGTTCTGCTATAATACTCACTCTGTAAAGGTGGCTTTTTTTCCAAAAGCATATATTAAAGAACAATGCAGACATAATGTGAATTTTGATTTTGCTTATGTACAGCTTTGTCTGAAAAGATTATCAGGTGAACACAAAAAGATGCAACCACTTAAAAGAGTAACGGAAGAAAGCATAAAACACACACATGCACATAACTCAGGTCACTGCATACATTAGGAGCTCACCGAGTCACATCTGGTCATATAACTCTTGGTACGATTCAGATAACCCTCCTTCCACTACTTCGTAAGAACTCAAAAACAACCACCTCTCTATGTTCATTGTTACAAGCCCACTTCAGATCTTTTTCAAGGTCAAGTGCTTGTTTATTGTAATATTCTTATCTTAGCCATTTAATATGCAAACATGTGCTAGTATTCATATTTTTTATGTTATGTATCAGAAGATGTTTTGAGTGCTGCATGTCTTAAGCCTTTTCCCCACAAGCCTAGTTTTTTATTGTGCACTTCATGCTATAGTAACAAGACAGTAGTTGAAGTGAAAACAAATGAGCAAGATTTGTGAAGAGAGATGCTAGTCGCCTGCCCCTTCACCTAGTTTGAGAGAACATTGAAGTAGGGCAACTGCTCACAGGGAAGGGGACTGTAAGGAATTGCTGCAATGCAACAAGAAAAGATGTGAGTGGTCTGCACAGCATGGCAGGCAGGCAGTCCCCATGCACAGCAATTAGGAAGAAATGGACTTCATTCAAGATTGCAAACAAGAGACATTGAAGATACCATTGGGCATCATAGCAGGGTCCTCAGCTCTTTCTGATAATCTCCAAGTGAAAAATAGCATTCAGGCCCTGGCTGGTGGCACAGTGGATAAGGCGCCGGCCTGCAAACCCCAAGTTTGCTGGTTCGATTCCCAGCCAGGGCACATAACTAGGTTGCAAGCCAGGTCTCCAGCCATCTCTGTAGCTGGATACAGGTGAAAGGCAGCCATATGTTGACATCTCTCTCCCTTTCCCTCTCTCTAAAAATAACAAAATAAAAAAATAAAAATAGCATTCACATATATGACCCAAGCACAATCAGTGACATCATATCTCTCAGTACACAAGAAAATTTAGGATAAAATACAAATTAATTCAATATATATTCTTATAGGAAATAATAGAGAAAATTTACCAGTGTACATTTTATATAAATGTGCTAAAAACCATGACAAATGCATATGAGAATAGGAATTATTATTAGACCCTGGTTGATGGCTCAGTAGATTGAGCACTGGCCTGTGTACCCAAGTGTGGCTGGTTGGATTCCCAGCCAAGGCACATAACCAGGTTGCAAGCCAGGTCTCCAGTCAGTTCCTTAGCTGGAGGCAGGTGAAAGGCAACCGTACATTAATGTTTCTCTCCCTTTCTTCCTCTCTCCCTTCCCCTTTCTCTAAAAATAATGAATAAAATCTTTTTAAAAATAAGAATTACTATTAATATTTGTGTGTGTGTGTGTGTATATACATATACATACATACATATATATATATATATATATATATATATATATATATATATACTTGGTCATAGTGCAGTGCTAGATGCCAATTAATATAAAGTTTAAAATAATTGATTTTAACACATGTCAGGTAAAAATAGATCTATAGTTTAGCAGCACACATAGTAACATTATAACTTTCACTTGTTTCTTCATGTTTGTGTCATTTAGCTCATTTTTTTTGGTATTTATTTTGTCATGTGCATTATAAATCCAATTCTGAATACACTTCACCATCATATTATCTATCTATAAACCACTAAAAGAATATCTTTTTCTCATCAAGAAAATATGCTTCAGTAATAAGCCTTATTACTGTGCAAATTTTCTTATGAAAATAAGTCGAAGAGCAAAATAGGAGGAATCACAAAACCAAATATCAAACTATATTATAAGGCCACCATAATCAAAGCAGTCTGGTACTGACATAAGACTAGAGATATAGATCAATGGAACAGAATAGAGAGCCCAGAAATAAATCCAGCTCTCTATGGTCAATTAACACTTGACAAAAGGGAAAGAAACATGAAATGCAGTAAAACTAGTCTCTTCAACAAGTAGTGTTGGGAGAACTAGGCAAGGGCATGCAAAAAAATAAAGCTAGATCACCAATTTATGTCATACACCAGAATAAATTCAAGATGGATAAAGAACTTAAACATAAGCTGTGGCGTAAAAAGCTCTAGAAGAAAACATAAGCTGTAAAATTTCAGATATCCCACGCAACAATATTTTCACTGACATTTCTGCTAGGGCAAGGGAAATAAAGGATCAAGTAAACAAAGGGACAACATCAAACTAAAAATTTCTGCTCACCTAAAGAAAACATCAGCAAAATAAAAAGGGAACCAACCATATGGGAAAACATATTTTCTAATGATATTTCAGACAAGGGTTTGATCTCCAAAATACATAAAGAACTTACATGACTCAACACCAGACAGATAGACAACCCAATTAAAAAATGGGCAAAGGACCTGAACAGACACATCTCTGAGGAGGACATACAATGGGTCCAAAAGCATATGAAAGAATGCTCAACATCACTAGCCATCAGAGAGATGCAAATTAAAACCACAATGAGGTGCCACTTCATACCAGATTTTTGTTACTTCTTATGGCATTAGAAATCACCAAGAGTTATGTCAGGGTGCTGGAGATCCTGATAGTTAATAAATGGTAAAATTAAGTGAGCAGTTGTGATTTGTGAGTCAGTTAACAATTAATATAAGGAAGGCACTTTTAGGAAGAATGGAAGCAGACCAGCCTGGAAGCAATGAGGAAAACAATAATCCCATTTCCAGATACAATTGTAAGAGATTTTATTTATTTATTTATTATTTTAATTTTATTGTTGTTGTATTACATCCATCCCCTTTTTGCTCCCCTCTGTCCCCCCACCCACCCACCCACCCATTCCCCCCAAAGTCAATCCCACCTGTTGTCCATGTCCATGGTTCCTTTATACTAGGTTCTTGTCTAAGCTGCTCCCCATCTTTGCAGAGATTTTAGATTTTTCAGCAGGCTATGTTATTGAAGAAGAGTTGGGGGGTCATGAAGACCTTAAGAAAGAGGTTGAAGGTATTAGCATTTTGCAAATATGTTCCAATGACACAATTGAAAGGTTTGAATATGGGAGTTGATGGAAAAAAGGATCAGAAAAAGGAATATACTAAATTAAATGGACACAATTACGTTTTATAGATTCTAAGATATACTGTATTATTTCAACCATGTATGCACACATGTAATATGCAAATGAATTCATTATGGGTTCCTACATTTAGCACTGCAAAATTGGACATGGTAATTATTATTCTACTCTCCTGCCTTTACAATATTAGCGGTACAAAGATAATTCTCACTCAACCATACAACGCTTTGAATAAAATGGTGCATAATACATATATTGAAACCACTATTGAAGTGCACACTAAAACATGATGGGGTTTAGTACATGACACTTTAAAATGGATCATTTTAGCAGGACATTCTCCACATACTTGAATTAGATGAATACTTAAAATAAGGTGTGTTTCTGTAGCCATAAAAGTTGTCGGTTGAGATGTAAGGAATCAAGGTTAGCATTAGTAGACCTGAGAACACTTGCATTATACTTTGCTGAGTTGATGCCCTCTGCACATTTTACAGGAGCTTCTTGTGCTGCCAAAAAATATAAAATAAAATAAAAAGAATGCCTCACAAAACACAGGCAGCCTCCCTGTTCTCAAAATCTCTACACAAATTCACCCAGCAAACTGCTCCATGGACAGGAAATGCCCACTCTACTATCAAGCATTTAGTATCAAGCATTTAAGAGCCAGCTAGGATGGGGAAGGATGATTCTCAGTCCATGCAGACTAGTGTAGAAGGCACATTTTCTCCTTCTTACAGATAAAAAGAGGAAAAAATATGCTAAAAAAATCTTTTCTCTATAGAAATAAAACATCACCCCATGTATTGCACAAAAACCATAGCCTATAAGTAGTCATGATCCAAAAACTTCTAACCAAGTTAGTGTCTAAATTCTTATGAGTCTGTGCATGATAATGTTTTATATAAATGGTAAAAAGTTTGTTTCAGCAATGTGAGCATTTTATAATCAAGGTCTATATTACATTGGTATTTAATGTGATAACTGTGGAGGGTGGGATATTGAAATAATATTTCAAATAAGAGTTAAAACATCACTCATGTAACAATCTTCAGATACAGTCTTTGCCCAGTTTCCAATTTAAAGGGCCAAAATTACTCATTTTCCCCATTGTTTCCGTTCCTAGGTCTAAAATCAATTACTCTTGGCACAGAGTAATTAAATGAATTAATTAGATGTTGATTCAAATTAGACCATATGTCCTTTGAAATATTCTTGCACTAAAGTTTAACTATCAACTTTCTATTGTAGGTATCTTCCCTGCCTCTTTTCTGGTTGTTTTCTGAAAAATAACACTTACTATAGGAGGAAATAAATACTACATGTGTTCATTGTTTTCCCCTCCTGGAAGCTGAGAGATTTTACATAAATTTGAATTCACCAGGAAATATACCTATCTATGTGTGCTGTCACCTTCAGTATTCAGATTAATTTCATTTCAATTATTTTAGTGCCTACTGTAAATTGATTTAATTTCTTCTGATATAGTTCTGAATTACTTTGTTGTTCTCCAGTTTACTGTAGACGATACATTTTGCGTAACATTTTTGCATTACTTTATGATTTTCTTAAAGCCTTATCTGGATTGAGAATGTATTTGTGGTCTTTTAAGATTTTGAAGTCTTATGCTGTCAGATAGAAAAACTAAATCAAATCAAATCACCATAAAGAATAAGGCTGAGGCTATTTCCCTTGGGTAAATATGCATTGCTGTATATGACTAAAGGGATTATAGGAGTTTATTATGTTTTGCAATTTCATTATAGTTAAATGCATATGGACATGTTCAAATCCTAAAGTAAATTTATCTTTCTCCATATAAATATGTACTGTATATGTGTGTGTGTGTGTATGTGTGTATGTATGTATGTATATACACACACAGAGATGGTGAAGACAAATTCATATAGCATGGCACTCATTTCTTAGCTCCATTAATGTAAAATGGGGCACATATTAGCAACCTTTAGTTTAAACTAGCTAGACTGAACTAAGAGAATATGGTTCCCTGATCTCACCTGTGTATGTGTGTGTGTGTGTGTGTGTGCATGCACACACACATGTATGTATGCATGTATTTTAGAGGTTGGAGTCTATAATCATAATATAAAAATATAATGTGAGTACAAGATTACTCCATTGCTCAATGCAGTATCCCTCAATTAAAACCTCTTGAACTCCTACCCATTTCTAGATAGTTCAATAGCTGTGGAATATTCTCTAGATTATTGTTCATCGTAAGCAAGCTCTGCTGACACATCTGCTTCAGTGCATTAAATGTGATCCCTCATGCACTCAGGTATGTGTCATCATTATACCTCCATGAGCCAATCCTACTCAGCTTCTGTACCCCTTTTTTTCTTCATCTTCAACTATACTTATTTAACCTTGATTATGAATTACATGGAAAAAGCCTTATACTCATTTTTTAACCTACATACATTATATTAAATAAACACTGAGAATCCAGTATAGCAAAGTAAAGAAACTAAGCCCAGAAATAATAAAGGATGTACAATGGGTACATTTCATTCAATGGTGATAACACCAAATGTCATTCGGCCAACCTGTATCTGAAAATACTGCTTTCTTTATTTAAAAAATAAAACATTCATTTGGTCTTAAAATAACTTACATAAATACATAGCCATAGATGTGTACATGACCACACATATACTTATATACAGATACAGCATACTTAACAAGAAATTTACATTTAATTTTTATTATTTACTTCAAACTCATTTCAAGAAACTGAGCAAATTGCAGTTTTACTCTATTTGACTCAGTTACTTCTATTTGACTTTGTAGACATAAAAAGAAAAATAATAACACCCCAAGTCCTGACTGCACTCACCAATTACTTGCTTAGGTTGGCAAGTTTGGATTTGTCAAGCTGATACTTCAGGTTAAAATACTATATAAAAGGTATACTGGTTATTTTAAAAAATTGAGAAGCGAATTGTGTTACCTCTAGTTTATATCTCTTATCACTAATGTTATATTGAAAAGTGAACTATAGCTTGAAGAACAATAACTCCTGTTGCTCTTAAGTCACTATGCCATGAAATCCTATACATTTTGAGGTAGTTTCTTTTTATTTTCACTAGATGTGGATACTCTCACAAAGAACATGAAAGCACACAGGAACAAGAGACCTTTTTCTTGAGAATTCAAGACAGTCTATGTTTTAACATCTGTACATTAAAAACAAATATTTTATTTATTATTTTTATAGAGAGGCAGGGAGGGAGACAGACATCAATGTATGGTTGCCTTTCACCTGCCTCCAGCTATGGACCTAGCTGTAGACCTGGCTTGCAACCTGGTTATGTGCCCTGGCTGGGACTCAAACCAGTGAACTTTGGGTTTGCAGAGCGGTGCTTTATCCTTTGTGCCACCAGCCAGGGCCAACATCTGTCCATTTTTTACCAAACATTTTATTTTATTCATCCTTCATATGGAGCACCGCTATGTAACAACATTTTGCTTCAATGGTTTCAGAGCAAAAACAGGTAAGAAAGACTTCATTCAAGAGGAGGGAGGCCAGAACCAAGCTCATCAGATCTCAACTCACTGAAGATAATGAGTGAGGTTTTTCAAGAACTGAAGTGAGGAAAAGATCATGGACCATCTGTGTTTGCTACCTGGTTGTACATGAACCCCTAACTGTGCGGAAGGGGAGTGAATGTCCTTGATGTTTATGTTTCAAAGGGATGACTTTAAGGTGCTTGAGAAAGGTGTTCCTGGTTTTTAAATTGGAAAGAAGCTTTTAAGTAGATTTATATATGTCCCCAAAAGACAGAGAAAAATTTATAGTTGCGTGTGTTCAAATTTTTAAAATATGCTTTCAGAAAAGAAAGGTCAGGACTTCCAGTCAGGAAGCAGCCTCTGTAAAATTTAGTTAAGCTAAAGGGAATATCAAGGCCACCTTGGTGAATCTTAAAATGTGACTATCATGACTGAGTTATTGAATATTTAACCATACATAAGTGGAGTTAAGGTAAATTTAAATTTAATTAGCCATGTGTGGTTTGGTTAAGTTATGATGACTTGCTCAGCTTTTTAATGTGTCGAAATATTTATGACTTAAAGACAGCCAACATTCCCAGAATCCTCTTTTAATAAATATAATCTAGAAAAAGAAACAGACTAACCCAATTTTATAGATATTGCAGGTAAATTATTTTTCAAAAGAAACAAAAAACAACTGAAAAATAAAGGTAGGATGGAAAGAAAGAAGGAAGGAAGAAAGGAAGAAAAGAAAGAAGAAACCATGAACATAATAGGATGCCAAAAATTGTAAATATGCTATACCCAAGTAAGGTTATTGAAAAATGAACATGCAAACCCAAAAGTCACTGGTTCAATTCCCCAGCCAGGGCACATAATCAGGTTACAGCCTGGTCCTAAGCTGAAGGCAGGTGAAAGGCAACCATACATTGATGTCTGTCTCCCTCTCTGCCTCTCTCCCTTCCCTTCTCTCTAAAATAATAAATACTTTTTAAAGAAATAAATAATGAAAGAATGTTTCATTACTCAGTCATTTGTTAATATAACAAACACATCAGGTTGGATAGAACTTTTAAAAAGACATTACAACCTAAGGGAGAAAAGCTGAAGGCAGAGTTACATGATCCAGGTTTAGGACATGGTTTTGCTGCTCCCTTGCTGTGCGTGTCACCTTGACCAGTTTGTGTCATTTCTCTGTTCCTGTATCTTTATCTTTAAAATGGAAATGGCAATTGTGATTGCTTCATAAAGCCCTTTAGAAGATAAAAGCTCTAATACATTTAACATAGTTTCCTAAGTGTCTTGCAAATCACTATTTTATATTATTATATTGTATTTATCATATTAATAAATTAATTTGCTTTCCATTTCAGTGTCAGTTTTCAACAAGCACCTATTTGCTTCCTTCCCTACCGCTATTGTGGGTAACGTCATTCATTACCAACAGGCTGCTTTTTCAGATTTGACTGGCACATCTCTGTTGCAGCTTACATCTCTGAAAGGTTCCAGCCTCATTTGTACCTTCAGTTACCAGTCTACAATTTTGTCCTTAGAAAGATCACTCCATCAAATTCAAAATAACTACCACCATCCTCCCATTCACCAACAAGATGTACATTTACTCATATATGTTCTTTGTCACCTTCATTTCCCTCTTTGCACTATTTGAGTTAGAGTGCTCATCTATTCTTTCCCAGGCTGCAGAATTTCCCTTTGATTTTCCAGTTTCCCAATTCACCTTCTGTTGCTTCAATACATTCAATGAGCTCCATTTACCATAGTTTATACTTTAAAACCTTCTTTTAGATTTTCAAGCCCTTCAGAATCACCAGCCGCCATGTTTCTCCATTTTTGCATCTCTTCATTTTGCTGGCTTCATGCGAGTCTGTAGCCACACCCAAAACTACTGTATTTCACAAACCATCAGGGTTTTTCTCAGATTTTTGTCTTTATATACACCAGTTTCTTTTACTGGAATCACTTCTGGCCCTTCCTATCTGGAAGAATACTGATTTTACCTTCTTTCAGGACCAATTAAACTGTTGTCTCCTGTGTGAGAATGTCTGTGTCTACCCCAAACCTGAGCATTATAGTTCATTTCTCCCACTGTGCTCACAAAGGCTGACTGTAATACCTTATAAAATCGTAAATGTCTCACACTTTTACTCCTTTTCCAGTACAGTGTGAGCTCCTATTAATTATTGATTTCTTAATATCTGTATATTCACATAATGACTTGCTTCAGTTGATCTTTATATACATGACTAGTATTTTGAAACATGATTTAGGGAAACATGTAACAAAAGTTTATTTAGTTTTGATAACATATAGTTTATTAAAGTGTTTTTTAAAAAATATTGGTTTACTTTCAATTATGAAAATAAAATTGATTATGTACTAAGTATAGATACGGGGTTAATAACTAAAATTTAATTAAATAGATAAAAGTTATTTAAACAGCTTAATTTATATAAAAATAATTTGTATTTGGTTATTTTAACTTTTCAGACATTCTTTTAAGCACTTTCATTTTGTCTAACATTCTCTAGCATTTTAGAGGCTAGATCGCCATCTGGTGGAAATTTTATGTCCCAACGAAAAGGTCTAAAACCATTTTGTATAGCTTGTTTATATTGTTATGAGCATGTTAATAAGGATTCTGGTTGCACAGCAGAATGTATATTAAATTAATGAGCTGAAATCTAATGGAAAATAAAAGCAAATAAGTTTTAAAAATAGACAAGTGTGTTCTTGCTTGCCTTTACCACTCATTTGTATAACAATAAATGTAATATTGTGAATCTTATGAAGGCCATAAAAACTCAACAAATAGAGTAATAATCTATTGGTGACTGACTTCTTTAAAGCATTTTTATTATAAATAATAAACCAAAATTTGTTTTTGCTGATACTGTGCAATTTTAAAGTCTCTAAATTTCTACTATTTCTTTTCGTAAGGCTCATTGACGAACATTTCAAAGCTGATCATACTCATTTTTCCCACACAGGTAAATTATTGCGAATAACTCTAGCGGGTTGGTAGCTTTTTCTTCTCAGGTTCCAGTGCTGATTGTACCCCAAGACAATTATTGATGTCACCTCGAAAGGCATTGTGTTTTCTCCTGGTGCAAGTGGTGTAACTGTTGCATATTTTTATTCACAAAAATTTAAATTTAGTATTATAACAGTAAAAAGTTTTCTAAGACATTCTAGGCTTGACAGAGATGATATACATGTCTGAAAATGTGACTGAATTGTACAGAGCCCTAGAGAAAGCTTAAAGGAGAATGTGTTAGGGAAACAAGAGATACCTTGTGAAGCAGGAAAGTTCAAGAGCATCCCAGTTCAGTGCTTTAGTAACTATGTGGTCTCAATAATAGCAATAAATGTCATAATATAATATTACTATAAATATTAGTAATTATAAGCTATACCATTTCATATCACATATTATTAAATCCTCACAACAGTCATAGGATCTAGGTTCTCTTATCATCTGGAATGTATAAATACAAAACCAGTCCAGAGACACAAAGTAACTTTTCCAAGTTCAAAGAGTTGGTATATGCCACAGGTGGAAAATTAAAGAACACTTGAGGTTTGATTTTCTCACTGAATAACATAATCATAATCTCTCAATTTAAGATTTTTATTTCTTGTGCAGCTGAATAATAATCACTAGGTTTGCTTATTGCAAGACCAATTGATGTGTTGTGAAGTTATTTATGCATATTTGTTTTAGTAGCTTTTCTTGTACATAGATAATATAAGCTAGAACTCTAATATAAAGGAGAATCCAGAAAAATCCTTAGTTCAAATAAATAACAAGCTATAGCCATTGTTAAGGTTTGCACTCTAGAAACCTCCAGGTATTAATCTATATTTATAACAGCCTTCAGTAACTGACCTGGGGGTAAGCCTATCTTAAAATTTGTGATGATGATCTTTTTCACTTTCTTTGACATTATATTACCTATATATACATACCCCAATGTAATTTGGTTCTGCCTAATTTTCTTATTTAATTACATTAAATGTTATTTGATGTGTTGTTTTAGTCAATATGTTTGTAAAAATTATTATTATATAAGTGTTCAGTTTATTTTAATTTCTCTATGGTAACTTATTGCATTCATTTGAAATAATTTAGTTATTGTACTAATTATTGATATTTTTAGTTTTTTTCCCCCCACTTTATTTCTTAGATCTGTTATGAGGCAACACAATGGGGCTTCTCTGCCATGAGTTATGCACATCTTCAATATTACTCCACATTTTAATCTAATTTTCTAAATGACTGTACTAATTTACTCTTAGCCAAAGAGTGAAATTTGTTGTTTTGATTTTTGCTATTCTTGTGGCTATTTTAATTTGCTTTTCTTTGATGTCCACAAGGTTGACACTTCTCCAAAATATGTGGTGCATTTCTGATAGATAGATAACTCAATGTGAAGAAATAACCATGAAGGGATGAGTTAGAAAAAGACTACATTTTATTTAATTTCTGATTACACAATGACACATTTGTTTTTGAATCAATCTTTTGTAACACATTGCTTAACTCAGTAAACCTTGCTGCATTCTGCACTTAGTGAAGTGCTGTAAGAAGAAAAGCTCAGAAACACATGTGCCATTAAATAACTGGAAATTAAATATAAGACAGCAAAAATGTTCAGAGACTTAAGGGCTTTCTTTAATCACAAATATATAATATTAAGAAAAACTTTAATTACTAAGAATAATCAAACTCAACCTTTCTACAAAGATCAAATCAAATATATTAATAATTATGTAACTGTTGATGTCTAAGAATAAGTATGGTTAATAAGTTTATTCAACTTGGAAAGAAATGACTCAGAAAATATTAAAGGTACACATTGCCCTTCAAAATTTGATAGAATCATGTACCCAAAAGTAAGTAGAGAAAGAAAGACACATGGAAAATAAAGAAGCAGGAAAAAGAGAAAACTAAGACATTTGTTCGTTTAGTTCTGAAAGAACTTTAATCCTTATTGGCCATAAACTTGAGTAATAGAATAAAGTCATAGGAGAAAAGGTGAGGCAAAAGGAGGTTCACAGTGAGTACACAAAACAGTTTATTCTTGTATTATTATTTAATAATATTTGTCTTGTTTTCCTTGCAAACAACTATAAACCTACTTTTGCCCCACCCTGTATTTTTATGAGGCATGAACTACAATTAAAAACAGAAATCTGGATAAAGCTTGTCCATGCATCCCCACATCTGTAACAACCTGTGAGACAATGCTTTATAAGCAGGAATTAGATGAGTCAAACTTCTTAACTCCTACAGTGAGGCCACATTATATACTTTAGATGTGACACAAATAATAGTGGGTGGGGGGAGATCCCCTCCTTAGAAAGTAGAAGTAAGAACCAGAGAGAACAGTGGATTGAAGCATTTCTCTCAGAGATATTTTAATTTTTTTATCAACTTCTAGATCTCTATGAATCTGTAAACTCTTATTCTCTCATCCTTCCTCTTCCCAAATGAAAGTGTTCATTTTAATTTTATTGTCTCAATATCTCTAATTCTAATCAACATGTGGGGAGATAATAACCCTTCTGTACTATTCATTTGTCTTTGGATGCAGGGTGATCTTTAATCACTGGGTAAAATATTTAGATTATGTCCCTTGAGAAAGAGTGTGTGTATTTTGCCTGGGTGAGGACTAGTGAGCTGACTATCTAGTGAAAAGACAGGTTGACTCTGATACACTTTGACATTGTTCATAAAACCTTTCAAGCATTTTTCTTTACAGCATCATAATAGAATCACACATCCCTAGCTCTTTTCTGAACTTCACCATGGCCATGTGACTTGTTTTGGCCATTGGACTATGAGCAAGGATGACATATGGCTTGTAGGAAAAGAAATTTTAAGAGCCAACTTGTAAGTTACCATGTTTCCTTCTTACTAAAGTGATGTCAAGATGGAGTCTCCATTAGCTTGAATCCCTGAGACTCTAGATTGAATAACTGATGTAGTTTTTTAAAATGTAAAGTTTACTTAAGTAAAATTTTAGAAATATATGTTACTACAACAATATTATCCCTTTGGTGATTATCATTATATCAACATATTTTTTAAATCAATTTCTACAGTTGTGCTACCTTACTTAATCCTCTCGAATAAAAGGATCTGTAAACCTTAGGACTTCTTTTTCCTACTTCCCATTGTTATTTTATTGCTCCTGTATTTTAACTGCCTCTATGTTAAATACACTATATATTATTTTAAGCAGTTAAAGCTTGTTAAGATTGATCCATGTATGTACCACTTGTATCATTCTTTATTTCTTAAACCACCACAGGATTTTTACCTGAAAATCCATTCCTCCTGACGGAAGTGCAGGTTTATTGAGTAATCAATTTTGATGTACATAGGGTAGGTGTGGCTTAGGCTACACATATTTTACTTAAAATGAAATTATGGCTAAACTAAGTTTTTATAATACTTTCAGGCTGCTTCTGCCAAATATCAAAGATAATGATTTGATTCTGTTTTTAAAAACAAAAGAAATTTTGTCTTGTTTTGTCTTCTCCCCAGTAAACAAATAGTTTACTTGTTTAGTTATTCTTTGTGAAAATAAATATTTTAGGGCAAGACTGACACAGTTTAGCAGAAAGATTTGGAAAGATTTGAGAGTGATTTTTAGTTCTTTCACAAGGGATGTGAGACAGCTTTGAATCCATTAGGAAGATACAAAATCCCTGGACAGAAGGCCAAGCATGCTGAAAAGGGCATTTTTACTTAAGAATTACAGTTGGTCCTGCCTGGTATGACTCAGTGGATAGAGTGCTGGCCTGTGAACCAAAAGGTTGCTGGTTCAATTCCCAGTCAGGTCACATGCCTGGGGTGTGGGCCAGGTCCCCAGTTAGGGACACATCAGAGACAACCACACATTGATGTTTCTCTCCCTTTTTTCCTCCCTCTCCCTTTCTCTTTAAAAAAAAAAAAAAAAACCTAAACTCTTAAGAACTAAAATTATAGTTAGATGGTTCTAGAGCAAAGATTTAAAGATATGGCCTGAAAGAGGTTCTCCAGGGCTAATTAATTACTGAGTGCTATGAGGAAATAAATGAAGTTGCAACTTAATGATCTTTTTCCTCTAATAACCTCAGCTTTGCTGTAGGCTATCTACCTGCTCAATATTAACAACATGCCTGCTGATAGTTACAAGTGAACACCTTTACCTCTTCTGAGTTTTATTTTAACTGAAAGGAATACAATACAATGATCTTGGTAAAATGTGTAGCCAGTTGTTAAAGCACAGATACACACTGACACGCTTACTTACACCAAGTTAGTTGTAGAATGTAAATGAACTCTGAAATCCAGTTATTTTCCAAATAATTTATTGTAAAGAAGATAATTCTAATGGAGAGGACAAAGTTTAGTGCATTAGTATGAGTTCTTTTGTTATTTAGTTTTACATGTTCTTATTGTTTCTTCTATGAAAATAATGCTCTATTCTCACCATTTTTCAAAATGATCTGGTTTGTGTTCTTAGGATCAGCCTTGAGTATTTTTGTTCTAATATTATTTCTAAACTTCCATTACATTTAAGATTTCATCATTTTTCATCATATTTTAAAATTATTTTGTCTTGCCCAGTCCATCCAAGTGTAATATAATTATTATAAATCATTGTACTATAATACTAATGCACCACTTAATGTACAGAAGAAAATGAACATTTGTTATTTTTAAACTGCCAGTAAGTAGTTGACTATTTCACAGTGAAAAAAATTAAAATTCATGTGTGAGGATGGATTATAATTTTTAATAAAGAATAAAATATACTAAGCCAAAAATGAGTCTTGTGATGATGTAAGCATAATTTTAATATTCTAGCCTTAACTGTAGTGAAGAACTTCAACACAATGAGAAGCTAATCTGCTCACCATGATTATGTGAAAATTTGTCTGTGGTATTAGTTGCATTTTTTACAGACTATCTTAAATTTCATAAAAGTTGAGCTCATATTCTGGAATGGGGAAAAGGGTCATACTTTTCTTTTGTCCAGCACCTGTCATTGGAAAGGCTAGATAGCAAGTAACAGGCAATAGTTAGTGGAACTGTCACTGGGAGAGTGGGTGGGCTACAACACGGTGACCCATGAAGAAGTAAGCAGAGGTGATTATGTCAAGCACATCTCTGGTGGGTGTCAGCTAAGAACATCAGGAACCTAATAGCCAACATTTACAAGGTCTGTCCTGAAAGGATCGAGCCAATGCCAATATAATTAAAACAGTTTGCACAGCCAATACTTTTGGTACAGACCCCCTGAGTTTCTGTTTCTGAATAGTACTTTGCAACTGTTCACCCGAAACCTTTAGGCAAAGTTTTGTTAAAAACCATTTAATTAACATTTGAGTAAGTTATCTATATTCTAGTCTTGGTTTGAAAGGACATTCTTTACCGCAAAAGAGAAAGAAGCTAGTTAATGACATTTCTGGGACCTCAAAAATTATTTGAGGATTGACAGAAAATTTGAAAGGTTAGAAATTTTGGAAATGCTCTGTTATGTCATAAGTCATCTATTTCCAAACTCTAATATGATCAATTTGAAACTCATTGTTCAAAAGCCTCCCTCACTTGCCACTGCTTCATTTATTTATATAGTTGTTGTTAAATTATATTTACTATATTATACTATACAATGTTACATTATATTTGTTATGTTTATATAGACACATGTCAACTTTATGTTATTATAAACACTATAGGGAGAATAATCTACTACATACATCTTCTACTAGTTTTTCCATTTTATTCTCAAAAACTCTTAGTCACTTAATTGTTTTTCTTCTTTTTTATATTCAACCTTTTCACTTATTTTAGTTCTAAATAATCTGATTTAACCATAATTTCTCGCTCTATACTTTTAAAATTTGACATCACACCTTGTGATTCAACAACATTCAACATTCTTACTTGTCTACATGATCATGCATTCATTCCACATTCATTCCACAAAGATCACTTTGTTATTCTATCAGTCAGAATAGGCGAAGTTGGCTGCAGTAACAAGGAACAGGCAGAATTTCTTCCCCACACCTCCCCTTTAGTGAAGGAAGCTCTGCAACCCAGAGTTACTACTGATCTCAGGATCAGCCTCATTTCTATGTATGTTTCCATGGTCATTTTCACAAAGAAAGGCAGTCTGTACAATCTTGCACAGTAATGCCATGGTCCAAACTGGAAACTACTCATACCACTTTTGACTATTTCCAACTGAAATGGGTCAAGAAATCTAGTCTTCAGTGTGAACCAGAATGAGGGAATTCTTGAGTATTGATAAGGCACACAAGATTCTCACAGTCAGTGCCCTCAAAACCTGATATAGGAAACTGAATAAAGAAGAATAAAAGATGGTGATTAATTTATTACAGATATTCTGGAAGTACCAAGGAGGTTAAAAGAGAACAGCTGCAAAAATACACAAAGTATTATTCAAAGTATTCCTTGAAATATTTAAGTAACAGATAATAGTAAGGCCTAGTTCAAGATTTTATGGTACAGTGTAACTGAAGTTGAGATGATATGAAGATATATCCATGGGCTCCTTACATAAATATAAATATAAATGCAGCAGCTAATGAATTTGAGATTTATACTGATGAAAATGGAAAGCCAATTAAGTTAAAAGTATAAAAATGGTTCAATTTCTCTGAAATATTGTTTGATAGCACAACGACTAGTGATGAAAATGCAGATATTGTGGAAGCAAATCACTGAAGAGGTTGCTAACATTATTCTGGTGACAAATGCTAATAACCTAAAATAAACTATTGATAGAATTAATATAGAGCAAGAGGTCAAGAGAAATTTAATAGGCAAAGTGGACAAAACTAAAGTGCCATAATAAATACTGTAAGACGTTTTTCCTTTCCTTATCTTTCTCTATCTTGTGTCCCTAATTAATTTGATCTATTCTCAACAATTTTGCATGTGCTCTATCCATAATTCATTATGAAAATAATTCTAGTGTAGGCTTTCATTCTGATTTCCAGAAATAATATAAAATTTACAGTGATATTAATCACACATCTTAGTTTGAAATTGAGTAACAATAACTTTGATTCATATTTTATATTATCCAAACCCTCTATTGTTCCAGAGCTCAGTAGATGGTGCCATGAACAACGCAATTCATCATGCCATTACTTGGCCACCCTAACCTTCACATTTATGTCCAATGGTGTACCTAATTATTCAATTTCCCTGCCTATATTACACATTAAAGATTCTTCAAATGCATCCCCTTCTCTTCATCAATATGGCCACCTCCTTAACTAAGACAGTCTCAAATCTTACATGCACAAATGCCCAACCTTTCTAGAGAGGGCTTCCACAATTATTCTAACTTGCAGCCAGCTGAACTTCTATGCAAATAAATTACTATTTTAAAAATTGCCCTGATCATGTAACTTCCAAACTTAAAGCCCTGCAGCAATTTTTCTTTTCTTTTCTTTTCTTTTCTTTTTTTAAGAGGCAAGTCAAATCATTAACTTGGACTGTAAGGCCCTAACTCACTACTATCAACTTTTCAGGTTTTTCTGTCTCAATCACAGGATTCTGAAAAAGCTGCTGTCACTTTGGCATACTTTTATTCCCCTCAAAGCACCTGGTTTCTTCCTTTTGCTTCAGGACCTTCATGCATGTTCTTCCTTTTTCCAGGGACATTTTTAATTCACAGTCCAGTTCAAATCCTACTTACTCTTTTTCAACCAATATATTGTTAGTGTTCCACAGCACTATAAATCCACAGCAATGTTCACCTCTTTAGAGAAAATATCAGAATCATCTCGTTTTCTAATTTTATATATTTTCAATCTTCCTGATTAGAGTGTAGAGTCACAAAGAATGGTGACCATTTCTGACTTGTTCAGCACACTATTATCTGGTAGAGTGTTTTGCAGGGGGTTGACTTAAAACTTATACTTCATTGAGAGAATGGATTCATGAGTAATTAAACAAAATCATGAATGTAAGGTAGTAAGATAAGTTTTGAAATTTTTAACACTTGGTGTTCATGCTAAAATTAGTAATGATGATAAAAATAATGAAAACATGTAACATTCATTGTGCAGTCTTTGTAAGTCGAGCAGTCTTCTAATACCTTCACATATTTTAGATGACTGGTTTTATGGCCAGCTTTCTAACTCAGTTTTCTGACTGTCATCACGTATCTTCACCATTTTTACTCTAGTATGTCTTCATTTTCCACTTACCGCTCTAAGATATTACTTTGTCACTTTTCTCAGTGAGGATCATCTAAAACAAGTCCATAAAAAAAGAAAAAAGAAAGGTGTTACAGCTCCATTTTCTCTGTCACACAAGAGAACAATGGTTATTTCTTTAGTTAATGTCTTTATCGAAGTGCTTGTTATAGTGTCCTAAGTGCAGTGGGTGCTCACCCGACTTTGGGCAGGTGAAAATAATGAGGAGATATGCTTATTAAAATGACTAGCATTCAATCAAGGTATTTCAAAATTCCTTGGGAATTTGTGTCTTTGAAAGTTTAAATAAGAATCTCTAAAAAAGATCATAATTGTGATAACAAAACCAGACATTATTTTAATTATATGCATTATTATTCACCTGTGAGTAGATTTGATATAAGAAATAAAGAAAATGCCTACTGAAAAAAAAGGTATGGCTCAGATAATTATAATGAAAAATCTTAGCATATAAAATTACATATGTTGTAGGGTGATGTTTATTTACCAAACCTGAAAGACGAAAAAATTTTTTGGAAGGATTCAAGAAAATACACATAGTCTTGAGCCTTCATGTTCTGAGACAATTCTCTGATATAGGCTTGGGAAACTGCTTCTTGGTTCCATGTCTTGGACAATTTATAACAAATTTAATGATAAAGGGCCTGATAATGCAGCAAGTAAAAAATTGGTATGAGGAATGAAAGCTTTAATGAAGTAACACTAATGTATTAAGTATGAAAACGTTCAATATTCCAGCCACCTTTGGTAATAGAATGCATAACCTAACTTCAAGTGCATTGTTTCCAGACTTAATTGCACAGAAATGCTTAGATCAAAGAAACAGGTAATATTCTTGGAAATATGAGCTAGGTTATGGCTCAAATAGATTAGGTGATTATACTCTGTGTTGCATGAATGAAGTCATAAAAATTCAGCTTTAAATGTAATTATGATGAAAAATCATTTTGTTAATGTAGTCTAGCTGATTGCTAAATGAAGTACATTCATTTTCAACCAAAATACATGCTAAACATAGGAATGTCCCCTAGCTAGAGAATTTTTTTTTTTGACAAAAATAGGACCCTGACAGGAGCAAAATGCTACAGAATTTAGTGACATAAATAGTATGTCAGAATTAAAGTACATAGTCCTATACTATGTAGTTTGGAAGCATTCTGAAGAATTATCAAAATTGACTACTTTAGCTTTCATGATTTTTAGATAGCTTTCTTAGATTATCCTTAAGTCTAACTTCCAAAGATTCTTAAATGTAGTTCACATTTAAATGGAAGTAAACTCTAAAAAGTTGCCCATTTTGTGCTATATTGGACTAAATAATATGTTCAACATACATATTTACCAATGTAGAAAAGGTTAAAATATATGTGATAATCTGAATTATTTTTACAATATAATTTGTTTTATTAAATTGTTGCTTATTTTATATAAAAGGCAATGAGAAAATTTCTATGCTTATATTGGCTTTATAAGATGAGGAAATTTTTAAAAATTAAGTGTTTTTTTAACATTCAAGTACCTGATTTAAGTAAAAACAACACCAACAGCCAAGGCTGGTATGTCTTGGTTGGTTGGAGCATTCTCCCTGAGAGCAAAGGTTGCAGGTTCGATTCCAGGTCAGGCCACATACACAGGCTGCAGGTTTGATTCCCAGTTGAGGCATGTATGAGAAAGCAACAAATTGAGTTTCTTTCTCTCCCTCTCTCTCTCTCTCTCTAAAAGAAGTGGGGGGTGGGGGGAAATTAAAAAGTCCTCTGCTGAAAAAAAGAAAGAAAAAACATTACCAAAATCTTGTGTTATTTAAGGTAGCTATAAAAAAAAAAAAAAGAGAGATCATTCTATTTACAGCATGGCCAAATTTATATTCTGAAAGTAGTCAATCTTTATAACACTCTGGATATTTAAACCAGGAAGTTTAAAATTCTCTTGTATTCACATGAGGTGCATTTGTTTTCTATGTCTTTATAACAATATGTCACAAATTTAGTGGCTTAAATAAGTGCTGCAAATCAGGTTTCCAGGTGGGTTCTCTTGGGCTCTTTCTTAGGGCTTCACAAGCCCAAAATCAAGATGTTGGATCAGTTGAGCTCTTACCTTGATGCCCCAAGTGAAAACAAAAACAAAAAAACAGCTTTTAAGCTCATTTAGATTTGGAATAATTTAGTTCCCTGTGGTTAAAAGACTGAGGTCTTTTTGTGGGGTTAGAGATCAGCTAGGCATCTCTCTCAGCTCTTAGGTACAATGCTTTGATTCTTGCATGTGATACAAGAAGAAATTTCACCTGATTACTTAAACATACAAGTAATTTTTTTTTTTTTTTTTTCACCACTGTGGCAAAAGGAGAAAGAGACCATTACCACGTAAGAGAGAGAGCAAACTGAAATTTGCCAGAACAGACAGCATGGAGGTTTTTTAAATGCTGTGGTGAGCTGAAGGGGAAAGTATGGGAGGGTGCGAGGGAAGGGGTGGGCAGCGTGATTAGGCCATCTGTGTCTGCAGTGGCTCCTCTCCTCCCAAGGAAACTGGAAAGTGGAAGTGCTGTCTTTTCTGCTGATTGCATTTTAAAGGGGCGCCGCTCAGGTCTTTGAGAGAATCATCTGTAGGTTGTGGAAGATTTACATCTCTAAAGGGTCAGAAGAAAGAATTTAAAATGACAAGTTTTCTAAAATAAATGCTCTAAGGAAAAGGAGGTCAGAAGCCTGTAGTTACAAAGAAACCTGCCTGGAGTTAAGTCAAGCTGAAGGACTGTTCATACCGTCTAGTTCGCTGGGGTCCCCTCCCTGTTCAAAGCCAGTAGCGTTGCTTTGAATCATTCTCACGCTCTCTGACTCCCGTTTTTCTGCCCCTGGAAAGAAAACTCTGCTCATTAGAGGCTCCCATGATTAGATTTCATCCACCCAGACCATCTCTCTTAGCCACAGAATGTGTCATAATCATAAGATTCATCATATTCACAGATTCTGATCCACAATCAATGAGGATGGGAATCGTACAAAGGTGAAGGTCACCGGAAGTCCTTCTTAGAATTCTGCCAGCTACATGAAGAGTGTAGTTTCTTCTTACATTATGACTTCTAGAAACCAAGCTTAATTTTCACTACCTTTATTCCAAGTATCACCTTGATTTTTGATCCCGAAGAGATTCTATTTTTGTAGCCAGTTTTTCCATTCTATTGAGTAGGATTGTGAATGGAGTTCGTGGTGGTAAATCCTTTCAGGGCCCTGACATACTGCCCTGGGCTGCCTACTTCACCTGCTTATTCGAATGAAAACCAGGTGGTCCACTAAAGCTCCAAAGTTTCATTGGAAAACTTAATCACACTCTCCCTTTCCATATAAGTAGGTAAAGCAATGTTCATTTTTGCAATTCTGAGTTCTACATTGTGCTACTCCAAGAAAAGCTTCATCAGGAACTGTGAGTAATATAATACTTCTTTTTCATACTTGAGGTTATTAAAGAAGTTACCCAATGTGTATAAATTCACTGAGACCCTTTCCGTGGTAGTTATGATATTTCTCTGATTTAGGGGTTAGTGAATTGAGCAGAGTAAGTATCTGTGAATGAGCTCATCCATTTTAAAGCACCTGGCACCCAAAAATGCGTATTCAGAATACATCATTTATTCCACCTGTTTATTGATATTTTTGAGGACTTTCCACTGTTTGCCTAATGAGTTGCCATTGAAAGTGCAATTTATTCTAAAGTCAAAGTTCCCAATATGCACATCTGTGTATTTCTGAGTACTATTGTGAGGAATCTTTGATCAACATTATTGGATGTTAGTGAAAACCAGGGACATTTGGCAGGGCTGTTATTACAATGATGCGCTCTGAGCAGAAAGCTGCAGTACTAGCTTACACTGAACGTCTCTAGAGAGTGCCTTTATCTCTCTATTGAACTAGCAACTAGCCAAACATTTTAATATTCTTACTCATTTCAAACATCTTAGTTGATTTTGCATTTTTTCTTTAAATCTAGGATTCTTTTAAGTCCAATATGTTCTAACAAAAAGAAGAAAAACACAGCAAGAACAATAGCTTAGGCAGTTCAAAGCACAACAGAACAAATGCAAACCATTTGTTCTAATTACATATCATGCCTATATCGGGATTGGCAAACTCCTCCACACATAGTGGTATAATTAAACAATATTTCACATGCATCATTCTGAAATACAAATTATAGAAAGATCAATTACCTGAAAGGTTAATAGATCTATAAGAAAGGACAGTAAACAAACATTTTACACAATGGGATGTGGCATATATTTATTAATCAATGCTATCGCTTTTGAATCACACTCATACTTTTATTTAAGAAATGATGATTTTGAGTAGAAATTACATATTTCTGTTTTGTTTTTATTTTAAAGATTTTAGAGAAAGGAGAAGGGAGAGAGGCAGAAAGGGAGATTGACTTCAATGTCTGGTTGCCTTTCACCTGCCTCCAGCTAAGGACCTGGCTGGAGACCTGGCTTGCAACCTGGTTATGTGCCCTGGCTGGGAATTGAACCAGCAACCTTTGGGTTCGCAGGCTGGTACCTTATCCACTGTGCCATTAGCCAGGGCCTCATATTTCTGTCTTGAATCAGTTAGAATCATTTTATTATCATAACAATTTTGTAAAATATATACAAACCAGTAGTAATCTCACTTTACATAGCATTTTTCTCAATGTTAAAAATAACTTGTCTTTACTTTTTAATATACCAATGACCTTAATAATTTCAGAGAATCAGTGAATTACAGACTTATAATTTAAGTCTTCTGTCTTTATTGTCTTCTTTCTTAGTATATTTCTCATTAAAATGTAAGGAGATAAAGTTTATATAGATATTCCAGGAAAAATGTGTAATATTGATGTTACATATTCTTGTGTTTCATTTAACAGACATTTTGGGTAACTTGATGGTTTATTAACAGTTCTAGGTAGAGGATAAACCTTTACATAAAAGGTAGAATAAAAATCTATGCCAAATACTTTATTACAGAGATCTATTGCCATATATATTGTTATTTCAGATAACACTATAGGGAAATTTGGGCCAAAGAGTTTAAAGAAAGAAAGAATAGCTAAAAATATGTATAAAGTGAAGGTCTTCCTAGGCTTTTAAAAAGTGGTTTAATAATTAGAAGTGTTATTGCTAAAGAAGGAACAAACAGGCTGTACCAACCTCAGGTTGCTTTCATTTCTCCACTCCAAGTATCACCTCTGATTCTTGATGCCAAAGCAATTTGATTATTATAGCCAAGTTTTGCATTATCTTGAATAGGGTACATTTCATGGTGGTGACCCTTCATGAACCATGACCTAACTGCACTGGGCTTCTTATTTCACTTGCATATTCAAAAAAAAAAAAAAAAAAAAAAAAAAAAAAAAAAAAAAAAAAAAAAAAAAAAAAAAAAAAAAAAAAAAAAAAAAAAACAACAAAACAAAACAAAACAAAAAAACACCCAGGTGGTCAAGTAAAGTATCAAATTTATGAAAGTTTGATCATAATCTCCCTTTCTGACTCTGTCCGTATTGGTCAAGAGTTACTTTAAAGTGACAAATACTAAACGCAAGATGACTTAAAAGGAAACACAAACTTATGGTTCACAGAAAATAAAGGAATCAAAGATATTTGGAAATGGAGCTTTTAAAATGTAATTAGGCAATGATTATAAAGAGAAAATAAATGAAATGCAGAATAAGAAAGTAATAGAGAAATCAACAACCAATCCTAAAAAATCAACAATAATGTCAAACCTTAGGTATAGTGCCAAGAAAAAAAAAGAGAAAAGGCTCAAATTATGAAAGTAGGAGTAACAAGGGTCATAGAAATACAAAGAATTATAAAAATATTCCACTAAAAACTTAAATAACTTACATAAAATAAACAAACTCCTAGGAAAACAAAAAACTAACCAAAGCAACTCAGAAGAAGGAGGAAACCAGAACAAATCTATAAAAATTAAAAGACTGAATTAGTAATTTAAATTTTTTCTACAAAGAATTTTGATTGTATTGTGACAGCTGTCATATCAGCACACACTAAAAAGAAACTTCAAAAGTAGTGAATTTTTGTGCAGACATTTTAATACTGAAGTTGGAAGAAAATACACATTTTCAATGTAAGCTTTGTTATTTCAAGAAAAGTAACATCTCAACTGAAATACAAAAAATTTATTTGTGCAATGTATGAAGAAAGTGCTGTGACTGATCGAACATGTCAAAAGTAGTTTGTGAAGTTTCTTGGTACTACTGACATTTGGACAATAGTTCTTTGCTGCAGGGCTGCCTTATGCATCAGATCTTTAGCAGCACCCCTGGCCTGTACCCACTAGAAGCCAATAGTGGGGTATAGCCAATACACTCAAAATAACCAAATCAATAAAGTTATGGGTAAAAATGAAAAACATGTATTTTATTTCATGATAAAAAAACAACAAACTTCTGGCTGGTGTGGCTCAGTGGATAGGTGCTGGTCTGCAAACCCAAGGTCACTGGTTCAATTCCCCAGTTAGAGCACGTAACCAGGTTGTAGGCCAGGTCTCCAGCCAGGTCCGTAGCTGGAAGCAGATGAAAGGCAACCATGCATTGATGTCTCTTTCCCTTTCTTCCTCTCTCCCTGCCCTTCTCTGAAAATAAACAACAACAACAACAACAAAACTGAACAAGCTAAACAGGATTTTTGGCCAACCCAATATAATGCCAAAAAACACAACTGTCCAAATTAAAGTGTCCTCCATGAAAATTCAAAATATTTCTGCTGCACACAGTATCAATCATCCCAATAGTAAAAAGACATTCCCACAAATAAAGAAAAAATATAATGTCTTCAGAACATATACATGTTTTGGAGTTTCATACTCATATTTATCAGAATATATAAATGTTTATTAAAATAAATGACTATTTTAAAAATGGGAAAAGGATGTGTAGAAATATTTCTGTACAGAAGATATGTAAATGGCTAATAATCACATGCAAAGATATTTTACATAGCTAGTCATTAAAGAAATGCAACTCAAATTCTGAGATACAACCTCCTACCTGCTAGGATGGCTATACTCCAAAAGACATCCAATAACAAGTGTTGTCAGGGTTGCAAATAATTTGAATTTTCATACTTCTCTGGTTGGAATGTAAAATGGTATGCTTTGGAAAACTGGTATCTCCTCAAAATTTAAATGTAGAATTACCATATGATCAAATTTTCCACTTCCAATTATATACCTAAAAGAAAGAAAAATGTATATTCATACAAAAACATAGACAAATGTTCATAGCAGCACTTTTTCATTTTAGCTGGAATATGGGTGAAAAAAATGAATGTATACTAAGTGATAAAAAGATAAATGCAATGTATCCTTACAATATGACTAAAACACTGATGCACTCTGAAGACTATATATTACATAATTTTATTAATATAAAATTATGACTAGAACAGGTAAATCTATAGACAGAAGGGAGGTTGGAATTTTCCTGGTTCTGAGGGAATATGTGATGAATGGGAGTGACTGCTGATGGAAATACAGTTTATTTTTTGAATGGTGCAAATGTATCAAATTTTATTCTGTCAATGGCTGCAGAGCTCTATGTATATATTAGAAAAAAGCATTGAATTGTACACTTTAAATAGGTATATTTTATGACATGTAAATTATGATAGCTAAAGCTACTAAGCAATTTAATTTATTTTATTGATTTGTCATCCATTTCTTTAGCTTTGAGTTATGATCATTTCTTTCTACATATCGATCTCAGTTTGATTTGCATATTTTGTAAAATCACATCAGTCATAAAATACTCTTTCTGGAAAGTATTTAGATGGAAACTAGAAAAGAACATTGGAAACCAACAGTTAAGTGGCTATGGCAGCTATGCCTAGATTGTGTGAACATTGTTAATATATTTTTTAAAGATTTTATTTATTATTTTTCAGACAGAGGGGAAGGGAGAGAGGCAGAGAGGGAGAGAAACATCATTATTTGGTTGCCTTTCACCTGACTCCAGCTATGGATCTGGCTGGAGACCTGGCTTGCAACCTGGTTATGTGCCCTGACTGGGGAATTGAACCAGTGACCTTTGGATTAGCAGGCCGGCACACCTTATCCACTGTGCCACCAGCTAGGGCAATGAACACTGCAATTTTTAAAGTATATTATAAATACTGAAGATCATATTCAGGGCAGAAAAATCAGCAAATATTCTTCTTTTGAGGAAAAAGGAAATGTCTGTCTTTTTATCAGGTAGATGCAATTAGATGAAAGACTTTGCTAACCACATGAGCTCATACTAAGAGTTTTTGTTTCACAATTGTCCATTTAAGCATCTGTGATATAATTCAGTACACTGAAAATATTTGCAGCAGGATAAATGTGATCTTATGCCAGTTAGAGAATGGCAGATCTGGATTGAAATACAGCTTTTCCACTTACAAGATTGCACAAGCTATTTAACCAATAAATCTCTGTGCCCTCATTTGTTAATTGGATACAAGACTGCATACATCGCAGTATTTGTGTGTGTGTGTGTGTGTGTGTGAAGATGAAATTAAATCGCAAATGCTTAGTGATATCTCCATGCTAAATCTTTGGCATTTTTATGAAGTGTGGGTGTTGAGAGTGTGGTTGTGATTGTGTAGGGTTGTGTCTAAATGAGTATATAAAGTACTTGTATATTTTCACTATATTTTAATTATATCACTTAACTCTTAAGATACCTGCATCTATATGAGTAACAAAGTAGTCATATATTTTAACTATATTTTAATTATATCACTTAATTCTTGAGATATCTGTTCATAAAAATTTACTTAAATTTTGAAATCTGTTTAATTCTTGAAATTTAGATATTAGAGACTATATATAGTTTGTCTTGGTTTTGTACTCTTGTTTTTGACTATTTCACATTTTAGCTTAGTCAAAGAATAAATGTTAGAGAATGTATCACCACTTTATCAAAAAACCATGAGTTTATTTATTTTGCCATTGAAATTTTGTTAAGGATAAAACAATTTATATCTATCTTGAATGGTAAACTATATGATGTTAACAGTGACCTTAAGTGATTAAAATAATATGACTTTTTGATAAATATATCTAATATTAATTTATTATGTTAATTATTTAAACAATCTTAGTTGATGTCTGAAAATTTAAAAGTCTGAAGCCTAAAATATCCATCAAAAATCAGTTCACCTTGAATTTTTGTAAAATAATGTTTATCTTGACGAAGTCAACCTCTTCAGAAGTAAGTAAAATAAATTGACTTCTCAAGAAATTATACTTCACATGGTGTTGGAACAAACATAGAAAAGACTGACAGTGTGCTTACATTTGTCTCAGGAGAACGGGTATTTCTAACTTTTGTGACAAAAGCTAGTACTTTGAAGGAAATTTGATCTTTCTGAAAGTTCTAACAATTTATCATCCAAAAATCAAAAAGGATTTTGCCACTTTCAGGAAACCAAGGCAGCTTATTTATTAGGGGATTTTTTTTTTTTAATTATTTTTTTTTCATGATATTCAATGCAATGGATCTTTAAAAGCTCTAAAATTTATAAGACATTTATTTTGGTAACATTGTTCCATATTAAATTGATTCTTTTTTTCTTTTCTTTTTTTTTTTTTCTTTTTTAGTTCTGCCATTTAGTTATTCCAGGCATAAGGCCTGGATTCCAAGCATTTTGGTATGTTTTAGCAAGCACCATTATATTTGCTGCCCCCTCAGTAACTGCTGATGCCAGGGACTGCCTGTGTCCTTTAAAGACTTTTCAGCCTGCTGGCAAGGCCTGTGTCCTTCAGAGATATCTTGGTTTGCTAGCAAGAATTTATTAACTTTTCTGTTTTAGTAAGCTTCTCTGTTCTCAGAGCCAACTCCCCTGAGCCATCTACAGAAAGTCTCTTCAACTCACCCCCACCTCTTCTCCCCTTTACAACCTCAGCCTTTCTTTTGTTTGCTGCTGACACCTTAGGGTCTCAGCCTACCTGTCGCAGCTGGCCAAATAAATCTTTTTAAACTCACGGCATGTACTCCTGTCATTTCTCCTCTCACTCTCCCTGGCCTAACAGTTATTATCTGGATCTTTTCATGAGTGAGAGAAGAAGAAAAAATGGGCTGTAAGAGGAAGTACTCATTCAAAATCACTTAAAATGGCAAATGTATTATTTTTTAAATATTTGCCACACATAAAAAATTTAATGTTTTAGGCATTTCTCTCTTATGCTGTAAAATTTATAAAAGAAATAATGTCAATTCCCAATACAATATTGAAGAGTATACCATTTGTTATTTCTGAAATGTAGAATTTCTAAAACACATGGTTAATTTAGGATATGATGATTGTTTTTTGTTTGTTTGTTTTTTGCATTCTAGTTTCCCATTTGTATGCAATTAATGTACTAGAGGGTAAGAAAAATTTTGTGGGTAGACATTCTCTGGAAAAGAAGGATTATAAAGGTATGTTATAGGTTTTTCTGCATATTAAATATGTAGGGGAAGGGGCAGTGCCTACCTAACTGGTAGCCAACAAATCAGAGAAATGTAGAAAAGGATGCAAATTTGTGTGAGCCCTAAAGACGTGAAAGATCACAGCCATAAAATATGGCTCAAAATAAAAATGAAAATTGGAGTCTGGAACCATATTTAAGAATACACAGAAGACTCAAGATGGCAGTGTAGGCATACATGGCTTACCTCTTTGCACAACCACATCAAAACTACAACTAAAATATAGAACAATCATCACTCAGAACCATCAGAAGCCAAGTTGAATGGAAGTCGGACAACTATGGAATTAAAGAAACCACATCCATCTAGACTGGTAGAAAGAGCACAGACATGGAACAAGCTAGTCTCATACCCATTTAAGGTGGGTAGATAAAAATTCTGGGAGGATATTTCAGAAGCAAGGAATTCCAGCCCTATACCAAGCACCCTAGCCCCAGGGTTACAGTGCTAGGAAGGCAAGTCTTCACAACTTCCGGCTGCAAAAATCAGTGCAGATTGAATCAGTGGAAGAAACTGCTGGAGCCTCAAGAAGTTCCTCTTAAACAATCCACACATGGACTCACCTACTCATACTCACTCCCTCTGCACTCCAGCATTGGGGTAACTTGAAAGGTACCCCTGGTATACAGGAAGAAACTAAAGTGTCTGGCATCAACGCAAGCAGAGGCCATTGGCTCTTTTCTAAACCCTCCCCTACAGAATCAGCAAGCTGGTGGCATATCTGAGGCTCCATCAACCTGGCTGACACTGTTTGACCTGCCTTGAAGATCCTCAGAGACTCTGCCCCACCCAATGTATGGGCCCACCCCAGCAGCTTTTCATATGAATGGCTGGTCTTGATTCACACTTTACAACTTCCTAAATCCTATCAAACAAGCAACATCTAGCCTCAGTGAGCCTCAGGCATGGCACTAGCAGCAGCCAGCCTAGTTTCACAGTTTGGCTTCACCCCTGGGACCCTCCAAGCTCAGCACAAGTAATAGCCATCTCAGATTGCTTTATAACTCAGGCAGGGTGGCCTCAGGCAAAACACAGGTGGGGGCTGACCTTAGCCTGAACCACGGGGGAAACCCCAGGGTCAGTGCAGCTACCAACCACATTGGAGCAACCACCATCATGCCCCCATATTTCCACCATCCTTCATGGAAGTGGAGGTTGTTGGTCAGTGGTCATAGACTATTCTGGGTAAATCCCTCCTATTGCTCTGCCAACAGCAACCAAGGCTCAACTACAAGAGAAGGATGTACTCAGCCCTTAAGTACCCATCTTGGGTGATAGGAAAGACTGTGCCACTGAATCCTACAGGATACCTACTACATTATGCCACACTACCAAGACACAGTCAAAGCAGCTCTACCTAATTTACAGAAATAAACACAGGAAGACTGACAAAACAAGGAGACATAGAACATGGTCCAAATGAAAGAACAGATCAAACTACAGTAAAGAGCTAAAAGAAATAGAGATAAGTAATCTATCAGATGCAGAGTTCAAAACCTTGGTTATAAGGATGCTCAAGGAACTTAGTGAAGACTTCAACAGCATAAAAAATATCCGGTCAGTTGAGGATGCACTAATTGACATGAAGAACAATTTACAGGGAAACAATGATAAAGTAAATGAAGTGGAGCCTCAAAGCAATGAACATAAGAAGCCAAGAAACAACTAATCAGAACAAGGAGAAAAAATAATTAAAAAAAAATGAGGATAAAAGTCCAACATTCACATCACAATGGCACGAGGAGAAGGGAAAGAACAAGAAATTGGAAATCTATCTGAAAAAATAATGAAAGAATCTTCCCTAATTTGGTGAAGGAAATAGATATGCAAGCCCAGAAAGCACAGAGTTCCAAACAAAATGGATGCAAGACACATCACAACTAAAATGCCAAAGATTAAATATATATATATATATATATATATATAAAAAGCTTTTAAAAGCAGCAAGAGAAAAGCAGAGAGTTACCTGCAAGGGAGTTCCCATACAACTATCAGCTAATTTCTAAAAAAAAAAAAATCTTGGCAGGCTAGAAGGGACTGGTAAGAAATATTCAAAGTCATGGAAAGCAAAGATGTACAGTCAAGATTATTCTACCCAGAAAAGTTATCATTTAGAATCAAAGGTGAAGGGCAGATGAAGAGCTTCAGAGACCAAAAAAAAAAAAAAAAAAAAAAAAAAAAAAAAAAAAAAAAAAAAAAAAAAAACTAAAGTAGTTCATCATTACCAAATCATTATTATATGAAATGTTAAAGGGACTTGTTAAAGAAAAAGATAAAAACTGAACAATAAAATAGTGAATAATATAAATCTATCAATAATTGAATCTATAAATCAAACTAAGCAAATAAGAAGAACAGAGACAGAATCATGAATACAGAGAGTATTTTGAGAGTTGCCAGATGGGAGGGAGGAATGGGTGAAGAGGTGAGAGTATTAAGTACAAATAGGTAATTACAGAAAACCCGTGAATATGTTAGGTACAGAATATGACAAGGTCTGTCCTGAAAGTGTCGAGTCAATGTCAATATAAATAAAAGATTATATGGCTCGACACTTTCAGGACAGACCTCATTTAAAATGAAGTAGCCAAGGAACTTAAAAGCATAACCCATGACATGAACAATGGTGGTGTTATCAGAGAGACCTTGGTTCTTCACTCCAGTACAATATAGCATTATGGATTAGCAAACCTCTTGGCATGCACACAAATTTTATTAGCAAATGCAAGAGCAAAAACAAGAGCGACCAGAGGTCTGGGGGTCAGAGATAGGGGGTTAGGTGCTAAGAGAGTCAGTCCTTTCTTCTGAGGACTTACATAGTTGGTGAGATGAGGAATGGGGTGAAGATGTTATATATTGATTGACAGGTAAAGGTGTTGCAAGCTTTCAGGGACCAGGGTGTAAATACCCACCATTAACGGACTTCTTTCTTTAGGACCTATAGGTGCTTTCCTGCATTTCACCTTTTGGGGTCTTGGGATGTTAACTTAGTTACCAAGGCTTTTCTTCCCAGACAATGGAAAGGACACGTACAATTCCAAGGACTTTCCTCCCGTGCTAACATGGTGTTTTTTTGTGATATTGGAACATCTGGCAATACTATGGGACCAGACCCAGGACTGTTGGGTTAGGGGACTTGTCTTCCCCTGCTTGAGTCTCCTCTATTAAGTTGTTAGATTGCAATGGTGAGCAGCCTGTCTTTCTTTTCCTCTGCTACTCCTTCTATAACAGTGGGGGGATTGCCTGAGGCCGTGTGGGGTACGTGGTAGATGGGGATGAAGGAGGAAAATCAGGACAACTGTAATAGCATGATCAATAAATATAATTTAAAAAATACACTGAAAGATATAAATCAGTGTGTGGCAGTAGAATAGAATGAAATGCTTAGGGAGCCAGTTACCTGAAAGAACAGCCTTGTTTATGTTAGAAATTTTATTTTCAATGCTTACCTTAAAGAATTAGATCAGAATTAAATGATTGACCCCTTCATTTTTCTTTGATTTCATTGATATATGATTTTATGTAATCGTATTAATCCACTTTTAATGCACAATTTGATAAAATTTTTAAGTGCAATAATTTACTCACTGTCACATCATGAGATAAAACATTTCTAGCATCCAAAAAGTTTCCTCAATCCTTTCTCAGTTGATCACTTTTCAATATCCTGTGACTGTATCAGCAATTTATAAATGACTTTCTATCATGACATTAAATAAACTCATTTAATATGTAGTCTTTTGGAACTGGCTTCCCTCTTTAGCCTTGAAGAATTACCCATCTAATTTGGGTTCCTTGATCTGATTCCATGTGTGTGCAAGGGTGGGTGCTTCGGCATACAAATAAACACTTCAGGAACACCAGCTGAATCTCCAATAACGTGACTCAGTCCTGACACTGTCTATCAAGAGATAGCATCAGCTCCCACATTGTAAGGGACCAATCTTACAAGATGTGCCAGACTCCACCCTAGGTTGTTACCTGTACTTGTAGAACTGACTGGTGATAACAGGTTCCCATGATTTCCTTTTCAGATTAAACTAGTTGATAGCGAAGCTCACAGAATTTAGGAAAACATTTTAATTACTAGGTCACTGGTTTAGTACAAAAAAGATATAACTCAGAAGCAGCCAGATGAAAGAGAGGCACAATGGAAGGTACAGGGAAAGAGTGGGAGCTCCCAGGTCCTCTCCAGGGGCACCCTCTCCCCAAATTGCCACATGTTCACCAACCAGAAATCTTTTTGAACATTATCCTTGGGGGGTTTTATGGAGACCTCATTGCATAGGCAAGTTGATTAACTCATTGGTTGTTGGTAATCAATTCAACCACTAGCCCCTATCCTTTTTCCAAAATCAGGGGGATAGAAAGCAGGAAATTGTACTCCTCATCCTCTAATCACACAGTTGGTTTCTCCTCCCTGCAGCCCAAGAGCCACCTCATTAAGGTAACAAAAGACACCTTTATCATTTCTATCAGTTAGTAAATTTGGAAGGTTTTAGAAGCCCTGTGCCAAAAGTATAAAGCCAAATACATATTTCATATTGCACATCATAGTATCATATACCATATGCTTGTGTGCATCATGCCAGATTTTCAGTGTTGATTTGGAGTCCATTATATGTGTGTACAGCAGTTTATCGAAACTTCTGATATTATAAAATTGCTATAAATTTCTGAATCCCTGTCTTTAAGATACTTTTCTTGGCTTTATATACTTTGGTAATTACATAGGAGTGAAATTGCTGATTCTATGATAATAATAGGTTTAACTTTATAGAAAATTTTCAAATTGTATTTTTTACCTGGCTAATCCACTTTGCATTGCAATGCATGGGAATTCTTTAACCAATATTTGGTAACAGTCAGTCTTTAAAAATTGAATCATTTTAGTAGGGGTTATGACATATTTCATCATGTTATCAATATGCATCTTCTAATGATGAATAGCTGAGTACTTTGTCTTGTTCATATATCTTGTTTGGTGAGGTCTATCTTCAAATATTTTATCAATTTTCAGTGAGTTATTTTTCTTTTTTTATTGATAAGTTGTAGGAGGACTTTATATTTTCTGCATACAAGTTTTTTATTAGGTATATGCTGTTCAAATATTTTATCATTAAGTATATTAGCTGTAGTATTTTATAATGTCTTTAATGAGCATGAGAAAGTTTTTATCCCTACTTTGCTGAAAGCTTTAACATATATCAGTGAAGAATTTATCAAATTCATGAAATTTTACTAATATTTAAGAAATCAATTACAAGAAAATAATTGAATACTTATCCTGTATCACCATATAGTACTAGGTAACCAAATAGTGTATTAGAAAAAGCATCCTTTTGAAAAGTATTCCAATTACTAAATAAAATAAATATTTAGAATTAGAACATATTTTGTAAACCCCATATAATAAATAAGAAAAATAAAATACTTAATTTCATGTTTTTTCTCTAACATACTTCATTAGTTAGCTCAGAGTTTCTGATTTATTTGCTTTTTCTATTAAGACCTTATTTTGACATTTGCTGTAAGTCTGCTCTGCAGACAAAAAAGCCTCTCAATGTTTATTTGTCGAAGATATATTTTTTCTCCTTCATGTCAAAGGATAACTTCACTGGTTACAGTATTCTAGGCTGGTGATGCTGTTTCTTCCTGTATGTTAAATACTTCACTCTATGCTCCTCTTGTTTATATGGTTTCTGAAAAGCATTGGTATGTAATTCTTATCCTTGTTGCTTTGAAGGTAAGTTTTGTTTTTTACTCGCTTGGCTTATTTGGAGTTTTAAATCTCAATCTAATCTACACCAACCTTCAATAATGTGTCAATTATAATTTAAAGTCCCCCTATCTATCTTCTGTCCACCTATAAGCTTCTGCTCCTCATAAGCTGTGATTCTCTGCATCTACCTATTTGTTTTTCTAATGGTTAGGGTAGTGTTTTTTTCCCCATTACTTCAATTCTTTGATGAATCTAAAAACACTATTTATTTTCAGCATATTCAGCTTTGGTCTTGTTATGAGAACAATATTGAATATCCCCAAGCTCTCTATATGTTAGAGCAAAAGCTAGAAACAAATTAAAATACTAAATTATGAAACTTATTGAAAATAACATGGGAGAGAACCTATGTTGGATAATGAGTTTTTAGATGCATCATCATAAACAGATTGGGTTTGGCAATGAGTTTTTAAGCTCAGGATTAAAAGAATGATGCATGAAAGAAAAATTTATTATTAGATTACATTTTTAAAAATCTATGTTGTTAATGACATTATGAGAATTTTTAAAAGGCTACTAACTAGGAACAAATTTTGTAAAGATACATAATGAAAAAAAAAGGGCTTGTTCTAAAAGCATGCAAATAATTCTTAAATGTCAACAATACATATATAAACATTCAATGAAATATTGGACAGCTCTAAATAAGCACTTCACCAAAGAAGATATACAGATGACAAATAAGTTTATAAAATATGTTCAACATTATATGTCATCAGAGAATTGTAGATTAAAATAGGATAATATTACACCTCAATTAACATGGTTAAAATCCAAAACCCATATGCTATAGAAGATTTAGAGCAAAAAAGAACTTTTAATTCCTTGCTAGTGGAAATGAAAATGGTACATTCATTTTGAAAGACAATTAGGCATTTTCTTACAAAGTTAAACAAAATCTTACCTTATGGGTCTAGCAATTACCCCCTACGTATCAACAAAATATGTCAAAAACTTATGTCCACACAAAAGCATGCACACATATATTTATAACAATTTTATTCATAAGTGTCAAAACTTGAAAACAACCAAGATGTCCCTTAATAGGTAAATGACTAAACTGGACCATCCACACAGTAGAATACTACCAATCAATATAGATAAATGAGCTATCAATTATGAAGTGGCATGAAGGAACCTTAAATGTTAAATGCATATTGATAATGAAAGAAGGTAATCCTAAAAGACTATATATATACACACATACACACATTCTGTATGATTCCAAGTACATGACACATTAGAAAAGACAAAACTATAAAGACATTAAAAGGATTAGCTGAATCCAGGGTTTAAGGAGAAGCAAGAAACAATGAGCAGATGAAGTACAGAATTTTAAGACAGTAAAATTATTTAGTGTAACACTGCAAAGTTGAATGCATGACATTATGCAATTGGCAAAACCCAATAACTGCATAGTACAAAGAATAGGTTTTAATATAAATTACAAACTTCAGTTAATAATAATGTATCATGGTGGCTCATCACTTGTAACCAATGTACTTTGCTAATTCAAAGTGTCAATAATAGGAAGACTGTGGCTGGGAGGAAGAGTATATGGAAACTCTCTGTAATTGTGTTAGAATTTTTTTGAAATCCCAAAACTGCTCTAAGTAATAAAGTTTATTAATTAACAAAAACTGATCTAAGTAATAAAGTTTATCAATTAAAAGAACAAAATAGAAATATCCTGAGAACATATATATTGAGAAGACAATTCTTAGGTTTCTTAACTTTGGGTCTATTGACAAAAAGTGTACTATAGATATGATTTAGGATATTGATACAATTCCTGTATCTTTATGAAAACTTTCTGTCCTTGTAATTTAATATTAGCATGAGAGCCTCATTATAGACCTTGAATCAAAATTTAAAAACACTTTAAAGAAAAAATGTTAACATGAATGTTAATTAAAAGGTCTATAATTATTTTCTTAACTATTCACACCTATTTCTTAAAAAGGTATATTCATACTTAAAACATTTTATTCATTAATAATTCATTTTCTAATTCTTGACACCATAATTCAGTTATAGAAATTAACTCTAAAATATTAAGTAATTAATATATTCAACACTTTTATCCGAATTTCATACAGTTTCATCAGTTATCCAAATTTCATGTATTTACCATTGTTTTCCTTTTTAACACAATTGCCAGCTTACACAGCAGCTCTTATTTCTCCAGTGATTTTTTTCTTCTCAAGTTAGGCGTATTGACATACCCTAAGTGATTTTGGTAGCTATATTTTCATCTAAGCCTTGGTTCATGCCTTGAAGAACCCTGGCAGTGAAATCATTTCAATTTAAATAACTTGGTTTTTATGCCAGTTGAATGCACAAAAATCTCGACTTCACATTTGCTGTGACTGTACTGCAATGAAGATAGATCATTCAAACTATTTTGATTAAAAGTTCCAATCAGAGTTGCATAATGTTTTGGCAGCTGCAAATGTGAAATAGGCTATATGAATTAAAGCACATAAACTTAATCAACTTTATCTTGTTTATATCCAGGCTCCTCTCCAACTCATCAAGGTCATTTTGAGTTCTAATCCACTTTTTAAATGTGCTAATTGTCCTACCAAATTGGAGTCATCAGCCAGTTTAATAAAAATACACTCTGGTTCACCACCCCAATTATTAATTAAAAAAATGTTTAATAGTAGCAGACTAAATGCAAAATACACTTAGCACTTAAAATTTCTAAAGATTATACTACATAATCAATTTTTTGATAACTTGTGCTTTGGTTGGTTAAAGAAATATAATGAATCAAATGCACAAAGTGTTTTCCCACTTCAATATTGTGTATTGTATGTATTATGCAGTATAAATATTATATATTATGCTTATGTAAACTATATATAGTATATATTTTATTACATATACAATATGTATGGTGTATGTATTATATATGTGGTATGTGTGCATATAAACACATCATATATAATATATACATACATGTATGTATAACTTAATGTATTCATTTGTGTTTATTTATGTATAAGTGCTAATGTAAGATATTTTGACTTGAGTTTTAAAATAGAGATTGTGTCTATATCCTTCCTTGTTGATATTTTCAAACAATATCACTTTTCCTTGAAGTGTCCGAACCAAATTATATCACTCACTTTTGTTTCATGTGACCTCACCTTTAAAATTCTCCATACTCACAGAGATATTTGTCATCTGTGTTTCATCATGACACCTGGTTCAATTGCTCCATCATCTCATTATTCTGAACTTTCAGAAGCCAATGATTTTTCACCCCATCTTTCCCAGAAAAATACTAATATTGTCCCATCTCAGAGGGTGTCATTAGTTATTGATTAAAAATATATTAGAAATGCAGTAATTTTTTAAGAAAGGAAAAACAGATATATAATTACAAATGTGCCAGATGATAAAATGAAATCAAACTCATATAGTCCAATAAACTTGAAAATACATAGTATACATATATGTAAAATACATAATATTAAAGCTAATTTAAGAAGAAATAGTATATTTTAATACAGTTAATTATTGGCATTGAATTGGTTGAAATATTCCTCCTACCAAAAATAAAGCAACAGCGAAACACATACACAAAGCAAGTCTCATTATTTTACAGCTGTACTTTTTTAGAGTATTCAAGGAAAAGATAATTCAAATCTTATTAAATCTTTCAAGGAATACTTTAAAAACCTTGATTTGAAAATTATGAGAATTGTATGACATTAATGCCAAAAGTACTGAAGGACTATAGAAAAGATGAAAAAATTACAGGCTAATCTGACTTTTTAAAATATATTTGTAAAAATCCTAGACAAAATAGTTTCAACACAATTTAAACTATATTTTTAAAGAGGTTGTAAAATAATCAACTTAAGTATATTATGGGCATGTTAGTTCATAATAAAAATATTTTATTATGATTTACCACATTATTAATTAAGGTTGGAATATTTTCTCAATAAAAATCTTTATATTTAAAATTATCAGGGAACAGATTCCTCACTGCAGCAAATGTCCCAGACTGGTGTGGCTCAGTGGGTTAGGCATCATCTGGCAAACCAAAAGGCTGCAGTTTTGATTTCCAGTCAGGGCACGTGCCTAGGTTGCAGGTCAGGTCTCCAATTGAGATCACACAAGTGACAACAGATTTTCACATTGATGTTTTTTTTTCTCTCTCCCTTCCCCTCTGTCTAAAAATAAATAAATAAAATATTTTTAAAAGAATATATTCAATGCCATCAACAGTACAAAACTTTGAGTTCCACTTTTGAACTCAGAGTAAAATTCATGATTAGGACAGACATAAGCAGATGTCTGTAACAGCTGTTGACTACCATGCTAATTATCTCACATGGATTGGCATATGGCTTTTATATTGTCTTTAGACTGGTTCTTAATCATGTCAATAATAAGCTGAGGAAAATACAAATAAAATACTTTAGCTCTCTTCTACTTCTTTGTCTTAAATTTTTAATTTTTTTATTATTTTAAAATATATTTTATTTATTATTTTTAGAGAGAAGGGTAGGGAGGGAGGAAGAATGGGAGAGAAGCATCAATGTGTGGTTGCCTCTAGTTGGTGACCTGGCTGGAGGCCTGGCTTGCAACTTGGTTATGTGCCCTGAGTGGGAATCGAATCGAACCAGTGACCTTTGGGTTCACAGGCCGGCACCTATCCACTGAGCCAGCAGCCAGGGCATACATTTTTAAAATTTTTTATTTTATATATTTTCATTACCAGTTATCCCCCTATACCATTTTCCACCTACACCCACCCCTCTCCCCAACACACTCACCATACTGTAGTCCCTGTCAATGATCCTCTACCTCTTTTCAAACTCTCTTTACCTCCCCAAGTTAAATAGTCTAGGAGTAAAGACACCTCCGTCATGGTTATTTATTTTTTTTTGCCACACATCTTAATATGAATTTAAACCATTTTCCCACACCAATATTGCTTATTTGAAGACTGACCTCTCATTTTCTTCACAAACAATATTAAGAAAAAAATTATTTGAGTCTGAAAACCAAGGGACTGTTAGTGTAGAGGATGCACAATGAGAAAAAGAGGGAGTTGGAAGAGCTGATGGCAGGTAGGCAAAAGTCAAGATTACATTGGTTTTGTAGGAATGATAATGATTTTTAGACTTTGTTCTAAATATGAAATCAGCCACTAGATGGTTCTGAATTGAGAGGTGAACAAATATGACTCTTAGAGCAGAACAGTATTCTAAGAAAGAGATGATAGTGCTTTGACCAGAGTGGTTGCCATGAATGTGATGAACAATCACCACATTTGGTCAGGGAATAGTATGGAGCTGGAAATATCAAAACATTCACTAATAGATATATTTTATTTTAGTTATTAAACATGATGTGAAAATGGACTTTGGAAATGGTCATTGTTTCTGGGTTTCCTGCCAGAGTTCTGGGTTAAGCTACAAACCTGTCAATCATTAGCAAGTATGTACTAATGAAAGAGGCCAGTGAGAGATCTTGGGTAGAGAGTAGGAATTGGGGCTGTGCCCAGGGAATCAACAAAATGTAAAAGTTGGGAAATTAACAGGGTATCAAATACAATTCTGAGAGGTATAAACCATTAAAATAAATTAAAATTTTACTAAAAAGGAAGAGTGCCCTGAAAATTAAGGAAAATGCTGTTTTTTTCAGAAAGGATGAAATGATCAACTTGGTCAAGTACTAACAGCAGGTTAAGTAAATTGAAGTCTTAGAACTGACCCTTGGATTTTGCATTATAAATATCATGGGTGATTTTTGTCAAAGAGCCTTTGAGGGAGTGCAAGAACAGAAGCTGGACAGCAAATTATTTGTGAAGGCATGAGAGAGAAGAGAAAGTTGAAATGGCAAATGCTACCAAGTGAAGCAAAGAAAACTGCCAGGTTACACTTTCAATATGAGGGTGTCCAATAAAGAAAGTTGTCGTTAGAAGTGCTTCAACTAGAACTGTAAACAATGATAAAAAGAGCAAAATAAAAACGAAGTATCTTAAACTGCATTTAATTTCATTTTATTCTTCTTGAGGTAGTAATATAAAATACGGCCCCATACAAAGAGATCCATTCTAAATGCTATCATTTTATAGATTATCTTTCATGCTTATATTTTTGAGGCAGATTAATAAGATAAATAAAATTAATATTCAAGAGGAATTTATCCATTAATTTTTCTAGAGTTACTTCCACACATTTTGTTCAATACAGTTTTAAATTTTTTATTAAAACTTAGCTTGTATTGAAACTTAGTTTGAAACTGATCATAAAATGCATTTAATATTTAACTGTGAGTTAATTTTAATGTGCTATGATGTTAGAAAAACATAACAGCATATAATCTAATTATGTGATTAAATTTCAATTCATTTATAATGAAAGTCTGAATTGGAAGAACTGAGAAAATGACAAGCTAACCAGATATATAGACAAAGAATGAGATTAAGGATATTATATCTAAATATTTTAATGGAGCTGTTATTTAATTCTTAACCCTCATGGTACTTTACAGTATAGGCAATTATTTTATAACAATGATTCATTATGTATAACTATGTTTTTGATAGCAAACCACTGAAAATCATTGAAAGTCAAGATTATTTTATGATAATTTGTACCATTATTATATTAACATATTCCCGTAATACATTATAAATTAACAAATTTTAAGATTATATTGGATAAGAATTATATATAATTTCCATTTTGCATAGCATTAAAGCTACTAGTTTATCAAACTTAATATGTGATAGTTATACAAATTAATTTTTCCATTAATTTTGAGCTAGAAATACAGAAAGGTGTTTCTAGATATAGTTGTCACACTCTATTTGCTAAAACTGTCTTGATAGGTAGGAGAATGTGCATGCTAGTGTGCATTTCTAAAAGGACCAGCTTCCTCATTATTTCACTAAACAGTTCTTCACCTAGCAACCACTCCCTGGATATGTACATAGCATACTTGTTTTACATTTAATTGTACTCATGGGACTCTATTAATGACTCCAACCTTAATAAGAAATTTCAGATCTCCAGTAGGTGATATTTTCCCCTGTTTTTCCTTAATTAATTTTTAATCATCTATTATTTTCCTTATTTATGTTCAGTAGATACAACTTAACAAAATGTCTTAAGTCCTAAAGCCTACCACTGTGAAAGAAATAATACTCTTAATTATTTCAATACATACTTTTATGTACATATACAGAACATGCACACACACAAATGGGTAATGTTATTTGTTAAAGCATTTTCATTTTTAAGTGAAATGTATGGTTTTATAAATTTCACCCATTTATCTTTTTCTTTGTATTTTAGCCATGTGAATGAGTACCTTTTAATATTAGCATGATGATGTAAGTCCAATATGGGGAAAGTTACACACACACACACACACACACACTCCTATAAATAGGAAATCTTGAAGGAATCATTAGCTCTATAGTTTTTTTTATGAACTAAACAATAGAATAACAAAATATTTTATACTTTGTGTATGTTTTTACAATGACAACATAAAATATATGAAAGCTTTCTGTTGGGTATAAAAACTAAAATAATCATTTATATTATACACACAAAATTTAGTTTAAAAGAATATGAAAAAACCTCTCTTTAATAAAGTTGCAGAATAATATACATGGTACAGAAAACATAAGATTTTGAACACCTATATTGAAGAAATGAGATAACGTATATTTAGGAATTTTGAGATATAGTTCTTCTGTAGTAACCAATAACACTGAAACATATTTTTATGCTCCTTAATTAAAAATTAAATTTTATATTATCAGAGGAAGAATAGGAAGATAAAATTAGGGGAAAAAAAAAAAAAAAGAACACTTTTTCTGATGTTTAAGTCCAGGAGAGTTTAAGTTGTTAAGAAGGCAGGCATAACTCCAGGTATCTCAATATTGAAATTGCATTTCTCTCTTTTGAGGAGATGCACTAATGAGGTAGAAGCTTGGTTAAAGGCCCAACCTAAACATTGTCATATTATTGTTTTGTGAAAATTGTGGGTGATGGCGAAAGCTTCTATTCATGAAAGAAATCAGCTTTCTTAAATTCGGTAAGGAAATGAATTACTGTCACATTTCATATATTGAATAGACTACAAATCTAAAGCCTTCTTTACACAATTCTACTGAGGTGAAAGATAATGATTAAATTTGCTCTTCAAAGCTTTGTTACACAACAAAAATAAAAGATTTTAAATGACATAAAAAAGACATTGCTAAAAATAAATTATTGCATGTAGATGAGGTGCTTTGAGTACGAAGAGAACTCAAGATCATTGACAGAAAAAATACTAATAATATACGTAAAAATAAATATACTGGGCATTCAGACTGTTCTCCAGTTCCATATTGCAATGTATTTAAAATATTAAAGTAAATGTATTCCATATTGCATTGCCTGACTTTAAGCTTTTGGATTATAATGTAAGTGCCTGACATTTTCATTCCACGGGCTTCCATTTCAAAGACATCCATCTTGAATAAATATTTTGCCAGCTGTATGCCATGACGAGCAGCAAGACCCAGACAAGAAACTAGGCTGCCCGAACCCATGAGAGTCCCTTTTTAGAAAGGCCTGGGTAACCTAAATAATTGACGGCTGGAGTGAACCTGCTGTTCCTTCTTCTGCCCTGATTTTGACTCTGTGCTTTAAATTTACCTACTAAACTTGAACTCTGGAAAGGCTAGGCACCCCATCCTCTGACACTAAGACAGAGCCCCTCGCTCCCTTCCTCTATGCTAAATTTCCCTGTGTAGGCTTTGGGCATGCTATGTACCTTTAGGAGTTGTGAGTAATCAATCTGGTTCTTCACACTAACCTGAGAGTTCAACTAGGTCACTGCAATCATAACAGGAACCACAGGGGTTTATCCTCCCACAACAATGGCCCTGGTGGAGACTGAGGAAGGCTTTCTATAAATAAATGCAACCTGTCCAGTGCCTCAGGCATTCCTAGCTAAGAACATCATTATCAATAGACTAGGGCTAATGCAACACACACACACACACACACACACACACACACACACTGCAAATGCATCTATAAGATCAAAAGCAAGAATGAGACACTTCCAAATGTAAGAAGTAACATAGAGGCCAATTAGCAGATGAAAGGTGTTCCATGTCATTGATCATTACGGAAATGTACATTAAATACAAATGACCTACCATCTCATACTCTTTGGGATGGTTACTATTTTTTTTAAATCCCGGAAAATAGTAACTGTTGATGAATATTTGAAGAATTTGGAACCCTTGTGCCTAAATATAAAAGGGTGCTGGTGCTAGGGAAAACAAAGTGTCAATGCCTCAAAAATTTAAAATAGGAGGACTATGTAATTCAGCAATTGCACTTCTCAGTGTATACCCAAAAGAATTCAAAACAGATCGAAAAGAGATTTTTCACACCTGTGTTCATAGCAGCATGGTTCACAACAGCCAAAATGCAAAGGCAAATGAAATCTCCTCACTGGGTGAAAACATGAGCAAAATGTGGTACATATAGTACAATGGGATATTATCCAGTCTTTAAAAGAAGGCATTCCCCAACATAGGTGAATCATGAAGAAATTTTCCTAAGTGAAATAAGACAGTCAAAAAAGGTAGAATACTGCATGAGCCCACTCCTATGAGAAATCCTAGTATTCGAGTTCATAAAGACAGGAAGTAGAATGGTGATTGCCAGGGCTTTAGAGAAGAGGGAAATGCGCACTTGTTTAATTTGTATAAAATTGTAGTTTTTCAAGATAAAGTTCTGGGAGACTGGTGACACAACACTGTGAAAGGATGGAACACTACTAAACCAAGCAACAAAAGATGGTTAAGTGGGTGATTTTTACATTATGCTCATTGTCCCAAAATTAAAAGAAAGAAGAAATGATACTGAACCGGGCCTGTCTGGACTGAGGGTGGGGTAAAGAGGGGCCACCTGGGAGATAAGGCTGAGAGTCACCTCTGCCCCTAGCCATGCTCCTAGGTGTGCGAGGGCATGGCACACAGACAGTAACTGCGGAACTGCCCAGGGCGTTACATTTGGCAGCATTTCCGCGGGACTATGAGACTGTGTCGCTCACACCGTCAACATGCTCTGGTTCAATTCCCATTCAGGACCTGTGCCACCCCCACAAGCGTAGGGCCTGCCCAGATGCCTGCCCCCCGATCCTGTGAAGGCCGCCCTCAGTGCTGCCTGAGAGGCCAGGGAGGGTTTCCAGGGACCCTTTGTCCTGTTAGTGGGGCCTGTGGCCCTCGAAGCCAAATGGTTGATTGCAGTGCCAGCCACACGCAGGTTCCAGAAAGGATCCTGAAGCCAGACCTCCTGGAACAAGCTAAGCTGCCTCCTGGGGTCCCCAAAGGACAGGACAGTAAACCGGAGCAGCAGCTCTGGGCACTGTCCCCTGTGTTGGTCTGCGGAGGACAGCTGTGCTTTCCTCGGGTGTGACTCCAGGAAAATGCGACAGATTTTACTGTTCTGTAGACAGCACTTATCAAATCAATTATGAAATGTTCTTTTATCGTATTTTAAACATGTTTTTAATCCGTTTAAATGCGCACGCTTTATTTCATAAATGCCTAGTCAGCAACTCAAAAAAATATATAATAAATTTTATTTTCTTCTTCTTGATAAATCTAATTAGAATGTCCAAAATGGTAATTTTTCATTTTTGCACTTGGTTTCTGTTACCAGACTATTTTTTCTGTTAGTTTCCACTTAGTCATATTTTTCTTTCCTAAGTCAATTATAAGATTCTTTGGAATAGTCAGAAGAGGTACATTTTCCCCTCAGGACTGAATCATAGTTAAGTCTCCTCATTCAGTTAGAAAACATTGTACAAAATCTAGTGTAAAATGTCTGTAGTGGCTGAAGCATTGTCTGCTGTTTATCACATGTGGTAACTGCAAATTTCTTTGAGCAGATGTTAAGAAAGTAGAAAAATTCTATTCAATGTGATCAGTCACATGATGGTAGTATAATTTTGTTGGTGAAATAACTACATCTATATTTTATATATGCTACTAATTCTTTATTTTAAATTGCTTCCTATTTGGTCAGTGTTCATAAACAAAGTAAAATGCTTCTTGCAGTAATCCAAGATAAGATGTCAACTAGCAAATGTTTAGAGTATTTAAACACTATGAATATACTTTACTTCACTATTAATGCACAAAATAACAGAATTTTTGTTGTTACTTTGCATGCTTGAAATATATATTTTTTCCTTTAAATTTTATAAAGCTTCATTGATCAATCAGAATTACGAATTAACCATCCTTAGGTAGCGATATTTTGGTGGACATTATCAGTGTTCATGAATGCGTTTCCTCTTTTAACCTGGGCATATGGATGTGAAAAATCCCTGTAGTTGTCCCGTAATGGGACTGTCATGGGCTGACTGTGACGTTCCTTCAAGGTCCATGTTGAATCCTAACCCTCAGGGTGATGGCATAGGAGTAGGGAGGGCCCTTGGGAAGGTGTTAGACGGTGAAGGAAGAGCTTTCAGAAATAGGATTCCTGCCCCTATAAAAGGGACCCTGGAGAATCCTCCCTTCTTTCCATCTGTGGAGTTCCGGTGAGAAGACAGCTGGGTGTAAACCAGGCAGCACACCTTGCCAGACGTGGAATCTGCTGGCACCTTGCTCCTGGACTTCCCAACTTCCAGATCAAGGAGAAATAAATGCCTGTTGTTTCAGCTGCCTAGTCTATGGTATTGTGCAATAGCAGTCTGAACAAAACCAGGGCCATGAGGCTAGCAGAACCACTATTCTGTGAACAAGAGTGTTATGTGTTACATCAAGGTTTCAACATTGGTTTAGTGAGTAGCAGGTAAGTCTCAGGTATTGGTTTAGTGAGTAAAGGAAAAGCAGCCAAGAGGATTATCATTGAGACTGGAAGAATGTTGTCATAACATATTTACTAATTCTCTTGACTGATGAATTTGCAAAAAGCATATGTGCCTACTGAGCCTGAAACTTCAGGGACAAAGTTTAGAAACCAGAAGTTGAATAGGCCAGTCACGCTTCTTACTATTGGTTGCATCTGACAAAAAATTGCAAGACAGAGACAAGCTTCAGCAGAGAGTGTGGGTAGGGGCAGCTGAGCCAATTTACAAGCAGAAATGAAAGGGAATAAAGAGAAGTAAAGCACATAGAGACCTGCCAGATTAGAATGGCTGAATGCTTTTAGGTCTAAAAGGTAAGAGATGAGGTTTAAGGAAGTTTTGAGTGAAAAATCTTTCAGTATAATACATGTCTGAATTGTATTAGTTTAAGGGCTGGTGCCAAGTAAAAAGAAATGCTTAATGAACAAAATTACTCACGGTAAAAAAGCTGAGAAAGCCCTTTAAAAAAACACTAACGGCAAAGTTTAGGTCAAGGGTATGGTAGAACTCCTCAAGGCTGCCATACCAAAGAATTGCAGCAGCTTACTTTTTTTTTTTTTCCTGTTTTTAATTTAACTTAACTTTGTTATTTTTTAATTGTATTCTTTCCATTACCATTAATCTCCCCTTAGAGACTCTTCCACTTCCACCCACCTGCCTCTCATAGCTCTGGAGGCTAGAAGCCTGAGATCAACAAGGTGTTGATAATATTGGTTATTCTGAGAGCTTCTGAGGGATCCATGCCTATCTCAGGTCTGGTGCTTGATGGCAATTTTTGAAGGTAGATGCATGATGCCAATTCTTACCCCATTTTTTCATGGCATTATCTTTGTGTGACTCTGTGAATCTTTGTCTCTTCTTACAAGGATACCAGTGCTTAGATTAGGGCTAATCTTGAATTTTAAGACCTCTTCTTAATTTATATCTTAGTTACATGTGAAAAGACCTTATTTCCAAATACAATCACATACTAAGGATTAGGATTGGACATATCTTTTTGGGGACAAGATTTCGTTCACAAGAAGTATAGGCTTCTCATCGAAGCCCAATAAGCTACACATAATCACTATGAAGTTGAGAAAAAATATATGAGTTAGAAAGATGAGTAAATTAATCCTGTAAATGATAGCTAATACAGAATTTTGAGTGTGGTTATTATGGATGAAACTGACTTGATAGCAAAGAGTAGAGGCCAACTAGATTTTCCTTGTTCATTTTTGCTTTGCTTTTGAAGACAAATGTTGTGGTAAATTGATCAAAAATATTTTTTAGCCATCAATATCAGCCCCAGCAATTACAAATCATATTAGGCAGTTTACTTACTCCGCTTGTACTTCAGTGTTCATGTACTTAGAGTGAAAATAATCATTACAAATCACCAATATACATTTTGAGAGCACTAAAGACATTTAAACATGTAAATTATGCCCTTAGAATAGTGCCTGACAAATAGAAATAATTTAGTAACTGCCATCATTCTTTTTTTGACACATTTTTAATCTATTTTTTTTTAATTTTTTAAATTTTATTTTATTATTTTTAGAAAGAGGGGAAGGGAGAGAGGCAGAGAGGGAGAGAGACATCAATGTATGGTTGCGTTTCACCTGCCTCCAGCCACAGACCTGACTGGAGACCTGGTTTGCAACCTGGTTATGTGCCCTGGCTGGGGAATCGAACCTGCGACTTTTGGGTTTGCAGGGCAGTGCCTTAACCACTGTGCTACCAGCCAGGGCTTCAATAAAAATTTTATTGTGGAATTGTTCCATATTTATAGAGAATTGTGAAGATAGTACAGAATTTTCATATACCCCATATCCAGGGTCTTTTATTTTTTATTAAATATTTAGTTGTTGTACTATTATAGTTGTCCCAATTTTCCTTCTTTTCTGTCCCTCACCCACCTCAACCCCTACCCCCACAGCTAATCCCCACCCTGTTGTCCATGTCTATGAATCATTTATGAATGTGCCTTGACTAGACTCTTCCTCTTCTTTCCACCATTATGCCCTGTGCTTCTCCCTTCTGGCTTCTGTCATCCTATTCCTTGTTTCCATGCCTGTGGTTCTATTTTGCTTGTTTGTTTTGTTCATTAGGTTCCTCTTATAGATGAGATCACTTTTTTTAATATACACACACACACACACATGCGCGCACAGGCATGCATGCACGCACTTTATTTATTTATTTATTAAGTACTACTAGAGGAGAGAGAGCAAAAGAAAAAGAGGAAAGAAAGTAAAGAAAGAACTCCCAGACCCCTCCCCCAAAGTTCCCAACTCTGGCTGCCACACTGAAGCATCACCTTGGGAAGGCTGGGGTGAGATCATGTTTTTTAATTAATTTATTGTTGCTGTATTACAGTCATTTCATCCCCCCCCCCACTCTTCTCCCCTGCCCTACCCATTCTGTCCCCTCTCCCACAGTCAATCCCACATCATTGTCCATGTCCATGGCCCATTCACAGTAGCGTTTTTATGATGACTTGAAACTTTAATTATGTCTAAACTTTTAAAAGTCAAGGTGAAATAGGCTGTGCCATAACAAATATACCTAATGCAAGTATATCAGAGGCAGATACACTACAGTTGATTTCTCACAAAAAGGTTGCTTTATACTCCCAACATTTGGAGCCTCAGAGTCGGCAGGTGCTGAGAATGTGCCATCCTTGGAAGCTGTGCTCTTGTATTAGTCATCTTGGGATAGTGGATGTTTAAACCTTATGGATTTCATAGAAAAAGCACTTATCATTTTTTTACTGCTGTGTAACAAATTACTCTGATTACTTGCGAGTTAAAACAACAATTATTTTGCTGAAGATACTGTACACTGACAATTTAATCTGGGTTTAGTTAGCTCCATTGTCCTGACTGTAGCTGATCTCAGATTTCTCAAGCATTTGTACATAGTCCATTGAGGGATCGGCCAGTGATAGCTGGTCTAGGTTGAACTCAGCTGAAATTCCTCTACTCTGCTCTGTGCCCCTTTTAGGCTGACCCAAGCATATTTTCATGGCTAAAACAGAGTTCTACAACATTTCTGTTAGCCAAAGCAGCATTCAGTGAATGGAGAAGTAGACACCATTTCTTCCTAGGGAAAACTGGAAAGCCACGTTGAAACTGATTTCCAACAACTTTAACTGGGAGTCAAAGTAAATGGGGAAGATGTTGATTCACAACCTAGCAAATGGAATTTCTTGAATAAAGACCTTTTACAATAGAATAGGAAATCACACTTGTTTCCGGTCCTTTATATATAACTCTAGGGAATAACCAATTCCTTGCTTTATCCAGCTTCTACATGCAGCCTGCTTTCCTTGCCCTGACTTCTGCTTCTTGCTTTTCTCTGAATCTTATCCTTTATGTAAGGGTACTTGGGATTACACTGGGTATACCCAGGTAATCCAGGTTAATCTACCACCTTCAAAGCCTTTATTTAATCCCATCTGCTGTGTTCCATTACACATGTAAGATCTAAATATATTCACAGGTTTTAGGGATTAAGATGTGGGCCAATTTACAGGGGATGGGAGCAATATTCTACTTGGTAAGAATACCACATTATAGATTTGAATTTTTACATAAATAGACTGTGGCACAGATTATTCTAAATATCTGTGCATGTTCTGAATATGGTGCATTTCATGCCATGTCTTTTCACACAGGTGCAGAAATTAGAAAGAAGTCCTATAAGGGTATTTTTTTTTTTTTTTTTACATAGTTAATCACATGCTTTAGACTGCCTCAGTTATTTTTATTGAAATGTTAATTTTCAAGGTAAAGTGTTTTTCCAACTTTATTAAGATATAATTAATATATGACACTGAGTAAACTTAAGGTATATAATGTGTTTAATATTATATGATGAGTACTATAGTTTCTTCTTCTTTAAAAATACTTTTCCAAGTCACATATAATACCAGAAAAGCTTTCCAGTTTAAGAAGTTATTTTTGTTATAATTTGAGACATTCTAGTCTTCAATGCCTGAAGAATATTTATTGCAAAATGATTACTGGCAGAGTATTAATTAACACTTGCATCATATCACATAATTAGTATTTCTTTTTGTAGTGAGAACATCTATTATCTCTATTAGGAACTTTCAAATATATAATACAGTTTCACTAACTATAATCACTAGGCTCTATATTTAATTTCTAGAGAAATGACCATTTTAATCATGTCAATATTTAAAATAAAAATTATGTGTGATACACAATTTAAAGATATAATTTAAACATAGAAGTAACAATGTTTCAATCTGAGGCATTTCCTTAACTGTATTTTAAAAGTGAATCCCATTATACAGGGAAAAAAATACATTGTTTGTGGTGACCTCAAACATTTATATAGTTTTAGAGAGATAATACTTTGAAATGTGAGTTTTAAATGTTCCTTCACTATTCCAGTTTTATTATTAAAAAAGATTAAACAATCAATACCTTTTGAAGTTAAGAAAAATTTTATAACTTTTAATATCTTTTCTTCATACAAATCCTCTGAGGTATTTAGAAATAAAAAATAAATTTCAATAAGTCTTCATCATAAGCATTTTATGTTATCATGTTATTATATAATATTATTAGGTTTTTCAAAGCTTTTGTTTCTCTAGTCTTGTCAGACTAGTAGTTATCAATACTACTCTGGTTAATCTAAGACAAAACTGAACTAAATTGTCTGTGATGTGTTAATAAAAGTTATGTCAATAGAGTGGAGCACACCCTCCAACACATTACCATCCAGATGCTATGGAACATCTTGCCAAGTCTTCAAGAGTGAAGGAAGATTTCCTGACTAGAAAGGCTTAATGTAAATCTTAATCTGATGACTAGTCAGGTATAAAAAAATAAAACATATTAAATGGTGAATATGTAGAATTTTCAAGGAGACAAATTATTTTAACATACCTGAATTAAAGGAGTGGAAATATCAGGTTTTGGAGAAGAATGAAACATGAAGCAGGGAAGAGAAATAGTCAAAAAGGATTAAAAAACCTTGTAAGCTATATCAGTGCCTAATATTATTAAGATGTGATCCATGAACCACTTCAACTAATAATCATATGTATTCTTTGCCCTGACTGGTGTGGCTGACTTGGTTGGCCATTGTCCTACAAGGCAAAATTTCACCTGTTCAATTCCTGGTCAGGGCACATGCCTGAGTTATGGGTTTGGTCCCTGGTCAGGGTGTTTTTGAGAGGGACCAGATCACTGTTTCTCTTTCATATCAGTGTTTTTTCTGTCTCTTTCTCCCTCCCTTCCCATGTCTCTAAAAATAAATAAAATTGTTAAAAATAATAATCTTATAGATTCTTAAATAATAATCCTGATTTGAGGATAACTCTGTCAAACCTACTGTATAATATTTTAAAAAGTGAAACCCCAAACATCCATTTAAAAAAATATTATGTGATTATTAAGTACACAGATACTTAAACTTAATTTTTATAATTTTTCATTATATTTTTTGAGCATAGTAGTCTTGTTAATCCTAGTATCAAGGGCTTTGGGTCATGGTCATATTAAACAACACTATCCTCCTGGAAAAAAAATGTAGTAGGTAGTAACTTATACTAAGATTTCAGTTTATTATGAATTAATAAAAATATTCATGAACTAAAGAAAATATAATTTTTTGAGCATTAGTAAATGCATAATTAACTAAATGCTTTAATATGTGGACATTTTATATGTAAATTGGATTGTGATTACGTTGCTGACAAGTTATCTTTTTTTATTGGAGCAATCATCTTTGCATTCTTCTTATTTCTCTTCTATAGAGAAGGGTAGAGTCCTACCTCTTACAAGGTTGTTGTGAGAAAGTACCAAGTTTGGCCATCCATGTTCCTGGCATATCACAATTACCCAATCATTTAATGTTGCATACTGTCTAGAATACAATGCACATAGACATTAGTTAGGATAATGAGAAAATGGACCATTACATACACCTTAGTTTTAAATATTCATTAATGAGCAAAAGCTCATGTACTATTAATAACCACGAGGATCTTAAATGCAAATTAGCAATGAAAATACTAAGCAAATGAGGTTACTTAGTATGTCCCATATGTGTATACATACTAAATATTAATAGTAATGTTATAGAAACTAAATCATATATTTTTGTAGTAATGGTTTACCTGTAATTATCTTTATTTATAAAAATCATCTGGTGTTATAAAAATTTAATGAAATGTATTTACACAGTGAAATTTTTATTATTTAAATAACAAACATGATTACTAGATAGTAAATATACAAATTTCAGGTTTTGAACATCATAATTCTTACTAGATAAATTTTAAAATCACCTCAAGATAATTTTTTGGAATTATATATATAATTTATAAATATATATGTATGTATCACACAGTCCCCAGTGGCTGACATCATTATCTCAATGGGAGAACTACTTATTTATACAAATGATATTTCTCTATCAAACAAAACTATTAGACTGATAGTAAACAAACTGCATGAACAACAGTAGCTTACAGATAGCAATAAAATTAGAATTAGACAGCTACCCCAAAAAGTCAATTATTTTGGCCTTTTGAGAACATTCCCGGTAATATTAATTTATTAATGTGATATTTGTTACAGTTGACTCCAAGAGCATATTTAATATTGCATAGGTTAGTCAGGGATAAATTGTGGTACTTCAATTTGATTTACTAGTACTAGAAAAATGAGTATGGAAATTGGCTTCCACTAGTGCTGACATGCGAAGCTCATAAAAGATTGAATAGCTCTGTATTTCTTACATATTAATTCAGTGATGCATCTTGATTATGTGATGTAATAGAAAGAACCATTACCATTAGTTCAACTAATATTAGAATCTAATCCATGTATATTAATTCTCCACCACACCACTCATACTTAAGTTCTTTTCAAACTTCTACCATGTCTATCTTTCAAGAAGGAAATGGAGACAAATGATACCTACCTAACACTACCATTCTGACTGGAAATCAGAGACTAAGTGCCTGCATTATACTAAAAGCCAGTATTAGAGGATGATTTGCAGGTCACCAGAATATTGTTTTACACTCTGAGTTTCATTAAAAAGAAAAAAAGCTATTTTAACATACTCATCAAACATGTAAGTTCCTTTCAAGTTTCCTTTCAGATAACCCATTGCCTACATCTTCATTTTAGTGGTGTATTCAAAAGTTACTTCAAACTGCCTTATTCTTTTTCAAATAGGGAGTGTTTATTTATTAAAATGATTAGTCATCACCTGTATATAGTGAGGCTACTATTACAAAAAACAGAGATTGGGTGGTTTATAAAGAGCAGCAATTTGTTTCTCACAGTTCTGGAGGGAGAAAATGCAAAATCAAGGTACAGCATGGTCAGCAAGGGTCTTATGTTTGGGTCAGAGACTTCAAGTTGTATCCCCATATGGGAGAAGAGGCTAGTGAGTTCTGTGTGGTGTCTTTTATAAGAACACCGATCCCATCCATGAAGTCTCCATCTTGTAAAGTAAGCACCCCCCAAAGACCCCACCACTAATGCCATTCCATTGGGCATTAGGATTCCAGCCCATGAATTGGGGAGCAGGACCCAAAATCATTCAGACCATAGCAAGATTTTTGTTTCTGTACTGGCATATGTTTAAAGAACTTGAGATACAGCCCTGACTGCTGTGACTCAGTGGCTTGAGTACTAGCCTGTGAATCAAAGGGTTGTCAATTGAATTCCCAGTCAGGGCCCATGCCTGTGTTACCAGCCAGGTCCCCAGTTGGGGGAACATGAGGGCAACCACACATTAATGGTTCTCTCCCTTTCTTTCTCCCTTCCTTCCTCTCTCTCTCAAAATAAATAAACAAAATCTTCAAAAAAGCAACTTGAAATATCTAAAAGTTATTGGAGACTACAGTAAAAAAAATTGAAACTGAAAAGCAATTTAGGAGATAGCGTTTATGTCTTTTTGATTGACCTTTCCTTCTTTTCATCTACTCTTTACATTTGATTTTTTTTCTTTTTAATTTCCCAAAATATCCTCCTTGAATTTCTTTTGTTTTTGAATGTTTACCTCATGTCTTATACACGTAGACTCCATAGAAACAATCCCCACGGTCACATCCTCAGCATCCTCGACTCTTTTTCCTTCTACCACACCCAGTGTTTCTTAAATCAGGTCAGAGCCTCTTCCTGGCAACCAAAATAGAACAGAATCCCAACCCTGTATAACTAACTGATAGGTGCTTGTGAAGATCAGCAAAACTCACATGAACATTTAAACTTTTCAGAAACTGTACTGGTGAACTAGTCCTTGGATTTGGTCAGATTATAACGGGCAGTGCCTTATTTAGAGGTGAAAATATAAATTTAAATGAATAAATTTTTCATTTTATTAAGTATTCAGGGTTGAAGAAGAAAAATTTTATTTTAACTTAAACTGTTAATATATAATAAGAAACATGGTAATACCTTTTTGCACATTTAATTATCATATATGTGGGATAATTTTCCTTTTATAAGATGATTATATATTATTGTTACAATTACCAAAAATTTGAAGTTATGTTTTCTCAGAAAAATCATCATTTATTCTGTCACTCAAAATACTAGGCTTAAGGCCCTGGCTGATGGCTCAGTGGATAAGCACCAGCCTACAAACCCAAAGGTCACTGGTTAGATTCCCCAGTCAGGTCACACAACCAGGTTGCAAACAAGGTCTCCAGCCAGGTCTTGTAGCTGGAGGCAGGTGAAAGGCAACCATACATTGATGCTTCTCTCCCTTTTTTTCCTCCCTCCTTGCCCTTCTTTCTAAAAATAATGAATAAGATCTTTAAAATAAATAAATTAGTAACTTAATTAATTAAAATATATTAAAATTTTAAAAGAATGTCAGTTTTTAACATAAACAAAGGTATTTAGAGAGTCAAATTACTTTTCATTAAAAATAGTCATGATTTCAAAATGTATGTATATGAAAAATTTTAAAAGGTTATATATTCAGAACAAAAGATGTGCGAAGGTAACATGTTAAAAGGCAGTTACACCTTTTAGAATAACTAGATTGTTTTGTCATTAAAATATGATGTAAAAAGTCTTACCAATTTGATGTCTAAAAGGGAACTTCAGAAGTTAACATTATAACTACCTAACTTTACCAGAAATAAACACAAAGATAGAGAGAGATACATCAAACCACACAGAAATTCTGCTGTCCATTTTTATAGATAACCATACCAATTCAATTCTGCTTTCCTCCATATATTAGTCTTCTAGAACTGGTGTGCACCACACACTGGGTGGCTTAAACAAGACATTTGTTCTCCCCCAGCATCAGAGGCTAGAAGTCCAAGATCAAGGTGTAAGTGGTATTGTTTTCCTCTGAGGGATGAGAGGAAAGGATCTGTTCTAGGTTCTCTCCTCAGTTAGTAGATAGGAGTCTTCTCTGTGAGCCTTCCCGCTGTACCTGTCTATATCTAGATTTCTTCTTCTTATAAGAACACCAGGCACAGTTGATTAGGCCCTACCTTAATTACATTAACTAATAGTCACCTCTCTAAAGACCCTGTTTCCCAGTATGGTCACATTCTGAAATACTGGGGGATAGGACTTCAACATATGAAAATTGTATTATTATTTAAAAACAGTGATAGTGTATTTATTTAACAACCATAAACAAGAGGCATTCCTCTCTGAAAGATACAGATTTTAATTTTCTATACTGCTACTCATCTTCCTTTCTTGCTTCATTTTTATAGGTTTTATTTATTCAGTTGGTAGTCTCTATGAATTTTTGTCTATATGTATTTAATAACATAATTATATCCATTCCAAATGCTTCATTTTTCTATTTGGATAATATATTTTAGTCTTTTTTGAGATTTTATTCCTCTGCATTTTAATTTTATTAGCTGTTGTATTTCACAGAGGAATTGTATGCCTTTAATTCCTTCCATTAAGATAAAATTCACTTTAATGTTGAACATGATGGCCTCTAAGTTAGCCAGGTTTTTATTAGAATTTGAACAACATTCTTTTTTGACATATAGTGCAAGAATCATCTTAGCATTACTTTCAATTGCATTTTAAAAATTAATTTATACATTTCTGGAATGAATTTCCTTTGAATTTTTTGAAAACTAGACACCATGCTTGAGGAATTATTTCGTACTATTTTGCATTTTCCAAATTTATTTAGTTAGCCTTACATTTGATTGCTTTTTCTGGGTACAGAAGTCCAGTTTTAAAATAATTCTCCACACAAGAAAGAAGTCAATAAAAATAAATAATAAAATAATTAACCACCAAGACTTTGTGATTTAAAACCCTCTGTTGCCAAAGATCAAAATTGACCCCAATATGAGACTCATTCATAAATAGCTGATTCATTTTGCTCCTCCAGCCACTGACATTCATTATAGCACATAGGACAAAGCACAGTCATCATGTTGGACCTCAGATGAAGATGTGTGTGTCAGGTGACTCAAATGTTTTACTCTGTGCATGTCCACCAATGACCATGAAACACTGCAAACATTGATTCTGTGTTTACTAAAATAAATTTTAGCCTGCAGGCACATGGTCGTATAGAAAACCTGAAAATAATGCTGGTAAAACTTACATATTATCATCTGAGAGTTGGTCTTACAAGTATGGGTAGCCTCTAACTTAAAAGGATTCTGGGATAGAAATTGGGATAGAATCTTGTCTTGCCAACTCTACCTCTCGATTAACCAGAAAACTATTTACTTTAACATAATGATCAACTCCATCTATTTTACCCATAATTTAAATACCATGAAAATGCAGGGACTGGATTTTGTCAAAAATTTGTTAATAAATTTTAAAGTGTATTTGAAAATAAAGATCTTAGAAACAAAATTTAATATTTTAGAATCAGCTCTTACAAACTCTTTTACTATCGTTTTATAATTAACAGAAGTGAAACGGAACATTTAAATTAGCTGGAAAAAAGTGAACAGTAAATATGTGATAAATTTATTTTTGCAAGTTGCATTGCAATTACACTAATAATTAAACACATTTTAAATGTGTAGGTTGAACTGTCTGCTTTTGCTGTATGCTGAGATCTAACCTGATTGATTTGCTTGTAGGGTCTTTAATAAATACTTTGGGTGGTGTAACTAAGAAAACAAATGGCTTATATTTCCAGGCAGCATCCTCTCTGGTTCAGAGCAGGTGTTTTCATTGCTTTTATACTTCTCCTATGGGTGAGTTCTCCCAGCTCCTGAGGTGGTGGTAATGTGCATCACTTTCATCAGTAACAGCTTCAAGCCAGGGAATGTCGCTCTTAAAATGGCAATGAATATAAACTATCTGCATTTAAGTACTTGACATTTTGCTAAAATACAACAGCTATACCCAAAACTCCAACTGTTTGGCTTGAATTTGTTTGATATTTTTTTTTTCTTCCTATTTTTATGGGGTAAAAGTTCAGAAAAAGAACAGTTACCGTTTAATGAAAACAGCATGCAGCACATTTCACAAACAGAGAGATGCTCTCCTCGTCCCATTTGAGAGACCTGAATTTTAAAATCTCAATTCCTCCTTGGAAATCATTCTACTTTTTATTCAAATTGCAAACATTCAGGTAACCAACTGTTTGAAGAATTGAAAGAGATTTTCAATTTCAAATTGACATAGACTCCTTTTTGTTCCAACTGGGAGAAGAAATTTAGTTTGGTATTTATGAATTCTACTTATCATACCTTTCCAAGCAAGATGAGATGCATTTCATGCTAATTTCCAGTCTTCTTTCCTTCCTTTTCTTCCTTTCTTCTTTTCCTCACTCTTTCACTAGCTAGATGCTTTTTTCTTTTGCTTCTCTCACCTGTCTTTTCTTTCCAGCAATATTCAGTCGTTTCTATGAGTCATACGTAGTTGATTCTACCATTTACCCTCTACATATTCATTTACTATATATAGGTATTGAGTGCCTAACATATGCTTGTCCCCATTCTCTGTGCTGTGGACAACACCTCAGTATTCTTGTCTTTATGCAGCTTATATTTAAAGAGAATCAATGCATATTAAGTGAAATCAAGAATTTAAATGTTGTCTTTTTAATATTGAAGATGACACTGAATGCTGCATAGTGCTGTTCATATTTTTTTCTTTTTTAACTTTACTTGGTTTTATTCAAACTAATTAAAATACTGTCTTTAATAATGTAGATATTTAATATAACATTTTAAAATATCTTTTCTCATTATTGCTACCTACTTATTTATTTTGAATAAAAATATTCTTAATTGTCAATACAATATAAATTTAAATATATTTGAAAGCTACTGTTCAGTTATTCTCACCACAGTTAAAGTACAGGATATTTTCTAAGAGATTCAAGCAGTTTATGTGACTTCAGCAGAAATAAAGCTAATAACTAAATTTGGAAATCTATAAAGCATTGGTCTTCTGACCAAACTCCAAACTAAAGAGGCCAGAAGTTGAACCAATATTTACACTAAGCAGTATGTTAATGATTACCTTAACGTAGAGTTATTGTTTATCCCTCTCTCTTTCCCTTTCTCTTCCTCTGAACAGATATACATGTATATGTAATATAAATATATTTTATACTCAACAATAAGCTTGATAATCTTCCTGTCATTTTATTTAAATATAAAATAAATTTGACATAGCACTATATTTTATCTACCTAAATATACAGATATACTATATTCATACCATCCTGTTTTTTGTCCCTTTTCATTTGTATGCTCACTCCTTTATTCAATAAATATAAAATAATACAACTAAAATAGCATTTATACATTTCAAATCATTGAAAAAAGAAATACAGCAAAAACAAATCTAAAGGTACAGCACATATAAATAAATATAAATTTGAAAGGAGAAAACCTAAAAGCAGAAAACTGATACAGACAATACAAATCAAAGGCACTTTGATTAAGTAATTATAAAGGTGAAGTCTCTTATTTGAAAAAAACACAATTTTTTAAATGGAGTGCAAAATAATAACACTGTTAGTGATAATAAGCAATTAACCACTGGTTATATTCAAAATAATAATAATAGAACAAAACTCTGACCAGTGTGGCTCAGTTGGCTGGGCATCATCCCGTAAAGCAAAAGGTCAATGGTTCGAGTCCCAGTCAGAGCACATAACCAGGTTGCCAGCCAGGTCTCCAGCCAGGTCTCTAGCCAGGTCTCCAGCCAGGTCTGTACCTGGAGGCAGATGAAAAAGGCAACCATACATTGATGCTTCTCTCCCTTGCTTCCTCCTTCTCTGCTCTTGCCTCTAAAAATAATGAATAGAATTTATGAATAAATAAATTAACTAAAAATAAAGAAAATTATGAAAATTGTAATATTTTAGGGTACTATAACATACATATGTACTTAAATATATGTATTTAATTTGTATATATACACATACTTTATTATAATGGCATTTAAGTTATATAAAGAGGTATAAAATACAACTCATATGTATATTTTAGATTGCTTAGTAATATGTTTCAAATAAATTATGTAAAAAGTTATATGGCTTTAATTTGTTTCAAATTAGCTCTATTATTACATTTTACGTACAATTTTAGCACTCATCTCTTCTGTTACCTATTTTTGCCACTATTTAAAGAAATAATATTAAATGGATATAAAAATAAGTACAAACTAGGTTCAAAACTTGATTCCCATTCACTTCTGAATGCAGTCTTAATAGCCTAACTTTTTGATTGACAATTAGTTTATGGATTCTTTTTAAGGAAAAGTTGGGGCTTTAGCTAAAACTAAGAATTATCTCATCATTACTTAGTGGCAGTGTATAATGAAAAGAATATCAGTGTCATATGAAAAGATTTTTATGAACTTTCATCAGGAACCTATTATAATTCACTTGAAGGAAAAGACTTGTAGCATATTACTGCAATTTACCTCTATGCCTGTGAGAGTGAAATTCAGCTTCCAAAATGTATTGAAGGAATAGGGGAAAATTAACTTGGATACAAATCAAGGGCAAGGCCAAACCAAGAAATCTGGGCTCCCTGGTTGGACAACAATATAGGGGAAGTTATTTATGAAAAATGACAGAGTTGTGATAAACTCTAGCAACAAATGCATCTTCAACAGCTATAATTAGAAGGTCCTCACAACCATATCATAATAAACTGGAGTGAATAGGTTTTTTTTTTTTTTTTTTTTTCTAATGTTTAATCCTATTTTGATATACACTTTTAATCATGGTATTTTTAAAATAAGACCATAACTGAAATGATATATGTACAAGAATAAACCTATTTTCAAAGTCTTCCAACTTTAAATATGGTGTTCAACAGAAAAGAAACATATTGCTAGTTTAGATAATCTAACAAACTCATCTTTAAAGAAATGTAATTTAAGGCAGAAAGACTAGGATACTTGAACTTGAATTGTTATAACATATTCAAGTCAGGTATCTTTGAAGAAACTGCTTAATCCACTTTCAACTTATTTTCTCAACGGAAACTTAATGTAAATTCTGTGAGAATAAATAAAATGATGTTTGTGAAATGCTATTTCTAGAAAATAGCAGTCAAGTTCAACAAATCCCCCTCTCTCACTCCCTCTATTCCCCACCTTTCTCTCGCTCTCTCTCACACACACACACTCACACAGACATATGCAACACCAATGTAATTAATAAGTGTAAGCAATTTTGATATATTTAGGAATACCATAATTTACACAAAAGAGTGACAACAGCTCACTCAAAATTAAACGACTGCAATTGATTGCCATCAGTCCATTAGGTAAAAAGACTGGAAGCAAAAATTAGATGATGATCTAGTAGGCAAATATATTATTATCATTCTTTCTCTACTACTAACTATTGCTTCTCACATTCTTTTTCAAGTTGTTTAAATAATTTTTGTTGGCTAATTATAATGGCACCTTCTCATAGGTAGTGATTATTGGAGAGATTCAAATAACTTTCTCAAGCTGCATTTTCCTAGGCATGTTTGCCCATCTTGTATTGCCAGCGTCTATTTCTTCCTCTTGGTTTCCCACCCTGCCATTCCATTTCTATGTTCATTATTAGTAGCATAACTGTCATAGTCCCAGTTACTATGTACAGCTATAAACATTGCACAAAGAAGAAATATAGAGGGAAAAGAAGTCCATTTGAAATATGGTGCTGTAGCAGCGCTCTGCGGACATGCTGGACCACCAGAAAGATAACCAAGTAGGTACAAATTAAACCTGCAACATCTCTGGAAGCAAAAGCAACAAAATTCAAGTTTTCCTACTTTTAGCATATCAGGCAAGGTTCTTGGGAAAAAACGAAAATGCCGACAAAAAAAGAGAAGACATGAAGAATAGAGGAAGACCAAACATGGGATAGATTGGCTCCATAAAAATAGTCATAGGGTTGAGACATCAGGAGTTGAACGAGACTGTCGAGGACAAGAAATGAGGACCTAACTCATTTGAGGATCTCAGAAGTCCGAAGCCACTCAATGGCACAATAACTTACATCATAAGGTGGGCGGTTAGACTATAGTATCGGAGATCCAAGTAGAGATACTTTGTCCGTTTTTCACGACCTGAACATTTTGGGTACTTCTTGTACAACTTGGTGCTGTCCGCAGAGCTTCGAGATTCTGCGGTATCCCAGTGTTTGCTACAGAAAGAAACTGGGGCCGTAAGGACCTATTTATTTTTATTTTGCCATAACAGAAAGGCAGATAATGCGTAAACACTCCTTGTTTACTTTGGAAAACAGCAGGAAACTCACATGGAGCCAGTTACTATGGGGACTAGAATTTCTAAACCAAAAAAAAGTAATAACAAATAAAATCAGTGATGACGTGAGAGATTCCCTTGGTCTTTACCCCTGAAATCTCAACAAGTTGATCACCTAATAACTCCTCAGTGATTCCCTGCGTTGACGCATCTAAAGGTGAGCAAACGGGAACAACCGGGGTGGAATTGAGCAAGAAGGCCGAGAGCTCAGTCGGCCAGCCCCGCAGCCCCGCAGCCGCAGCCGGCGGGGAGCCCGAGTCTGGTGGGCGCTCCTGCAGGAGCCAGCAGTGCAGCGGGCGGGGACCCCTGCGCACCGACCCGGTCGGCGGTCTGGCCACCAGGGCTCTAAACAAACGAAGCCACTGACGCCTTTTAGACTCGTGAAACTTGAGTCCTTTGGTCCTTGGTACGGGTTTTGGGACACACCATCTCCAAACCTGAGGACTTCTAGGGGCGAATTGCTATTGGCCTCTGTAACTGATGCCCAGCGGTGGTGCAAGACAGGGGACCACGCGAGGTCTAAGGTCACGATAAAGGAGAGAGGGAAAGAAACCCCACCCCCAAATGTGCAGCTTTGCTCAGCTTGCCGAATTGGGAGCTGCAGAGTAGAGCTTTGGCATTTCAGTTTAAAAACTTGGGATTTAGTGCCACCTACTGGAAAGTAGTGGAAAGACCTCTTCATAGAAATTGCTAGTGAAGTGCAAATTGACATAATGCTGCCTAGACCAAGAAGCCCTTGAAGAACCAAGGTCGCAAGGCAGCTCAGAAAGAAAATGATAAATCTCCAGAAAGAATACTGGAACACATGAATGCTTGGAATATAAATGACAGATAATTCAAAATTGCAGTTCTGAAAATATACTCAATGAGATACAAGAAAACAAATTAATGACAAAATGTGTGGTTTATCAAAGATATTAAAACTCTTAAAAAGAAACCAAACAGAAATATTGGAGATTAAGTATTCAATAAAGGAGATCAGGAATGACCTATTGAGCACAGGAAGCTGAGCCAACCAGACGGAAGAAAAAATTAGTGAAACAAAAACAGGAACCTAGAAATAATATAGAAGGAAAAAGAGAAAGAGCTGAGCAGAAAAAAATAAAAGAGCCCCATGAGAACTACGTGACTCCATCAGAAAGAGTAAGATAAGAATTTTAGGTATTCCAGGAAAAGAAAAGGAGAAGGAAATGGGAGAACCTATTCAAACAAATAGTGGATGAGAATTTCTCAAACCCATGGAAAGAACTGGATCCTCAAGTCCAAGAAGCAAACAGAACAGTTAATTATCTTAATCCAAAGAAGTCCTCTACAAGGCACATAGTGAAAAATCAATGACAAAAAAACTCTCAAAGCAGCCAAGAAGGAAAAAAATAATAATAATAATAATGAGCTACAAAGGAAACCCTAGCAGGTTATATCATCAGACTTCTCAGAAGAAACTCTATAAGCCAGAACAGAGTGAAACCAAACATTCAAAATACTGAGAGAAATTAGCAGTCAAGAATAATATATCCAGCAAAGTTATCCTTTAAATGTGAAAGAGAAATAAAGACTTTTTCAGAAGATGTTCATTGCAGGAAATACTCAAGGATGTTATTCTACTTGAAAAAAGAAAATAGCAAAAGATCACAACCCTGTGAGTAAGACCATTAAAAAATACCTACAGCATAAACAGGAATAATTTATGACAACAAAATCATAAAGGGGAATGGGGCAGATATTGGAACTGGCAAAGGAAGGTGGAGATCACATGCATTAAAAACATCACTGTATATAAGCAAATTTCCATTTACATTTTCCGTAAATGTAAGAGCAGCCACACACAACAACCTCCAAACTGAGACACATAACTTTAAAAAAAGGAAACAGAAGAAAGAAGCATGCGATGCCACCAAACAAAATAAACAGACAGAAATGCAAAGGAAAAGAACCAATGGTGGCAAAGAGCTACCAGGAAATAAAGGACAAAATAATTATAGAAAGCCTGATGTATCGATAATTACCATAAATGTAAATTGAATAAATGTATCAATAAAAAGGCACCAAGTAGCAAATTGGATCAAAAAAACAAAGCCCAGCAATACACTGCCTTCAAGAGATACATGTACATTGCAAAGACCAAAGTGTATTCAAAGTGAAAGGGTGCAAAATAATTCTCCAAGCAAATTACATCCACAAAAAAGCAGGTGTAGCCATACTTATAACTGACAAAATAAATTTCAAGATAATAATGGTAACAGAGACAAGGATGGACATTTTTTAATAATAAAGAGGGCCCAATATCAAGAAGACATAATACTTCTTAATGTACTCATATACGCACTCAATCAAGGGAGCACCAACATATAGTTCTTACTTGCAGAACTACAGGGGGAAACAGACCAAAATGCAATCATAGTTGGAGACCTTAATACCCCATTGAAAGCTCTGGCTAGATTATCCAACAGAAAATCAATAAAGAAATATTAGCCTTCAGTGATACATTAGAACTGGTCATCCCAGAACTTCAGATTGTACATTCTCCTGCAGTGCATATGAAAGATTCTCAAGGATAGACTATATTTTCTGAGCCACAAAGCTAGCCTCAACAAATTCAAGAAGATTGAAATTACACCAAATATATTGGTAAGTAAGTAGCAGCTAGGAGTGAGTGAGAAGAGAGGAAACAAACACAGGGCCCTTGTCATTATAGTCTAACAAAGAACTCAACACAGGAGGCTAGAAGCAAAGGGGAGACGTGTCTCACCAATGAACTTGGCAGTCCTGAGACTGGTTTGATAAGATTGCCAAATTTCCCCAGCATTTCAAACGAAATAGTGCAGGAGGTGGAGAGAGTCCCTGAGACTGTGCTGAGAAAAGAGGCATCTGGAACAACCTTACTAAGATCTCCCAGTGTTCTGAACATCACTAGCATGAATAACATAGGAGGAAGAGGGGGCCTCTGCTGGGAAAGGGGGCTCTGTAATACTTTCACTAAGACCAAGAGCCTTTACTAAGTGAGAAAGTGCGCCTTTGTAGCTGTACATTATTCCCAAGGTTTAGAGGGGCGAGAAGGGGAGGTAACCTAAAGGCTGACTGAAGTATACAACTCCTGAACCCCAATAGTTGGCAGACTTAGATGAGCTAAGCAACCACTTGTAGCCTTGGCTCAAGTGTCTGTAACAAACTTACTAATAAACTTGCTAACAACTTTCTTTCCTCCACATGTGGGACATTTAGACTAGCTGGGTGCCTGTTTGCAGCTTTTTGCTCATATGTGTTTTATAAACAAACTTGCTATCTCATTTCCACATGCTTGTCTCTTGTTTGAATTATTGTCTTGCTGGACAGACAAGAACCAAGGCAGGGGTGAGAGCCTCTTGACTCAGGTCTCTCTCTCCCCATCCATAACAATATTTTCTGAGTACAATGCCTTAAAATTAGAAATCAACTGCAAACAGGAAGTAAAGAAACCCACAAATATGTTAAAAACATACTACAAGAGATAGAGAGAGAGAGAGAGAGAGAGAGAGAGAGAGAGAGAGAGAGAGAGACTGGCTTTAAGAAATAAAAGATGAGATCAAAAAATATATAGAACCCTGGCTGGTGTGGCTCAGTAGATTGAGCGCTGGCATGCAAACTGAAAGGTCAACAGTTTGATTCCCAGTCAGGGCACATGCATGAGTTGTGAGCCAGGTCCCCAGCTGGGGGTGTGTGAGAGACAACCAGATCAATGTGTCTCACATATTGATGTTTCTTTTGCTCTCTTTCCCACTCCATTCCCCTCTCTCTAATAATAAATGTCATCTTTTAAAAAGGAGAGAGAGAGAGAGGGAGTGGGAGAGAGAGAGAGAAATGAGAATGATAATACAATATATTGAAAATTCTGAGATGCACCAAAAGTAGTAATGACAAGGAAGTTTATGTAATTACAGACCTATCTCAAGAAATAAGAAATCCGAAGTGAACAACCTAACATTACATCTTAAAGAACTAGAAGAAGAAAAACAAAGGAAAACCAAAGTCAGCAGAAGAAAAGAAATAATACAAATTAATGTGAATTGAATTAAATAGAAAACAAAAAGATTATACACAAAATTCATACAACAAAGAGCTGGTTCTTTGGAGAGATTAATAACATTGACAAACCCCTATTAGACCAACTAAACAAAAGGAGAAAGGACCCATATAAACAAAATCAGAAATTAAAGAGAAGTAACCACAAACATCACAGAGGCACAAAGAATCATACTATGAAAGACTAAATGCCACCAATAGAATTACATGTGACCCAACAATCCCTCTCCTGGGTAACTACCTAAAAAAAAAAAAAAATCAAAAACATGTAGTTGCCAAGATATATGCACCACTATGTTCATTGCAGCATTGTTCACTTTGGCCAAGACATGGAGACAACAACCAAAGTGTCTTTCAATAGAGGATTGGATAAAGAAGATTTGGTACATATACATAATGAAACACTATTATTCAGACATAGGAAAAGACGAAATACTACCACTTGCAATAAAATGGATAGACCTTGAGAATATTATACTAAGTGAAATAGTCAGAGAAAGCTAAGAATCATGATTTTTCTTATATATGAGAATAAAACTGAAGTTCATAGACACAAAAAGCAATGTGGTGGCTGTCTGAGGGAAGGAGTCGGGGAGAGGTGGAGGGGGCCTAATATATGGTGACAAAGGATGTTTTGACTTTGGTTAGGGGACCCACAGTGCGGTATACAGATCCAGCATCATAGAAGTATGCACTTGAAACCTATGTGATCTTACTAACCAATGTCATCCCAATAAATCCAATAATAATAAAAAACTAAATTTTTTACCTTTATGTAGAACACACACACACACACACACACACACACACCCCCAAGGCTTGGTGAAAGAATTAGTAAAGCACATAATCTTTTTTCCATTCAGGTGGTTTTTATTATCTACTTCTATTTCATACATGATAACAAAAGAAGGCATAAGATTTCAGTTATTCAAAAGATAATGATACAATGTATGTGCATACTGAATATTAGAGAGATATTATGGAATATCATTTTATACTCTAATCAGGCCTATTAAACAATGGCATGACCTGTGTTCTGTTTTTATTTTTCTTTTCCTGATTAAAATGGATGATCCATAAAGCTCCTTTATGTAACTTCTCCAATAACCTTTTATAACCTTTTTCAATGAGTCATTGGAAAGCGTAGGAATAAAATCCATAGTTAATGCAGACCACTTAGAAAAGACAAACTGTCCTGCTTTGACAAGGTTCAATGTTCTTTATAAACGTGAATTGAATCTGGGATGTTTTCCAATTCTTACATATAAAGATGTGAAGTTCCTTTGTTCAATTTTTTATTAATAAAGAAGCTTTTCTCTTACACACATTTTTTGCATCAGTATGAGAACTCTTTCTTCATGTCACAATAACTATTTCCTGTGCATTTAATATGGTTTTACATTTGTTGTGAAGATATCTCAAAGATAATGTTACATGACAATAATCTATAACTTGCATGATATGAACCCCAGATATATGTTTAACAGCACAGAGCCCTGATTTCAGTTCTGCTGAATTGACAACTCTGTTGTGACAGCCATAAGCACTTTATGATGAACTTATATGTCTTCACTAATTCTTGGCTGCATTAAGCTATCTATATTCTGCTACACTAATAAGGAGAACAAGGAATATGTTGAAAAAAGTCCATTTTAAATTTAAAAAACTAATAAAAATAGGATACAATTTTAGCATTTAAAAAATTTCTCAAATGTGATCTATGAAAAGTCAATTATTTCACAGCTCATTTATGTGAAAGGGAATGGCAAGTTAGGAATTTAAGCTATGAGTTCACTAACTTGGCAAATAACTTAAGTAAAATTATTATATAGTATACTTCTTTAAAATAATGTGTAGCTAATTTTTTAAATAAAAGAATAAGTAATTTATTTTAAATTATTGTTAAAATATAAATACAAATTTATAGTCATAAAAGGTATGTTTATAACCAATTGAATCAATAATTTTTAGGGTTTTAATTGAAACTCAGCCTCACTCTAGTGAGTGTGAGTCAACATACAAGTATTTCTTAAATATAAATATTTTTGTTATTTTCTTAATTGAAAAAACCAATAATAAATACTATTTTAAAATATATTCTTTTGATTTTGATCATTCAATAATGTTGTAGGTACATAATAAATTAACTACTCCTCACACGCACACATGTACAAATAAATATAAAACACATAAATGAATCCAAGTGAATAGACATATATGTGATGGGAGTTTCCATTATTTTTTCTTTAAACAGTTCAAGTAGTTAGGTTTGATATTATTAATGTGAAAGCTTATATATATATACATATATATATACACATATATACATATATGTGTGTATATACACACACACATACACATATATGTATATATTACATAAAAATTGAACTGGACATTATATAAATAATTGATTATTTGGTGCTTGGGACAATGTAAAAAGAGTTACAATAAAAATAAATCCCTATATCTACCTGCTGATTAGGGATTTATCAATTTAAAGTGTGGCTCAAACCTGAAATCAATCATTGTTTCTCTTTGCTACCTTTCAGTGTGTGAACCCGTCAGTGTACTTGGCCATAGAACTTTAAGCCATAACATTCATAGACCTTTTCCCATGAGAATAGTCATACGTGTAGCCTTCATACAATAAACATTCTCTATTGGAAATGTAATGGTTTACCATCCAAGATATTCTAAAACTAAATAATCTAATCTTCACTGCTTAAATATATCCAAAATGTAGAGAACCACTTATTAAATAACAACAAAATAACAACTATAATGATAATATTTGTTTGATACCATATAATGTTATAGGTACTATCTTATTATATCCAAATTACTTCTCTAAGAAGCAGGCACAATTACTATCCTCCCTTGATAGAAGAGAAAGCTGAAGCCGAGACATTAAGTAATATACCTAAGTTCCACTGCTAGTCCATATTAAACTAAATGTGTACCCAAGCACTTGGACTCCAATATGCTTGCTCCTGTATTGTACTACAAGTGCTGTGATTTCCATTACATCACATTTGATACTCTTGGTCAACCAAAGGACAAAGACGAATTGAATCTAGGGTAATGACAATGCGCTTACTTAAGCTTAATGAAGTTAAGATTCCATTTGCAGCCGTGGTCTTTTTAATGGTGAAATCAATACATCTCTGGCTCCTGTAAGCAGCTATTGACATAGTGAATCTATTTTATCCATTCTATTAAATAGAAAATGTATAAGTAGTGCCCTTTAACCTAGTATACCATTACCATCCTGCAAAGGGAAAAGACACTCATTTTTTTTCAAGTACAAGAGGAAAACAAAATAGTGTATCATATTTCTCATTAGAAATCTATCTATGGGGAAAGTTTATTTCTTCTATTTTATGTGTCCTGGCTAATAGTCATGGAAGAAAAATGAATATGTGTGTGTGTACATGTATGCATGTGCACATAAAGACATTGTCTGCCCCTGTGCATATAACAGTAAATCCATAGAATATAATTACAGATATAATTAAAATAAAAGATATCTGTTTTTAGAAGATTATTTAATATATAATGATACACTCACATTTATTATAAGTTGCTTAATATGTATGAGAAGGGCAATTCTAATGATGGATATTTAAACAATAGTTTAAAACTCTAATGACTCAGAACTTTAACATGTGATGAGAAAGATTTTAAGTTCGACCTCAGATTGAACATTTTCCCAGCAGGAAACCATTGTCAACTTAGTGCTCAAGAAGACAAAGCTGCACAATGAGTCAGAGAAATAAAATTCCATCTTCGCAAGGAAGAGAGCAAAGAGTGTGCAAAAGCCAAGCCATGTTTTAAAGGGAAAATGTTATAATAATAAAAAATACCAAGTTGGATGGCACTAAACATTATGTAGCAATGTAATGGGAAAAGCTGTGGAAGTGTTTCCAAGGGTTATACTAAGGTGACAGCATAAAACACATAAAGTGAGTTTAAAAATGTGCTTTTGAAAGACTTGTATTTCTTAAGAAAGAGTCCAGGAAGCCAGACTTTTCGGGAAAACTCATGGATTGCAGTGAAAGCAGTTGAGAGTATTTTCTGATCCTTCTTATTTACAGACATAAAATTGACCGACCTCCAAATGTCAGAACATAGCCAGGACCAAAATTCTGACCTAAGTTAAAAAAAAAAAAAAGGAATTGTTTCTGGTTAGGAAATGCCTGCTTGTGTATCTGCTGGTTAGGAACTATAGTTAGCTCACATCTTCACAACAGCAAGGCCAATTTATTTGCTCATTTTATTTGTGTAACATTTTTTAACATGAGTAAAATTTTTATTTTTAATCATTTTATTGGTATTCTGTTATAGCTCTATCAAATTTTCCCCACTTGCCCTCCTCTGCCTGTCCCAGCCCCACTCCCAGTCAGTTCCCACACTGTTATCCACGTTCATATGACATTTTACAGGGAGTTCCTAGCTGGGAATGTTTGCTGATGCGTAGTGGAGATTATTATATATTCTTCAATATGATCAATATCAAATATTCCCCAAGTTGATACAGACGCTATACAATTCTTTGCAAAGTTCTAATGCCTTGCTTACAGAAATTAGTAAGCTTAACTTAATATTAATGTGGAAATAGAAAGAATCAAGAATAGCCAAACTACTCTTAAAAAAGGACAAATCTGGGTCCCTGGCTGGTGGCTCAGTGCATAAGCACTGGCCTGCAAACCCAAAAATCACTGGTTCAATTCTCCAATAAGGGCACATAACCAAGTTGCAAGCCAGGTCTCCAGTCAGATCCGTAGCTGGAGGCAGGTGAAAGGCAACCATACATTCATGTTTCTCTCTCTTTCTTCCTCCCTCCCTGCCCTTCTCTTTAAAAATCATGAATAAAATCATTAAAAGAAAAAGAACAAATTTAGAAAACTCACACTTTAATCATTAAAAACGTACCACAAAGCTGATAGAATTAAGATCTCAGAAATAAGCATTATGATCAATTGACCGTCAGTGAAGAGTCCTTTTTGGTTTAATTGGGAAACAGTCTTTCCAGCAGAAGTTTGAGACAATTGGGATAAGTAAAAAATATATAATAATTAAGATAAAACTCTACCACACACTAGAACCAAAATTTAACTCAGATTAAATCATAGATTTCAGTGAAAGAACTAAAGCTATTAAACCCCTAGAAAAATATATGCTTATTTCCCTGTGCTCTTGAGTTTGAAAAAGAACTTCTAGAAATGATACAAAAAATTAAAAGTGACAAAAGAAACAGATTAATTTGACTTCATCAAAATTAAAAACTTTGTGCTTCAAAGCACTATATTCTCAGACCAGCTAGAATGACATGGAATTGGGCACATTACATTTTTTCAAAGAATGTGAATTTGAGATCTCCATGAGGAACACCCCAAATTTTGTCAGGTGTTGTGACTTACAAGGATTCACAGAACCTAGAACATTATAGTAAAAGGATACAGATTAAAATCAGCAAATGGCAAACGGTTGTGGGGCAGGTTCCAGGAGAAACCAGGGTCAAGATTTCAGTTGTCATTATTAGAATTGTGTGGACAAATCTTACTCAGCAACATTTGGTCATAACATGTGCAAAGTGTTGAAACCAGAGAATTTCTCTTGAAACTTGTTTTCCAGGATTTTTCTGGGGATCAATCACATAGGAATGGAGTGGTTGTGGAACTGACCCTAGTTGCTCAAGTCTCCAGCACCACCAGATGTCAAATTAATACAGGACATCCCAGAGCTCCAAATGAACAAAAACAGGCATTCCTCATCTATCAAATTGCATAAACTATTTGATGTGGTTCAAGACCCCAGGCACAAAATTCTCTTCTCTCAGGCAAGTCCTACATTTTATTTCCCAAGAGCTGGGCAAGGGACAGTCTTAAGACCTTGGGAATTGCTGAGTTTAAAAAACTCAGTCCTTTAGGTTTAACCCTTTACCACACACAACAGGTGCCCAATTCAGTCTGGTGATATGTCCAATCCTACATTTCTTGTTATAGTTATTATCATATAGTTAGAGGAATTTTGAAAAGTATAAGATCATGCTACTGTCTTGATTAAGGCCACATGGCTTAGTAGACTTGCTTTGACATCCCTAACTATGTACCCTTTCATTGCCATGTAATAGTTTTATACCAAAATACACTATAATTGGTATAAGCTAGAGTAACGAAGATAAGGAAATACATATAGTAAAATAGACCATTGCCAATAAGTTACTGTGAGTGTGACTGACCATACATAAGTTTCTTTGACACAGTGTCTCATTTCCTAAATAATAAGTAATATCATTGGCAGTTCTATTGCAGTTGTAAGTTTATTCTCTGGCAATGGGATATGACCTTAGGTTTTATTCTTCAAATGTGGTCCTAGAGCATTAATTTTGAGATTATTTGTCCAGAGTGTTCTGAAAAAGCTTTCTGCATAGGTGCTAGCCCCATATCAATGTGCACATTTGGCAAAAGGTAAGTGGCGCTTCCCTTATAATATTTCATTTTATTTCCACAAAATATTTTATTCACATTATAAGGTTAGCTTAACACATTTCTTGGTTTGGTATTTTCTGCCTTTACATTAATTTGTTTGACTAAAATAATCTTTTTTGTAGAAAAAAGATTACTTTTGGTTATTTTATTTAACATTATGTGTAAATTTCCTAAGATACACTTTCTATTCAAAAGTTATTTTAAGTATATTTAATAGATGATTTAAATTTCCAGAATTTGTCTAGATATATTTTTGATAAATGTCCAAAGATCCTAAAATATAGTGAACACTACACAATAAATACTATTAGAGATTATCTTCCAGGAGCCAATGGAAGATCAACCTAAAGGTCTTCAGAATATGCAGTTTGAGCAATACAATCCTACATAAGACAATAGTAATTGAATGAATACTCTGTACTAACCTTAGTATTCACACTGATGTTTCTCTAAGTAAAAACATTTAAATTTTTTTGAGACTAAAACCAATAAAAATGGCCCAAACATCTATAGGAAAATATGAGATGGTTGTTTTCCATTATAAAAATGACCATTTTAGTCAAATTAGTTCATTTTAAGGCAGGAGATATTAAAAATTCTAATTATGTTTTGCTACTTTTCTTTCCATTATTTTGATTACAGGGCCTGTAGGCTGTTTGCTCTTTTCAGATATCTGAGAATACAAGCAGCTGAAAGTTTTCAATGAATGCTTCTTAAGTTTAAGTAGACTGAATAGATGACTGTGTTACAACTATTTAAACGAATATTTAAACTACTCTTTTCATATCAAAAGTAAAATAGATATGGAACATATAAAATTGTTCATGACTTTTTCAAACTAAAGAGTATATAAGCTTCCAAAATATGTAACTTTTTTCATTATTTTATTTTTTAGAAACTTTTGTTACTGCACGTCTATTAAAACTGTAATTAAGACCAATTGTTTAGATTAAATTTGAGTCTGAAGCTTCTTGAAAAAGGTTATCATATTTATTTCATATAAAATAAAAGTAAACTACTTTCAATGGAAATTTCTACATTTTTTGAGTCACTAAAGTTATACGATTGGTGCTTAACTAGAAAGTTACCGTTTCTTAGAATCTGTGAAAACAAAGACTTCCTGGAATTAGAATCGGATATATTGATTGCACTACTCAAGGAAAGTGCTGATCAGGCAGCAGTGATTCATACAAGTCTGTCTGGTGGCACATATTCAGCCTAGAACAGAGAGCATTAGCCATATTCTGCAACATCAGAGCAATAGACATTCTTTACTACTTTATCTAAAGGCATGCCATCTTTCCCTTCTATTCTTACACCCTGCACCTTCTAATGCAAATATTATGCATGCCGCTTCAATCAGAAATAACATTAATCTTTATTTCATATTCATGAATATGATTGTCATTTATATTCACAAGTGACAGCCTTGAAGGTTTCACTCCAAAATGATGTGCTTGGGGAAAAAATCAGTGCTTTTTCTCTAGATTTTCTGCAATGATTATCTCAAGAACTGAATCTTTGTTGAGACTTATTTTGTCAGATGAAAAGGCAGATCTATAATCGCCTGGCAGTCATTGCCAATAAAATTTTTATGAAACATTTTTGTATTTGTTTAGTTTTTATTAACACTCAGAAACCTTAATTGTACACTGACTTGTTTCTATATGCATTGTACTATTTTACAAGTGTGGTAAGACCTACTGAAAAATGTATAACATATGAATATCCATTCATGAAAACTTTGTGTTTGTATTGAAAGTAACTTTTATTATTTAGTTATTTGCTTGTTTATTTAACAGGTTTGATTCATCCACAGATTTACTATGTCAGTTCCTTCTTGTTTTAATCATTAAATCATTTTATTGTTATTCTATTAGTTGTTCTAATTTTCCCCCATTTGTAGTTCCTCTGCCCATCACCCTCCCCCACCACAGTCAATTATTTTAATTGACTGTTATCCACGTCCATGTGTCATTCATACATGTTCTTAGTCTAGTCCCTTCCCTTTCTTTTCAAAGTCACTTTATTTCCAAGGCAGCTCAGTTACATAATACTTTAAGGTTCTCCTTTTAAATGGAAAAATTATTCTTCCGGACAGTCTTTCATACAAACACAGCTCATTTTCTTCCAATGTGAGCAACTAAGATAATTAGTCACATAAACAACAATCTATTTAATATCCCCTTTAACTTTAATCTATTTTGCAATAGCCTTCATTATTTTCCCATGGGATGTATTCATGTTCATCATGCTTATAGTGACTGGGTTAACACAGAGTAGCTATACAGGTGAGCAGGGTGTGTATTATTGTTCATTTTATGAAGGTAGCATAGTGTGTGTGTGTTGTGTGCTATGTACTGTTGAATTGACCCCATGATTGGGAGCCCTATGAATTAGTGTTGTCCAGTGGTCCTGTTCTCACCAGCCTTGCTCAGCTCCTGTAGACGCATGCCTGTGGCTTCATTTATGGGGTCCACCCCTCTCCTATTTGGTCTTCCTCTTTTCCTGCTGCCTTCTTTTCCCAGCATTATTGTCTTTTCCGATAAACCCAGCCTTCTCAGGAGGTGCCTGGAGTAGGACAGCATCGGTTTTGCCATATTTTGCATCCAGCAATGTTGCAGGCTTAATTTGCTCTTGGACCCACTCGTTCATCTTTCTGGTGTTCCAACAGCATAGTGTAAATGAATCATTTATTTTCTTTCAGCCTCTTTACTGTCCAACTTTCTCATTCATTGTTACTAATTGGTAGCGTGACAGTGTGGGTGATTTTAGCCATGGTCTCTAATGATGCATGTATCCATTGTGTTAAAAATGGAACAGCACAGTAGGGATTATAATGAGAAAGAACAGTTTCCTCCCACTTCTTCCCTTTACCTACCATTTCCATGATCAACTTCTTTCAATTATTTTTTTTTTTATTTTGTTCATTCCTTTGGTGGTTATTATGGTTATTACTATATTTCTAGATAACATTTTTATACCTCATTATTTAATTTCTTAACCTTGCAATCCCATAAAGATTTAGCTCAGTTTATATCATATCTTTTTTCCTTTTTCCATTTTATTTTTTTCCACTGCTGTTTATCTTTGTATATTTAAATAATTTATTGAAAAATTAATTTTTGGATCCATTAATTTTGATACCATCTCTTGGTTTTCTACTGTTACAAAAACAGTTATATCCTTCCATACTTCCTCCTCTACTTCCCACAGTGGTCACCTCTGTTTTTCATTTTACATTGACAAAACCCTGGTTCTATCTTTTATTTTTGCATATATTCACTTATGTTTAGAAATCCAAATGAAGATTGGTGCGCTCAGTTTAACACCTTAAACTGGAAAAGTTATAGCTCTTTAAATTATTCATTTTCACTTCTCATTTCAGCAATACCTATAAAAGACACTACAAGACCATGGTTTTTTACTTAAATATAAGTAAATTAATTATTTTGGTTCCTGAGGCCATATAAATTGATTGGCCACTGTGTAAGATGGAATTATATGTTCTATTGGTCATTTTATGCTTAGTTTATATACTCAATGATGTATTATATTTTTAATCAATGAAGCTAGGCTTATAAAAAGCCTGTTTTTTGGCTTTAGACACACATCCAGGGTAATTTCATATGTATAATCCCAGGAAGGTAAAAACTAAAATCTCCTAGAATTCCAATCTGTGATGTAACAGAATACGCACTGAAAATATGTAGCATAATGTTCCTATATATTTCATTATAAATAATATGGTACAAACTGAATGTGTACTTAATTGTTCTTGAAGAATCTGCAGCTGATTATGAATTGGGGAGGTAAAAAAATGAGAAAAGCTATTTATGGAAGAGCTTAATGAAATTTTTATTTGTAATCATTCATTACATTAAAGGTAATATAAAGTAGGCTCTTTCTACAGGCTGAGGGATCTTTATTCAGGCCCTAGGGCTTTTCCTGTTTTGAGGTTTACAGTTAGTTAGGTAGTTTTACCAGGAAGTACATTGAGCGAATGGCAGTATTTCCAGCTGAACCCCTGAATATGTCGCCTGTAATTGGTAGTAGGTCTTATGAATATTATGCATTATAATAAGCCCATAAGTCAGTTTTTGAAAAAAAAAAATTATTGAAAGTAAATTCAAATCAATACATTTTGAAATGTTAGATATTGCCTTTCCAATAATTGCTCCTTTCTGTAGTTGAGGGTCCATCAGATTCTCTTAACTGCGGAGGACAGCTTCTTGAACATTGCCATAAACATGCCAATCAATGCTTTGCTGGTCAAAGATATTATATGCAAATCGAATGGAATGAATTAATTTATGATAAGAGGCTTATGTGTTGCTTCCTCTGACTGTAAAGACAGATAATCTACAGTACATGCCACATCATACAAATACTAAAATTTTATTTCCACATTCTTACAATCACTAAAAATATACATAATCAAGGAGACTCAAATAATTATGTTTTTAACTATTTTGATTTTCCAAAGTGGTTGGGAACTTGGAGGAATGATTTGATTTGTTAAAGAAACATCGTGAATGAATAACAAATTTTCTACATCGTGTGCTAAAAAAATCCATGGTCAGGTTAAAAGTAAGAGAGGCAATTTTTGTTAAGCTATTATATATCTAAAATATCCTTAAAATAATTTCAGAAATATTTTCTTTAGGATGCACTTAAACTATAGCAAGTGAAATATAAAACATAAGATTTGAATTTATATAAAATAAATACAAAATTATCTGTTCTCAGTTTCTAGTATATACCAAATGTTAAAGTAAATTTCCCTCTAAATTATGGATTATTTTCCAGAATAATCAATAGAGTTAAATAAATAACTGATTTGTAACACCTAATTTATTAGTGGGAAAATCAATCTGCTTAATTATGCCTTTAAATACTGGCAAAAATTAGAAATAGTAAGGCAAAGCTTAATATTTCTATTTGTATTTAAATAATCCAAAATTATAATAAAGACATTTTTAACACTCATAGTATTTATATATTAGCAATTGCTTAATATTTAAATCATTCTACTTAATGACTTCTATTATAATGAGCTATTGCCAGTGACTCAGGATTTGACTTAAAATTCCTCTTTGTGTTTTAGCTGCAGCATTTTTTATTATTATTATTCAGAGAATTCAATTAAGTTAGATCTACGATTTCTTGCTCTGACAAACTGCTTCAGTTCACTTCTCTTTCCCTGTAATTACCTTAATGGTTTAGCTGCTGGATGTTTTCCCTGGAAACCTGAGATTCTAGTTAAATTTCTCCTGCAAAGCTTCTCACTGTAAAAGCTTGTTAACCCAATGTCAGGCCTCACTGAAAACTGTGAGCAGGACGATAATAAACTGAAAAATAAAATGTACTGTCTTGTAAATATCTCTAATTACTAAATGTAAGTAACAGAGTTTACAAGTGAAAACAGCAGATAATACACATTTTTGTGACTAACAGAAGTTCAGAACATGATGGCAATCTCCTTTGTCTCAGCCATTGCAAAAAAGCCAGAAGGTTGGGTATTTTTAACCGAAGGTGTGACATCAAATGAGCTACACAATGTGTCACTTGGTCTACATATCTATGCCCCTTTGATCAATACCTACGTAAACTACAGTCTTCAGATATTTTATAAAATCCAATTATTTGAAATTAGAGAGGAAGGGGAATGATGAAGTCAGCTTCTGCATTGATGGTCACCAAAACAAATTCAAAATTGCAGATACAGTAGCTCAAAAGCAGGGCACAATTTCACATTTTGACTTCATGATGTATAATTGAACTAAGACAATTTTGTTCTTATCATCAAAATGGGCAGAGACATGTTCATCCTTAACAATAAGTTAATAGCAATACATTTTTATAATTGTAACACTGGCTAGATTGAGATAATCACTTCTATCTAGTCTATCTGCCCTGCCTTCAAAATTATTATTCAGCTTTTCAGATGAATAGCCTTGGGCAACTAGCACACAGCATATAATACCTGAAAGTGATAAGTGCATCACGGAAAAGATTAGTGTAGGGCAAAAGTCAGGACTGGTGATTATTGAAGATAGATTTGTGAATGAAGACCTCTTTGTGAAGTCACATACACATAGAGATAAGAATGAAGTCAGGGTGGATCTCTATAAAGGTTGACTGTGACATAGTGTCCAGCCAGAGGGAAATGCAAATTCAAAAGCAATTTGTACCCTTTGCCCTAGAGGATAGAAATTAAATTAACATCTTCCACATACATCAGTATGTATATTTACCACATGAACATTTCTCTGAGTTACGTGGTCTCACTTACATATTCCATTAGAACTCTCCTAATTATGGTAAATTCTGTATGGCATTAAATAGTATTTATTATTGTGCTCCCTTTTGTTCACCCTGCCCCACCAAAACCTTCATTCCAAATCTTGATTCAAATTAATGACATTCCTCTGCACATGCTTGGACCTAACAAGAATATGTTACATGCCTGGTTATTGACTCATACTTTTCTTCATATTGTGGCCATATTCCTTTTCCTGTAATGGTTGAGCAAGGGTTCATATGCTGCCAGTCTTTCAGCATATCAAGATACCCATCATACTAGCTGTGGCAGATCATGGTGCATTAAAAAGTCTATGGCCCTGGCTGGTAGCACAGTGGATAAGGTGCTGGCCTGCAAACACATAGGTTGCAGGTTCGATTCCCCAGCCAGGGCACATAAACAGGTTGCAAACCAGGTCTCCAGTCAGGTCTGTGGCTGGAGGCAGGTGAAACGCAACCATACATTGATGTCTCTCTCCTTCTCTGCCTCTCTCCCTTCCCCTCTTTCTAAAAATAATGAAATAATTTTTTTAAAAAAAATTAAAAAAAAAAGTCTACTCCTTCAGTCTCAACCAAATACTTTGCATGTAGTAGTCATATATGAAGTCTTATACGTACTTCTGTGCCAGCACTGCTGTCTAACCTGGGAGTCATGTGATACTGCATCTTTTGAATCAAGGCCTGCCTTGTATTGATGTACTTAATTATTTTTGAGCTACCATAAAAGTACTGGGCCCAGAGTCACTGTGAAGAATCCTGGAGTACCTTGTGTTACAGAACTGTTTATCTTGATGCTGGATTACTCAGACAGACTATTGATGGTTGAGTCTAATTGTTTTCATTTTAGGAACACAATCTCCAAGCTTTAACCTTAGAAATAGGACTTCAATTCCTGTTTTGCTTCTCCCCTGCCTTAACCTTCCTTTGTGTTATCATTGACACCACAAAGATTAGATGAAAATATGAGAATTGATTGAATAAATAAAAACATGTTCCCCTTGTTGAATGAATACATTTGCAAGACAATGATAATCCTGCTTATCTGTATCCTTTGCACAAGAAAAAGTATACCTTTTGTTTCTAAAATATCTCCTCTCTTATACTTTTTAAATTTCTTTAATCTTATCTATGTTTTTTCTTCTGCCTTGAGTAACTTTCTCCCTAACATACTTTACTTCTCCCAAAATCCTAGTCATTCTTTTTTAATTTTTTTAAAAAGATTTTATTCATTATTTTTAGAGAGAAGGACAGGGAGGGAGAAAGAAAAGGAGAGAAACATCAATGTATGGTTGCCTTTCACCTGCCTCCAGCTACAGAACTCGCTAGAGACCTGGCTTGCAACCTGGTTATGTGCCCTGGCTGGGAATCAAACCAGCAACCTTTCTTTGAGTTCTCAGGCCAGCATCTAGCCACTGAGCCACCAGGCAGTGTTCCCATTCTTAAGGTTATATATCAGTTAGTATATATACTTCAGAAATTTTTCTCTGGTTTCTTAACCAAATATGATCTTTCCTTTAATAGTCAATAGGACTATGCTTCTCACTTATTCTAATAACATTCTAGCTGTAAGATATTGACTAAATCATTTCTCTTCAGATTTTTAATATTCAATGATGTCTTTTCCCAGTAGTCCCATATATGGTACATTTTGTATTTTAAAAGCTGCACTTATTAATGCAATTCTTTCACCCCATTTCATCAATAAATGCTTCTTTTGTGATATTTTATCTAGGTTAATGGCATTGTTATAGAACAACCTGGCTTTGGTCTCCAGCCAGGTCCGTAGCTGGAGGCAGGTGAAAGGCAACCATACACTGATGTCTCTCTCTCCCTCTCTGCCTCTCTCTCTTTCCCCCTCTCTAAAAATAATAAATAAAATCTTAAAAAAAAAAAAAAGAGAGAGAGAAAGAAAGAACAAACTGGATCTACTAAGAAATCCCATACATATCCTTTTCTTGACTTCTTCACATCCACAGATGTTTTTCTTAACTATATAAGAGGTTCCTACCTCTTTTCCAATATAGAAAATTCACCATGAGACTATAACTATCAAAGGGGGTTATAGTTTTTCACTTCTACATATCTAATGCCTATGCAATATTGGTACATAAATTGGTAGGTGACTTAAAAAGTATTTCCTACTATCCTTTCCCTTTTTAATTGTTGTATAATATGATTGGTTTATTATATTTAAAATACATTAGTTTTAATGCTTTTGCAATTTTAGTTCTCTCTGCTTAGAACACACCATCATAGTGTATGTATGTATGCTCAGTGAAAGCTAAGCTCTGTGATTCTTTTGATTTTGTCTTTTTCAAAATTGCAATCTAATGTTAAAACCATGTCATGCATAGTGTAGGAGTCCAATTAATTTGTTGAATGAATAAGTACATTATCTTTGAACTTAAGGGTTGATTATGAATCTTCCATACCATCTGTGTTTGCCCTCTTCACTGTCCATGTCTGAATCTTCATTAATGTTTTATCATGAATATTGGAAAGTCCATATTATCTTCAAAAAGGCTGGAATTTGTATCTTTATAAATGTTAAATCAAATAATAAGCCCTTACTTTAAAATTTTTAAAGTTTTCTAATTCTGATTGGATCAGGCATTTTCTTTTGGGAGGAAGTTGCCCCTGAAACATATTTTCAGTCTTATTCTGCAGCTGTGGTGACCACATGCACTTTCTACAGCACACGATCATTGGACATCTCGGTAGTTCACTACAAAAACACATTTTTTACAGCTAGGATATTTCTCACCAGTTGTGTCATATATTTTACTTATTTAAAGCTTTTACTCCAGCTTTAAGTATAATTGGTATATAAAAATACTGCACACAATGTATAGAATCAATTACTAATGTATACAATTTGGTTCATTTAGGCACATGTTTACACTTGTGTTACTATCGGTATCATAGATTTTAAAATAGAAACAAAGCCTGGGATCATAAAAATATGTTAGAGAACTGAATATTCAAGATGAAAAAAATATTTAGGTAGCGATTAAAGAACTTTAAATAATAACAGCAAAAATTTGAAGTAAGCTGATTCCAAAGTAATATTTCAATGTTGTTTGTTTTTTCCAATTTGTTTTTTAGTAATTCTACATGTCTCATGAATCCAAACGTGGCAAAAAAATTTAGAATTAAAACCACAAGTTTGTTGTGTGCTCCTTGATATTTATTGAACATATAGAAAGTTTGGAGATTTCAGGGAAATCCTTAGACAAATATTTAAATTATAGGAATAGTTCTCTGTATTTAAGAAAAATATGTAGCCTATCTTAAAGCAAAAACAGAAAAAGTATTCCTTATTGAAAAATGTCTGACTTATGCCAAAGTTCCAATTATCAGTTTATATAAAAACTTGCATAGTTTATTTTGTTTTATTTAAAACTCTGTAAAAAATCAACATGTATACAAAAAGAGAATAGTCTTAAGCCTGCAAAAATATATTGGTTTAGTGGCCTGACTCTGCCACCTTGTGGTATGATAGCTACATTTTCACACACATTCACTAGGCAGTTTGCACTATTTTCTTAGATATACAGAATAAGTATAAAATTACTTTTGTAATTTTGATTTTTTCCAAGCAGAACTTTTTGGAGGTACATTTTCACATTTATTGTTATATAGATTTTTTTGTCTTGACAATAATGTTTGTTAAAATTTGCTAGTTCAGTGAATCTGTGTTTATGAGCATTTAGAGTTAAACAGAAAAGTGAATAAAAACTAATGCTTTAGATTGTCAAATCACATTACAATCATATAGAGAATAAGTAGTTCATATCACAAAGCCAGGTGCTAATATAAATTTTTTAGTATGTGCTTGAATAACCCAATTTTGTCACTAAGACATACTAATTGTCATTCTATAAGCCCATAAGTCAAATAAAATAAAATAAAATAAAATACACTTTATGTAATAATAAAGGTATTTTTGGCTTCAAGTCATAACCTCAATAATAAAAAATATATAATTAAAAAATAAGACAATTATTTCTTTGGGATCACCAAGTTGAACCTTTAAGTAATTATTGTCTAGAACTAAACGTACTTGTTTAATTTACCCTGATTTGTGACTCAATTATTATGTTATTACCTAATCATGTGATTACAATCTGTACATAAATATAGCTCCCCTATAATTTAGAAGCTAGGCCCAAATATACTTTAGCAATGATATATACCTGTGAGCAAATAAAAGTCCACATACCATTTCTGGGAAGGAAAAAAAAAAAGAATGAATACATTTAGCATGGCTGCTTTGGACAAAATAGCAAAGTAGGCAGCTTTAAACTTCACTCCACTCACAGAAACATAAAAAAGAAAAGAAAAGAAAAGAAAGAAAAGGAACTATCTGAACATTCATCAGAATTCTGGAAAACAGTCAAAGTCTTACAGCAACAAAGTGAATGCTGAATCAATAAAAGGTAACTTAAAAGATGTTCTAGTAATACAAGAAATTTTCAACCCAAACACTGGTTGAACACCAGCTAACCCTTCAGCAGCCAAGGGCAACAGTAAACCCTAGAGAAGCAGAAAAGCCAGTTGCCAAAGTTACCACATCATGATAAAGTAGTTGATGCCTTTCAAAACTCAGGGCACGTTGGACGTCACGTTGGACGTGCAGGAGTTGCCCCTTTTCTTAGAAGCAGATTCCAGTGCGGGGGGTGGGGTGGGGGGGCGGGTCTGGCAGTGCATAGGCCCTCGTGCACAGACAATGATCCTGGCAGGGGCGCAGCACCAGCCGTCACGCGACGAGGCAAGAGACGGAGAAAACTGGGTTTACAAACGAGCCAAGAATGTCCTGGCAGGAGGGAAGGGCTCCTGAGCATGGTCTCTGGAGACCCCACATGGTTTCTTATCAAGAAATAACCAAGTCCCCTGTCCTCAGCCCACCGAGAGCTTCTTGGATGAATGTGCTGAGCCTCGGCCTGAAGCCCAGTGTGGTCTGGGGGCCACCCAGTGGGCCCGCGTCTCCTTCCTGCCTCTGTCGCAATTACTGGTCGCAGGTCAGTGATCCCTCCTGTGTGAGCCCCGTGACCTTCCGTATGACTAAGCTAGGTCTTATTCCTGTTAGACAGATGAAAGAATGAAGAAAAGAGAGATTTAAAAAATGACTCTGGGCTGAGAAACCTGAGCTGCAGACCCCTATAGGCTGTTGCGGTGGATGGGGGCCCGAGCACACAGAGCGCAGTGCACATTCATACCATAAACATGCACGTGTGTGACACGCGGCCTGTGGAAGGAAGGAGTGGAAGTCGGAGGCCTGGCACAGTGTCCCAGTAGGCCACGACACATTCAGGAACCACCTCTTTGTCAGCATTCATCTAAAGCAGGGGGCCTCACCCAGCTGCCATTGGACAAAGCTGACACACCTGTGACCTGTAGGAACAGCGCGTCCCTGCTGGGAGAGGTGACACGGTCCCCACAGAGGCAACCCTGGGTTCCGGGGTGAGAGTGATGATCCCCACAGGGCCACAGCAGGGACGGCTAAAATTTTACCAGACAAGCTGCCTGGTAAGAAAGGATGTTCGCAGAAGCGAAATAAATAAATAGATGAATAAGCAGATCATGGACAACAGGAAATATTTGCAGAACAGAGGCTCTGGTAGTGCACCATTTTTTTTTTTTTTTTTTTTTAATTTTCACTGAGGAATAATAATCTTTTAAAAGAAGAATTTTTGCAACTTTTAATATTAAATTGTTCATCCTAACAGTTTCACAGTTAAGTTCTGCACCCAAACAGGTCAACTCCACAGATCAGCGTTCAATATCATCGGTTGCCTTTAAAACGATATACACTCTCTGACACATGCACTTGCACAGTCACACTCAGATCCACACCCACAGCAAATAAACGGGCTCAGTGAAGCTTATGAGAAGGGACTCTCCCCCCAAAAAATCAGACTTACCTTGGAGTGCATGCTTCCTCTGCTAGGTGAGTGTTCTAGGAACACATCTCTATCAGTGCATCAGCTGGTATTAGTGTGAGAGGCTGTGTTTGGCTTCAGTGAATTTTTTTGAAGACAAGGCCTTTGCTCGTTTTATGATGGCTGAGTTATGAGCCCACCTGCCCACAAGGTGTTGACTGTTAAGCGGTTTTTGACCAAAAACATGACCTCCATGTCCCACCTTCCCTATTCACCTGTTCTCACTTCAAAAGAAGGAGTGACTTTCTTTTGTTTCCTCTGATAAAGAAGACCTCAAAGGGAAATGGTTTGACCATATGGGAAAAGTGAAACCAAAAAATGGCAAAAAAACAAAATGCATCCAATTCAACAAATCCAAAAACTGTTTTGAGCAGTGGAAGAAATGTCTTTTTTAAATGTGATATTTTTTTATTCATTTTTAATTTTTTAATTAATTTTTTTCAAAGACTTTACTCACTATTTTCAAAGAGAAGGACAGGGAGAGAGGAAGAAAGGGAGAAAAACATCAATGTATGGTTACCTTTCACCTGCCTCCAGCATGGACCTGGCTGGAGACCTGGCTTGCTACCTGGTTATGTGCCCTGGCTGGGAATTGAACCAGCAATTTTTGGGGTTGCAGGCCAGGGCCCCATTCCACCGAGCCACACCAGCCAGGGTGGAAGAAATGTCTTGATAGGTGAATTGCATCAAATGTAGAGTACTTTGAAGGTGACTGAAGTTTAAACATGTCAGAATAAATGTACAGTTTTTCATAAATAAATTTCAGGTTTTTTGGATCTCCCATTGCATTTTGAAGACATGCAGCATGTTTTTTTTATCAGCATGTACAGTTACTAAGTGAATTAATGGAGGTCCTCCAGAACCACTCGAAAAAATAAAGACGAAAGGACACGAAATGCTGTTATGAAAGAGGGGAACACCACAGCAGGAGGAACCCTGAACTTGGCCTCTGCTCACGGAGGTTTGCATTACACCAGTTCAGGGCCTCGGAAGCTGGGCCTGTTGTCTTCTCTCCTCTCTTTTCCACCCTGTTCTCTGCACCGAGTCAAGTGAGCCAGTGTGTAATCACTTGCTAAGCTTAATACTGTTAAAAGTATGAAATATTATCCTTTAACGTGTCAAGGAGAAAACATTAGGGGTGCCTGCTATACACGGGGCTGGCCCGGCAGTGACACCACTTACTTCTTGCAAGAAAATTGGAAAGCAAATAAATCTGCATTTTTACAAATATATAGATAGACATAGAAATAGATGATATCAATATAAATTTATAAATAGATGTGGATATAGATCTCACTCAAACGTACACAGCAGGTAACTTCTTTGCTGAGACTGGATGGAAGATGGGTCTTACACAGGAGCGTTGCTTCCCAATTCCATGGTGTACCTAATCACACAGGCGCTGAGTGGCTGAACTTCTTCTCCCAAACAGTGATAAGCAAAGGATTTGCACCATCTTTTGTATTGAAAGGAGAAGAAAATATTATCCTGCTTTGGATTAAACCACCATATGCTCTTGCCCATGTATTACAGAGCTGTCCTGGCCACTGCTTCTGACAGTGTTTATAATGTGTGGAAGAAGGACCAGAGGGGGTGGTCAAAATGTCAAAGGGAGTGAGGGGTGGTGGACACATATTATTCCACTGACCTCCTACCTGCCGGACTCAGGGTCAAGTGCTATTCGTACAAAAACACTTGCATGCTCAAAAGACTCCTAGGAGCTCCCTAATTTTGTTTCTGTTGGCGCAGGCTACAAAGAGGAGGTGTAAGTGCAGAGAGGTCATTTGCTCACTAGTGGAGATTTTTGGTGTGGTCAGTCTACAGGTACTTGGACACAGGCTTCTGATTCCAGATACTGTACATGTCACCAATGAACCATGTTCCCTCACAGGGGTATAATTTTCCTGGGCAGGCATCCCAAAGTGCCACTAACCGGGTGGCTTTCAACAACAGAAATTTATTCTTTTAGGATACCAGAGGCCAGAAGTCCAAAATTAGGGTGTCACCAGGGCCATGTTCCTCCTGAAGCCTGTAGGTGGGGATCGCTCCTCACCTCTTCCTAGATTCTGGTGGTTGGCGGCCACCCTGGGCTTCCTTGGCTTACAGCTTGTCCTTCTTATCACTGACTGGGTCTTCACATGGCCTTGCTGCTGTGTCTCTGACTTCACAGGGCCACTTCCTATAAGGACACCAGTCATATTGAATTATGAACTACCCTAACCCACCCTGCACCAGTGTGATATAATCTTAATGAATTACACCAGCAACAACTCTATTTCCAAATAAGGTCACATTCTGAGATACTGTGGTTAGGACTCTAACATATTTTTTGGAGGACAAAATTCAGCCCATAACAATAGGTTATACTTAATGGAAACTGATGGTCCTCAGGCCTGCAGAGCTGATACAAGTTGAGAAAAAAACAAAAGACAATATATATATATATTGTGTGTGTGTGTGTGTGTAAATAAAATCTGTCCTGTAAGTATCAGCCACACAAACTGTTTTAATTATATTGACATTGGCTTGATACATTCAGGACAGGCTATATATAGATATAGATATATAGTCAATTTAGAAATTTAGAATTTAGATAAATTTTCTGGATGAATTATTATTATTATTTACCTCTGAAGATTTATTTTATTTTTTTAAATTTAATGTTATTATTGTTGAATTACATCCATCCCCTTTTTCCTCCCCTCTGTCCCCTTCCCCACCCATCCACTCCCCTACAAAGTCAATCCCACTTGTTGTCCTTGTCCATGGTTCTTCCATACTAGTTCCTTGACTAAAGTGCTCTCCTTCTTTACCTCCTCCTCCCCCTTCTTCCCCCACCTTTTGTCCACTGAAAGTCTATTTGTTGTATTCATGTATCTGGTTCTGTTTTCCTGGTTTGTTTGTTTTGTTCATTAGTGTTCTGTAATAGGTGAGATCATATGGTATTTGCCTTTCACTGACTGGCTTATTTCACTAAGTATAACACTTTTCAGTTCCATCCATGTTGTTGCAAAGGGTAGGAGTTCCTTCTTTCTTTCTGCTGTGTAGTATTCCATTGTGTAAATGTACCATAGTTTTTTGATCCACTGGTTGAATTATTTTAAGTAGAGGAAAACTGAAATATATAGTATTTCATTCTCATTCAGCATGGGCAGAAAGTAACAAATTAGGATTTGTGTAAAAGTCCCTAAAAATGAACGTGGTGTCCAGAGGGCTTTTTCTAATTCTTTATCATCCTTCTCCTCAGACTCATCTTTCTCTCTCTCCTAGGTTGTAACCCTTTAAGCAGGAGAATTAGTCCTCCTTATTTCTCTGTACCAATTCTTACCTTAGCTCCCAGTGCGTGCTGGGCACCCCGTAAACTGAGTTTAGAAAAGTCCCACTTTATGGTGCCCAATACAAGCATGGATGCTGATGCTTTAAAAAAAAAAAAAAAAATTGAAAGACACAATCTCACCAATTTCCCCCATGGCAACTCCCAGCTGCAAATATATTTTGCTTATTTGTTCTAAATCCTCAGACCCCATCAATATTTGCTGCCTAACTTGGGGGTGTGGGCTGGCTCCCACATGTCTAATACCTGCTCTGTCCTTGGAGGCACTAGGCTTGGGAGATAAAATGGAAAATCATATAACATTTTTGGCCTGGGTGCAAATGATCAATTATAATACTTTTACTTCTGGATATTGACAGGTTGGCCTTCATGTCCACAGGAGTGGTTAGGTCTGGCATTCATCCAGGGTTTCTGTCTGCTTAACCACCCTATTAACTCTTAAAATATAATTCAGCAGAACAGTCAGCCCATATCTCGGGATTTGGAATCTATTTTGGTGCTATCCGAGTAGACAGCTGTTGCTATCTGGGGCCTTGAACCAGATATCTGAAAGGTGACTTTTTTTTTTTTTTTTCCTTCTTTATTTTATTTATTTATTTTTTTAATTTTATTGCTGTTGTATTACATCCATCCCCTTTTTGCTCCCCTCTGTCCCCCTCCCCACCCACCCAAAGTCACTCCCACCTGTTGTCCATGTCCATGGTTCCTTTATACTAGGTTCTTGTCTAAACTGATCCCCTTTCTTGCCTCTGCCTCCCCCCTCCCCCCTCCCCCCAACTCCTTTCCCCCTGACCACTGAAGGCCTATTCCTTGTATTCATATACTTGGTTCTGTTTTGGTTGTTATTAGTTTTGCTCATTATTGTCCCATAATGGGTGAGATCATGTGATATTTATCCTTCACTGACTGGCTTATTTCACTAAGCATAATACTCTCCAGTTCCATCCATGTTGTTGCAAAGGGTACAAGTTCCTTCTTTCTTTCTGCTATATAGAATTCCATTGTGTAAATGTACCAAAGTTTTTTGATCCAATCATCCACTGATGGGCACTTAGGCTGTTTCTAGCACCTGGCTATTGTAAATAGTGCCTCTATGAACATAGGTGTGCATATGTTCTTATGAATTGGTGTTTCAGGATTCTTTGGGTATAGTCCAAGTAGTGGAATTGCTGGATCAAAAGACAGTTCCATTTTTAGTTTTTTAAGGAAACCCCATACTGTTTTCCATAGTGGCTGCACCAGCCTACATTCCCACCAACAGTGTATAAGGGTTCCCTTTGCCCCGCATCCTCTCCAACACTTGTTTGTTGATTTGCTGATGATTGCCATTCTGACAGGTGAGAGGTGGTATCTTATTGCGGTTTTAATTTGCATCTCTCTGATGACTAACGACATTGAGCATTCTTTCATATGCCTCTGGGCCCTTTGTATATCTTCCTCAGTGAGTTGTCTGTTCAGGTCCTTTGCCCATTTTTTAATTGGGCTTTCTGTCTCCCTGGTGTTGAGTCGCATTAGTTCTTTATATATTTTGGAGATCAGACCCTTGTCTGAGGTATCATTGGCAATTATGTTTTCCCATACAGTTGGTTCCCT
>PVIW01000279.1:477937-614754 GCA_004026585.1 Noctilio leporinus | reverse complement strand
TCCAACTTAAATAGCGAAAAAGTGCACCATAATTACTGCTGCACTGCAGTCATTTCTGCATTTCCCATGTTTCTTAAATAACTATCTTGTCTGATAACACACAATATAAAGAGCAATTATGAAAAACAGACATTTACATATACTTCTAAAGTCTTATTGAGAATATCCTGTTGGCATTGGATAGCCAATCATAGGTGCAACTGCAGTAGCAGGATATGCATATGCCTGTTGGTTCATACCATTGTGCATATTTGGAACATTACTTCCATATTGCTGAGTGCTATCATAACCATTCTGGTAAGTCCCTGTTGGATTGCCAGTCCTAAAACTGGTCTGTATACCAGCAGACACAAAATTACTTCCAAAGCTCCCATTGGTGTAATTGGTAGCACTGTAAACACCATTCTGGGTTTTTGCTGCAAAATCTCTCTTAAGCAGACTAGAGTAACCTCTGTCATAGTTTTCCCTGTCTCTAAAGGTATTAAATCCACCCCTTTTGCCTGCAGAATATCTGTCCCAACGGTCATCCTTCATGCCTCCTCTACCCCTGGAACGACCTGAACCTCTGTCTTCAACCAACTGAAGTAACTTGGGATTAATTGCTTGATTAGCTTCACGAAGCACAGAGATAAGGTCGCTCACTTGCTTTATGTTATTAGGTGTAAAGAAAGTGTATGCTGTGCCTGTTTTGGTACTGCGAGCAGTTCTTCCAATTCAATGGATATAATCCTCTGAGGAGTTAGGGTAGTCATAATTGATGACAAATTTCACATCTTCCACATCTAGCCCTCTGGAGGCCACATCTGTAGCAATCAAAATAGGAGCTTTTCCATGTTTGAATTCATTTAGAACCCAGTCACGTTCCTGTTGACTCTTATCACCATGGATACCCATGGCAGGCCACCAGTCTCTCCTCATTTTTCTAGTAAGCTCATCACATCTTCTTTTGGTTTCAACAAAAACAATGGTTTTATTCTCCTTTTCACTCATAATCTCCTCCATCAGATGAATAAGTTTTTCATCCTTTTCTACATCATGACACACATTCACAATCTGGAGAATATTGTGGTTTGCACTCAGTTCCAGTGCACCAATGTTTATATGAATATAGTCTTTCAGGAAGTCTTCAGCAAGCTGTCTTACTTCCTTTGGCCAAGTTGCACTCCACATTAGGGTTTGCCTGTCAGGTCTGATCTGATCCACAATCTTCCTAATTTGGGGTTCAAAGCCCATATCAAGCATCCTATCTGCTTCATCAAGCACAAGGTAGGTGGTTCTTCTCAGATTTGTTTTCCCACATTCTAAGAAGTCAATCAGTCTCCCAGGTGTTGCAATGCAGATTTCCACACCTCTCTCCAAATCCCGAATCTGTGGTCCCTTGGGAGCACCACCATAGATGCAAGTAGACTTCAATTGACATGCTCTACAGTATTCAGCAGCTACTTGCTGTACCTGTTGGGCCAGCTCCCGAGTTGGTGCCAGCACCAAGCAAATAGGCCCATCGCCTCTCTCTAGGAATGGCTGATGATTGATGTGGACAATGGCAGGCAGCAAATAAGACAATGTTTTCCCAGATCCAGTCTGTGCTACTCCAACCATATCTAATCCACTCAGAGCAACTGGCCATCCCTGAGCTTGAATAGCAGTGGGTTCAGTGAAGTTCTGTCTTGCAATCACGTCCATGATGTTTGCAGGGAAGTTTGCTTCATAGAAATTCAGAACTGGCTTCGGGCAGTTGTGACCTCTAACTGTAACTTCCTTGTTTCTTCTGTATGTCTCCACCTCTTGAGCAGTGCCCCTGGCCAAGTCAGGATGTTCTTGATAGAAATTCTTCTCAAATTTGGGCAGCTCATCAAGATTCCACTTCTTTTTAACTAATTTCTCCCCAGGGTTTCCAAACTTCTTTCCTGATAGAGGCCCTGTTCTACTCCCTCCAAATCGAGGTGCACCAAACCCTCGATCCCGGCCGCGGTCCCGGTCACTCGAACAGCCCGACATGGCGTCAATGATTGCGGTTGGCGGGGAAAGAAGCGGAGAAAACCAGGGGCGATGAGTCGCTGGAGTTGGCTTCGGCGACAGCGAAGCCTTGCGGGGGCGGCAGCGGCGGAGTGACGGCGATGACAGGTAGGCGAGCTGCTCCCCTAGAGACCGGTGGAAATGAATGAGTGCTTCTTATTAATTTGAAAAACTATGTTCCTAAGGTTTATGATTTAATATCATTGTTTCAGATATAAAGTATTAAATTTTGAGAGCAACCATCATGTCGAAGGAATACAATGTTAGAGCGACCATAATTTCTGGACTGCATGCAGGGTGAACTGCTAAGGAAATTGCAGACTTCGGTAACTTCCTTTTACATACTGCTTACAACATGAAAAAGGTCTATGATGCTGATCCTGATGTCGCCACACCGACAAGGAAAATGTATAAGGTATGTAAGGATAGCACAAGTCCAGATATTGTACACAGAATCCAGGAGATCATCAGTGAAGATCCAGGATACTTACCTTGATGTTTTGAGAGAAGCAGTTGTACCGTGGATGAAGCAAGTCTCAAATGGTCATCCTTTTATCTTTCAACAAGATGGTGCACCACCAGCACATAACGCTAAAAAGGTGTAAGAATTTCTCAGTGTCAGTGTTCCTGAATTCTGGTCAAAGGAAATCTGGCTGCCTAGTTCACCAGATGCAAAATTTTTAGACCATTATGTATGCAGCATTTATAAGAGAGAAGATAATAAACAACTTCATTCCAATAAAGAGGCTGTTAAAGCTAAGACTGGAAACACGATGATTTCCATGGATAAAGAAAAGTTAATGAAAGTGTGCTCAAGATTCCGAAGTCGAATCGAGTCTATTATTGCAGCAAATGGGGACTTTTTGGAACAATTTTAAAATGCATGTGTTTATGTATTTACATATAAGAATAAATTTATTTCAAAATATAGCACTCTTGTGATATGTTATTTTACTCAAATTTCGCCAATTGATCACATGCACCCTGTAGTGGTTTGTAGTAATTTCTTGCAATCCTTGTGTTTCTGAGGTATCAGTTGTGATTTCTTCTCTTTTGTTTCTGATTTTGTTTACTTGAGTCCTATCTCTTTTTTTCTTGATGAGTCTGGTTAAAGGCTTGTCAGTTATGTTTATTTTTTCAAAGAATCAGCTCCTGGACTTACTGATTCTTTGAATTGTAGTTTTAGTCTCTAAGTCATTTAATTCAGCTCTGATCTTGATTATTTCCTTCCTTTTACTTGCTCTGGGCTTTGTTTGTTGCTACTCTTCTAGTTCTTGAAGCTTTATTGTCAGGTTGTTTGTGTAAGCATCTTCTAACCTTTTTAGGTAGGCCTGTATTGCTATGAATTTCCCTCTGAGGACTGCCTTTGCTGTGTCCCATAGGTTTTGGGTTGTTGTGTATTCATTTTCATTTGTTTCCAGAAACTTTGATTTCTTCTTTGGTCTCATTGTTAACCCATTCATTACTTAATAGCATGTTATTCAGTCTCCATAAGACAGTTATTTTTCATACCTCAGTAGTTGGGTCACCACTCAAATGTTTGTAAAGGGTTTGAGTGGGAATGCTGTTATTCCATACTGGTAGATCAATTGGCTTTTCATGAAGGGGTAAGTGTATCTGGGTGATCTCTAGCCTGTATGACTAACATTTGAAGTGGAGACCTTGATGTAGGGCTGCCCCCTATAATTATTCTAGTTCCTAATAATTGAAGGAGGTCTCCTCTAAGTAGAGAGGTTGGACACTATGGGACTACAAGAAGAATGAGTGAAGTAATACCCACCTCAGAGACAAACCAAGGAAGGGTGAGGTCTTGGGTGTTGGCTTCCCAGCTACTCCTAGGACAGTGCAGGATTCCTTCAAGAAGGAAGTAAGAACAAAGTAGGTGGCCCCAATATAATAAGAAATTTACTGTCCTACCTGCCACATCCATGTATACTCTAGGCTCCAGTCCAGTTGGCCTCTTGAGGCAAGGCCAACTATACTGGGCAACTTCAGTCTGTGCCACCATCTGCAAGGAAGCTATGGACTTGAGCCCACCAGTCCTCCAGCTCGGGAGACAGAGCGTCACCCAGTGGCCTGCCTTCTTGCTCTTATAGCATGGTGCAGAGGTGGCTGATTATGATTTGGACATTCCTTAGCCAAGTGCCTGCCTTCAGGCACACGTGACACTTAGTATCCTTTAGGGTGAACCTAGAGGGGCCTGTGGAGTATGGCTGTGACTGTCCCACAAGGATAGCTAGAAATAGTCTCCTTTTTCTCCTCCTGAGCCCTGGCCTCTTCCAGTCCCAGTTGTAAAAGACTGCATTGGCTGTAGTTAACATTTCATGCAAGGAAACTTCAGGCTCCTGAATGAGGTTCTGATAACTTTCTCCTAATATCAGAGGCTAATTGAGTTAAACCTAAGCAGGGGAAGTGCTGTGGGAGTGGGAGTCTGATTGCTTCTACAGTGTTCCTCGTTGCATGGACATTTGCTTGCAGCTGTCGGGGGAGCTCGAGTCTCTCCCCAGGTCCATGGCCAGCTTATCCTTTCACTGGAGTCTTTTAGAGGCAAGCACCCTAGTGGTTTTTACATGCTGGGTGCAGCAATTTCTCGAAAGGGAGAGAGCAAGAAACCCTCAGCAAAACCAATAAGCGCAGGAAATTGGCTTGCAAACTGTCATTGCCAAGATAGGACCATGAAGAGGGCCTTATGTAGCAATCTGAGTCACACCACTAAAGGATGTTACTGGAGCTCGATTCTTTTAACAGAATAAAGAATTACAGATCAGCAAGATGAAAGTCAACGAGTAAAAGTTTTATTAGTATGTCCTCAAGGGAGAGAACAGGCCTGCCAAGAGTGGTGAGAGGGGCCCTAGTCTCCTGATCTGCTGCCTTAAGTCCACACATCATTACTGTATTGGCACAGGGAAGGGTTCTATATTGACTGACAGATACTTTGGTCATATACTTTAGTCTCTCCTGCACGCGCCCTTTTCCAGAATTCTCCTTGACTGCCCTCATGGCGTGGGGGGTGTAAAACATCAATGAAGATTCTGCTAACAAGGGCAGTCAACTATTTGCCTTGGATCAACAAGGGCAGTGGCTCCTTTTCTCCTTCCCCTGGAAGCTCATTTCTAACTGCTGCCTGACACTATCTCCTTATGGTCCCCATGCTGCCCCTCCCCGCTGCCCACAGATACACACCTGTCACCTTTTTCTCAGAAAACTTGCTCCCAGAACAAGACTGAGAAAATGAGGGAGATTCTCCTTAAACCACAGGCCTGCCCCAAGAACGGTGGTGCGAACACTGCACCAGTTCTGGGGTTCATCTGCTTCCTCACACCCAGAACTGATAACTCTCTAATTTCTTAAAGCTCAAAGCTCCGCTATAAATTTGTAAACAAATGCAGGTCCTGCTGCCTGCAGTTTCAAAAGCTAATAATACTCAAGAGGCAGGTGTGATGTAAAGGAAGGAGTTTCATTCAGATGCATGCCTGGAAGACAGAGCACTCTTGTCTCAAAGCCCACCTCCCCCTCTCAGTGAAGGCGGAGGTGTTTGTAAGGAGGGAGAGGGGAACAGAACAAAGAGATCACGGGGAGGAGGTTGAAAAGTTCTGTGTGCAGATGAGCACAGTCCATTCTGATAAGGCAAGTGGAGGTCTGGTATGTGCCATCCTGGCTTAGTCACCCTGGATTCACGTCATCCTGACTTCACATCATCCTGGCTCCACAGCTAAAGGTCAGCAAATCTTCTAGAGTCAGTATCTATCTTTTGAAGTTAGTTTTCAGGATTCTTATGCAAATATGCTGTTTATCCACAAGCTACATAGTCTAAGTCAGCACTTAAAGAAACAATGTCAGGATGGATGTAATACAACAATAATAAAATTAAAATAAAAAAAAAAGAAGAAGAAACAATGTCACAAAAATGGTGGGGTGGGTTACCATTCTCTATTGTTACAACAGGCAGAAAAATAAAGAACTTCACTTAAAAAAATTATTTTATTGTTGACACTATTACAGATTTAAAGAACTCCTTTTTTCTTCCTTTTTTAAGATAGAAAATGATGAAAGCGGAAATGAGCAAGGTATGGGAAAAGCTACCAAAAATACTGCTGAATTCTTGGGGAATTTTCACTTTGGAGAAGAGAGCGGCGATCATACACGTAGAAGGCAGGGAGACAGATAAAAACTGGTTTCTGTTCAAACATACCTGATTCTTGGTAATGCATTCCTTTCTGGCTGTCGGATGTGGGAGCAGGAATGCGGGTGATAGGGCTGGCCTCTGAGTCAGGTCACAGGGCATGGCTACTCTGGAGTGAGTTATTCATGGACACAGCCCAAACTAGGCAGCTTCAATAATTTGAGGAGTGGGTGAGAGGAATTGACAAGCTAGTAGTTTGCTTAGCAATGCTGAGGTGTTATTAAAAACAACCAAGTCACACATGGCTCAATGTTGTGATCTAGGTGAGAGTGACAGACAAGGCACATTTAACAAAAGCACAGAAACAATTTTGTGCAGAAACTGAATACTAACTGAACAACAAGATTCTCCAATTCTGGAATTCTGTTGGGTTGAACTGGGTTGCCTGCACATCTAGAGACATTGGTCAAGGGTTGCTCACCCCTCAAGGTTGAGCTGGGCACCAAGCCCAGAGTCCGTGTGTCCCGGAGGCTGCCCAGCTCAGGTGAGGAATACATTCAGAGGGTGTGATATTGTGATGTTACATAACATTTTACATCTTTAAAATTATATACAAATACATATTTGGTTTTAGTCCCAGTTTCTGGCTCAAAGCTCCCCAAACCCTGGATATTCCCTAAGTGTAATGAGATAGAAAAGTGGCTTTTGTTATGTAAACGATGTGACTTTTTTTTTTTTTTTTTTAAGGTTTTACTTATTTGTTTTTAGAGAGAGGGGAAGGAAGGGAGAAAGGGGAGAGAAACATCAATGTGTGGTTGCCTCTTGCGTGTTCCCAGTTGGGCACCTGGCCTATAACCCACGCATGTGCCCTGACTGGGAATTCAACCTGTGACACTTTGATTCACAGGCTGGTACTTAATCCACTGAGCCACATCAGCCAGGGCTGAGGAGCCTTTTGAAAGCATTTAAGAATGGAGGCTGGTTACCAGGAGAAACAACCAAGCTTACAATTAAGAGGGTTGGACTTCCAGTGTCTCCCAGCCTCTGAGAGGAGCTGGAGGTAAATCAATTGTCAATGGCCAATAATTTAGTCAGTCATAGCTACAGTGAAACCCCCATAAAAACCCAAGGGAGATGGTTGGGGAGCTTTTGGGTTGGTGAGCACATGGAGATACAGGGAAAGTGCACATCTGGAGAAGCTCTGCACCTTTTCTCCATACTTTAGGTTATGTGACTCTTCCCTGGCTGATCCTTTTACAATAAACCAATGATCTAGTAACATGTCTTCTGAGTTCTAGGAGTCATTCTGGCAAATTAACTAAGCTCAAGAAGGGCATTGTAGCAACTTCTGATTTATAGCCAGTTGGTCAGAGGTACAGGTCACAAGTTGGATTTGTGATTGGCATCCTCAGTTGGAGGGGGTGGTAGGAACCTCGGATCTGTAGCCAGTTGATCAGAAGTATAGGTAAGAGCCTGGGTTTGCAGCAAGTGACTAAAAGGGAAGGGACAGTGCCGGAAATAGACAATCTTGTAGGACTGAATCCATTAATTAACCTGTGGAATCTAATGCTATCTGTAGGCAGTGTCAGAAGTGAGTTAAATTCTTGGACACCAGCAGGGTGTCCTGCTTGTGGGTATGCAGAATCTTCCCTCTCTCATGTTGGAAATGGGTCTGGGAACCTAATTCACATGGTTAAGCAGTATATCCATCCCCACATACATATCGGCAGACTAGACAACACAGTGTCTATGGAGGAAGCACTGAGTCACTGTAAACATTGCTCATCTGTCATCAACTCTGTTGGAACCTTGCACTGACACTGGGCCTCATGCATTTATCAGTTTCTATCCTCCCCCTTTTTTCTTCCCAAAATAACTAGCAATAAGAAGTGAGGCAAAACTCTTAATGTAGGCTTGAGTAAATGGGATTTGAATTTTGCATAATATTTAAAATATTATACAAAATTAGTATAATCCTTGTAAATGTCTTTAAAAAAAAAAGATTTTATTAGTTTTAGAGAGAGGGGAATGGAGGGACAAAGAGAGAGAGAGAAACATCAATGTGTAGTTGCCTCTTGCATGCCCCCAACTGTAGATCTGCCCAGCAACCCAGGCATGTGCGCTGACTAGGAATCAAACCAGTGACTTTTTGATTCATAGTCCAGGCACTCAATCCACTGAGCCACATCAGACAGCACTCCTGTGAACCTTTAAAATCATCCCATTGGGAGGAAATGGTAAATTATACCACTCTCACTTAAAAATAATATGTCAAATAATTCTCACACTAGCAACTAGCTACCTGTCTTAGTCTGTCCAGGCTGCTATTGCAGAATGCCACAGACTGAATGGTTTATAGACAACAGGAATTTCTTTCTTTCTTCCTTTCTTCTTTTTTTTTTTTTAATTTAATTTTATTGTAGGAATTTATTTCTTACAGTTCCAAAGGCTAGGAGTCCAAGATCCAGGTGCCTGCAGATTTACTGTCTGACAAGAGCCCACTTCCTGGTTCAGAGACAGCAGTCTTCTCGCTGTGTCCTCAAATGGCGGAAGGATCCAGGCAGCTCTCTGGGGTCTCTTCTATAAGGGCACTTAATCCCATTCATGCAGGTTCCACTCCCATGACCTAATTATCTCTTAAAGGCCTCAGCTTGTAATGTGATCACATTGAGGGATAGGTTTCAACATATGAACACAACCATTCAGCCTATAGCACCTACCTTAGAAGAGTTTTACAGTGGTTGATTAATTAACTGAGATAGCTACTATCTTATCTTCCTTCTCAGTAGTCTAAGAGAACAGAAATATTTCCTTCACCAAACCACTGGCATAGATTTCCACAAAAGTGAAATAGAAAGGGATTACCATCCTAACATTATCCTAACGTTGTGGTGATAATTTTCTTGCTTTTCTTTACTATTTTCCCACAGTACAGTAGTAGCCCCCCTTATCTACAGTTTTACATTCCATGGTTTCAGTTACCCGTGGTCAACAGAATTCTGACAATATTAAGTAGAAAATTGCAGGACTAAGCAATTCATAAGATTTAAACTGCGTATCATTCTGAGTAACATGATGGAATCTCACACCATCCAGCCCAGCCTGGGAAGTAAATCATCCCTTTGTCCAGCATCTCCATGCTGTGTTGGTACAATTGGAGTTTCTGGCATCCACCAGGAGTCTTGGTACACATACTCTGCAGATAACAGGGGACTACTGTGTACAAAATAATATAGTAGAGTTTTGCGTGATACTAAACTTTATTTGTATTATAATAAATTTGTTTTCTTTTGTGTTTTGTTTCTTTTGCTTAATCCTACACATATGAGACACATCCACTTTGTTGCAGGCACCTCTTTATTTTTAATTGCAAATTATTTCATCATATGAATACGCCTGTTTCTCCATTCTACTGCTGGTGGACACTTCAGCTGCAATAGTTTGGGGTTATGACAAGCAATGGGGCTGTGGCCATTCTTGCTTCTGGCATCAGGCGAACATGTATAGAAGTTTCTCCAGGACAGCACTATCTGACAGGATTTTTCTATAATGATGAAACTGTTGTACATCTGTGTTGGACAATACAGTGGCCACTAGCCACATGTGATTATTAAGCACTTGAAATGTGACCACTGTAATAAAGGAACTTAATTTTTACTAATTTTATTGTACTTAATTAAAATTTAAATCATCATGTGTAGCCTAGAGTTCCCCATATTGGACAGAGCAGACATAAGGTATATACATCATAGTGAAATTGGCAAGCCATCAGATGGTAACTTCAACTCTAGTATGAAATGCCAAACTGTTTTCAAAGTTCCTGAGAAGTCAGACTTCTTAAAAGAAACACAGCTGTTGAGTCATCAGAAACCTCAAGTGATGTGCTAATTTTATGAGTATCATGTTTTAGTAACATTTACTAATTCCTTTAGTAGGTCACTAGCAAGTAGCTTTCACCATATTTAACAATGAAAATTGCTAGAATTGTGTATCACTCACTCAGGCTTTTAGATCAGAAAAATGTCTGACAGTGATTTGAGAATCCTTGGTGTAGTAGAAAGGAAACTGATATTCAAATTCTGATGCTGCATCAGACTTTGAGAAAGCCACATAACCATAGAAGCTCAGTCTATTTTCTTATTCAACAAGCATTCATGGGAAGGCATTGAATTGATTCTAGGGATAAAAGACAAGGAAAGACTCTTGGGTATCTCACAGTGTATTTGAGGAGACAGCCATATGAACACATGAATTTATTCAATTATTAATTAATTGCAAAACTTAGCATAAAAACATTTATCCTACAGAAACAATAAGTGAAAATGCAGCCAATGGAATGGGAGAAAACATTTGCAAATAATATATCAGATAAGGGGTTGATATCCAAAATATATAAGGAATTTCTACAACTCAAAACAAAACAAAACAAAAAACGATGTTTTAAAATGGGCAGACTTGAGCCCTGGCTGGTAGCACAGTGGTTAAGGTGCCGGCCTGCGAACCCAAAGGTCGCAGGTTCGATTCCCCAGCCAGGGCACATAACCAGGTTGCAGACCAGGTTTCCAGTCAGGTCTGTGGCTGGAGGCAGGTGAAACGCAACCATACATGATGAAAAAAAAAAAAAAAAAAGGGCAGACTTGAATAGATAAATTTCCAAAGAAGACATACATAGCTAACAAACATATGAAAAGGTGTTCACTACTAATCAAAGAGAAGTGCAAATCAAAACCATGATGCGATAACACCTCACCCTCATTAGGACAGCTACTATCAAAAGAACAGAAAATAACTAGTGTTGACAAGAGAAATTGGAATCCTTATGTATTATTGGTGGAAATGTAAAATGAAACAGCTATTATGGAAAACAGAAGGAGTTTGCTCAAAAAAAAAAAAGAAAAATGGGATAATATGATTAAATATCATATAATTATATAAAATTACATAAAGTTACATGTAATTATTAAAGGAATTATATGATCTCACAATCTTGCTTCTGGGTGTCTATCCACGAGAATTGAAAGCAGTATCTCAAGAGATATCTGTATCCCATGTTCAGAGCATTACTATCCATAAGAGCCAAAAGATGGAAATAATTCAAATGTCTAGCAACAGAATGATGGATAAAGAATGGAGTATTAGACAGCCTTTTAAAATTAATTATTTTTATTTTTATTATATTTTATTGATTATGCTATTACAGTTGTCCAGGTTTTCCCATCTTTGCTCCCCCTCCATCCAGCAACCCTCCACTCCCTCAGGCAATCCCTCCACCATTGTTCATGTCCATGCGTCATGCATATAAGCTTTGGCTACTCCATTTCCTATACTGTACTTTACATCCCCATGGCTATTCTGTAACTACCTATTTGTAGTACTTCTTAATCCCCTCACCTCTTCTCCTATCCCTCACCCCACCCCCTTATCTGGCAACTATCAAAACACTCTGTAGCCATGTTCTTTAATTAATTAATTAATTAATTAATATAGAGAGGGGAAGGGTGGGAGAAAGCAACATCAATGTGTGGTTGCCTCTTGAGTGCCCCCACAACCCAGGCATGTGCCCTGACTGAGAATCAAACCAGTGACCTTTTGGTTCGCAGGCTGGCACTCAATCCACTGAGCCACACCAGCCAGGGCTCTCTGTTGTTCTTGTTTGCTTAGTTTGTTTTTTCAGATTCAATTGTTAACAGATTTGTATTTCTTGCCATTTTATTGGTCATACTTTTGATCTTGTTTTTCTTAAATAAGTCCTTTAACATTTCATATAATAATGGTTTGGTGATGATGAATTCCTTTAGTGTTTTTCTTGTCTGGAAAGCACTTTATCTGCTCTTCCATTCTAAATGATAGGTTTGCTTGGTAGAGCAATCTTGGCTATAGGTCCTTACTTTTCATGACCTTGAATATTTCATGCTAATCCCTTCGAGCTTGCAAAGTTTCTTCAGCAAAATCAGCTGACAGTTTTATGGAATCTCCTTTTATGGTAACAAGCTTCTTTTCTCGTGCTGCTTTTAAGATTCTCTCTTTATTTTTAACCTTTGGTATTTTAATTGTGATGTGTCTTAGAGTGAGCCTCTTTGCGTTCATCTTGTTTGAAATTCTCTGTGCTTCCTGGACTTGCATGTCTATTTTCTTCACCAAATTAAGGAAGTTTTCTTTCATTATTTTTAAAATACATTTCCAATTTCTTGCTCTTTCTAGTCTCCTCTGGCACCTCTATGATGTGAATGTTGGAACATTTGTAGTTATCCCAGAGGCTGCTTACTATCTGAATTATTTCTTCTTTTCATTGTTTGGATTGGTTGTTTTTTGCATTCTTATGTTCCAAGTCATTGATTTGATTCTTTGCCTTCGTCCTCTCTATTGTTTTTCCCTGTAAATTATTCTTTATTTCAATTAGATCCTTTGTTTCCAACTGGATCTTCTTTATGTTGCTGAGGTTCTAAGTTCCTTGAGCATCCTTATAATCAGTGTTTTGAACTATATCTGATAGATTGTTTATCTCCATTTCATTTAGCTCTTTTTCTGGAGTTTTTACCTGTTCTTTCATTTCAGCCATGTTTTCTTGTCTCCTTATTTTGGCAGGTTTTTTTCTATTTGTTTCTATGTATTAGGTAGAATAGATGACTCCATGTCTTGGTAGAATGACCTAATGTAGTAGGCATCCTGCAGGGTCCAGTGGCACAGTCTCCACTACCACATAAACTGGGTACTCAAAGTACTCTCTTCATGTAGTTGAGTACACCCGCTTCTTTAATTGAACTTTGGTTGCTGTTGGCAGAACAATGGCAGGGATTTACCCAAGCTAGTCAGCTGCAAGAACTGGCTGTGACCACCAGCTACTACCAACCTCCACCCTCCATGGAGGATCAGCTATACAGCAGCAGGGTGGTGATGCTCTGTCATGGTCTACAGCTGTCCACCGGGTGTGCGGGCCCTGGGTCATTTTGGGTGATGCAGGCCAAAGTCAGCCCCCACCTATATTTTACCCATGACCACAATGCCTGAGCTATAATGCAATTTGAGATGCTGCAACTGGTGCTGGGCTTGGAGATTCCCAGGCAAAGCCAAGCTGTGAATCGAGGCTAGATGCTGCTTATGCTGGGCCTGGGGCTCACTGAGGCCAGCTGTTGCTTGTTTGAGAGGATTTAGGAAGTTGTGAAGCAGGAGCCAAGACCAGCCATTCATATGGAAAACCAGCTTGAATCAGCTGGTAAGTTGGTGGGGTGGAGTCTCTGGGGATCTCCAAGACAGGTCAGACAGCGTTGCCTTGATGGAGTCTCTGATATGGCACCAGCTTATTGGTCTGCTGGGGGAGGGTTTAGAAAAGGGACAATGGCCTCTGCCTGCCTTGATGCCAGCCAATTCAGTTTCTCCCTGTATACCACTGGTGCTTTTTAAGCTACTACCCTGGTGCTGGAGCTCAGAGACAGTGAGTCTGAGTAGGTGAGTCCATGTGTGGTTTCTTTAAGAGGAATCGCTTGGAGTTCTAGCATTTTCTTCCACTGACTCAATCCCCACTGGTTTTGCAGCCAAAAGTTGTGGGGACTTATCTTCCTGGTACTGGAACCCTGGGCTAGGGGCCTGGCATGGGATAGGGGCTCCTTGCTCCCAAGATATCCCTCCCAAATTTTTATCCACCTCATGTGGTTGAGGGACCAGCTCATTATCTACATCCCTCTTATCAGTCTGGATGGATGTGTTTTTTAATTTTCCGTCATTGTCAGACTTCCATTCAATTTAATTGCTGATGGTTCTGAGTGATAGTCACTCTATTTTAATTGTAACTTTGACGTGGTTGTGCAAAGAGGTAAGCCATGTCTGCTGGTTCCACCCTCTTGAATGGAAGTCCTTAGACAGCTTTTTAAAGGAAATAATGTCACATGCTACAATATGGAGAAACATGAAGGATATTAGGCTAAATGAAATGGGTAAATACTGTATAATTTTATTTATATAAAGTATAAAGTAGTCAAAATCAGCCCTGACTGGCATGGCTCAGTGGATTGAGCACTGGCCTTTGAACCAAAGTGTCACTGGTTCAATTCTCAGTCTGGGCACATGCCTGGGTTGTGGGCAAGTTCCCTATCTGAGGGCATGTGAGAGGCAACAGATTGATGTATCTCTGGCACGTTGATATTTTTCTTCCTCCTTCTCCTTCCCTTCCCACCTCTTTAAAAGTAAATAAATAAAAATCTTTTCTTTTCTTTTTAACCACAATAAAAAAGTACCTATTCCATAGAAGTCTTATGAGAATAAAGAAATTGAGTAAGAAAACCTGCTTGGTGAAATTCTTCAAACATAACAGATGCTCAAAATGTCATTTCATAGTGGTCCAGACCCTTATTTTGGAGCAGCATCACTTCCAGAGCTTTGTAACAGGTCCATGCCATCAACTTCTCTGCTCTTCAATCTATTCCACATACTACTACTACAATGAAATGTCACTTCCATTCCACCACCTGTCCCCATGCTATCATTACTGCCTGGTAAACTCTGCAGGGTATATAACTCTTCTGGTGCTCAGTTATATCATTTCAGGTGTTCCTGAGGATTCAGTGAGATAATGAGTGTGAAGTGTTTGGAATCCTTGTGGACTATTGGTGGGAATGAAATAAAACAGCCATCATGGGAAACAGTATGGAGGTACACAGTGTGTGCTCACCAAAAGGTCATTATCATTATTCTACTGGTTTTCTGATTAACTCATAGCTTCTACACCTGGTAAAGACCTTCTATAAATGGTGGTCCCTTACTTGGTGTAACCTAGCGAGCCACACACTATTGGTTACCTATTCAATGCTATTTTCTCCTTTACCTATGAGAGAATATGAAGTTCATCCAAGTACACGTGCTCCTCTGTGGGCTGAACATGTGCTTCAGGAAGAGTGGCCCCCTTCATCCCACAGGATCAATCCTCACCATTTCTGGGCTAGCAACTGCAGGGCAATGCAATTCCCATGGAGATCTGAAGGGAGACTTCTGAACAGACATATTCTTGGTTGAATAAAAGAAAAGCAGGAAAAATAAAAGGCCTTTTTTCCTACCTCTGGATGCTGTCATGAGAATGAGATGCACTAATGATGGCAGGAGAGAGTACTAGAAAGAACCAAGTCCTTGATGAAGACCTTGGACTGATGTGTTAACCATCAGAATGCCCCTACCTCTAAAATTCTCCTATGTGGGAAAATACATTTTTCTTTTTTTTTGTTTTTTTTTGGGGGGGGTATGTAATTTTTAAAAAATTTTATTTTTAAATAAATATTTATTACATCCATCCCCTTTTTGCTCCCCTCTGTCCCCCTCCCCACCCACCCATGAAAAGTCAATCCTACCTGTTGTCCATGTCCATGGTTCCTTTAACATTTTTCTTATTCAGGGGTCATATTCAGCAGGTACACCCTATACCAGCCATATGGGTTGCTAGCATATTGAATTATTCCTGTGCTACTCTGTTAATAGCTGCTGTTCATGGCGCCCTGAGTGGCTCTATCCTCCCAGTCTCTTATTCCTCTCCTGGAATTTGCTAGACTTTCCCGTATCCCACCACAATGGCTAAATGCTCATCAAAACTCTATTCCATCACCACAGCCAGTGTTCATTCTGGTGGTTTATAATATTAAAAAGCACACCAAAACAGTTAGACAATAAAAATATAATATTTTTTTGTCTTAACTGTCTAAGCTACCCGAATCATGAGCTCTCTGCAGCAAGCTCAGCTTTTCACCCTCCTTTGCCCCCACCTGAATTTACCAGCCCTCAGCCTAGGTTCCAGCCCCACCCAACCTCTCCATCCACACCCCCTGCTCTGCACACCTATAGCACACATTGCCTGTGCCGCACAGTTTAGCACCTAAAAAGTCTTGCATTGTTTCCTCACTGTGTGTGTGTATGTGTGTTTTATTTCTTTAGAAAATAGTAACATGAAAGGCAGGAGCTGAAACAGAGCCACTGTATATCCCACGAGAGCATATCATCAGGAGGCTTAGAATATAATATGAATTTCAGGGCAAAAAAAAAAAAACAAAAAGTGAATAAACTATATAGTTACTGTTGATTTTAATTGATTTTTTTTTTTTTTTTTTTGCAGGGGGACTTGTTTTTACTTCATTTTATTTTTTGGTAGGGGATGGGTGTTGGAAAAGAATCTAAGGTATGTAAGTGTCTGTTCTTATTGTAAAAGTTTACTCTCAGCTCTTAAACCTCTTTTGAGACTTCAGACCCAACTCCAAGAGTTCAAAGCCTCTAAGAAAGCATCATGAAAGATACATAAATCAGGCCCCAAGGAAGGCTCTGGATGGTATTTCATTATGCTGTTCACATTTTCTACTTCAAAACAGCCCAACACAACAAAACCCAGAACAGACTATCAGGCAGGTAAGGGGCTTCTTAGCAGCAGTGTGTCGCACGGAGCTCCAGGAGCAGTCCTGAGCACCCGGCAACTTCTGCCCTGGGACAATCAAGCTGCCACAGACAGACCGTGGCCCTCAGAACAAGAGCAGTTTGCTGACCATGGTGTCTTTCTAACTTCCTCTTTCCTCTAGTCTTGTAATTGTGTGCAACAGAGAACGTCTGAAGTCCTTTCAAGAAAGGTCCTAAAAGGGCACTGAAAAGTGGACCCCACTACCACACCCGGGACTTAGATTTGATGACAGCTCTGCCCTACACTGGGGTCGGCAAAATGGGCAGCAGCCAGGAGGTGCCTCATGGCTCCTCCAAAAACCTAGAACTGTAGACGTTCCACGCCTGCTTCGAGGAACTAATCTAAGAGCAGCCCTAAATCCATCCTATCAAATCCAAGACTGCCTGATTCTCACCATTCTCACCCACTTGCATCCCCCTACAAGGCAATGCAGCTGAGTGAGGCTGGGTTTCCATTCTTGTGAGTGTCCATCAGCCCAGGCCACGCACATTCCTAAAAGCATGGCTCCAGATGGGTCCTACACCGCCCCTGCACCCAGGTGCTGGGCGGCTTTCCTCACTGTCTTTCGTTGTCTGCAGACTGGGTTTCCAGGTGTGTGGGTGTGCATGTGCTGCATCAACATGACTGTAGCTCAGACACAGCTCAGCCAGCCCCAACCACACCCCTCACACCTCCCCCCTCCAGCAGCTGAATCTAAAGCTCCCTTAATAATGCCTACTCTGATTCTTCTCTCCCTCAACAGACATGGCTTTGGGAAACAGACTCTCATGTTTGCTGGCTGGCACACAACCCCTACAGTGAGGACTGAGGGCCCCGGGTAGGTGGCTGGACTAGGGCGAGCCCAGAGGCTGTGTGGGGCATCCCTTGGGCTTGACAATCGAAGCAGCTGAAATTTCAAACCCAAAATAGAATCGTTCAGAGATCATTTATGCACTTGCCTTCTTGTAGGGGCCTGCTCTTTCTTTGTTACAAAAATGTTTTTCCATAGTCGAGATCTTTGAAGGAATTTTTCCCATTTTCTTCCTTTCAGTTTCCCCAGGACTGCCTCGTCTGCAGCCAGCCTGTTTCGGTCAGAACTAGATTTCCATCTCTGGAAATCTTGTCCCGCTCTGGAGAGCTGTTGCCAGAGAATCCACTCTTTGTTCTCCATCCCCAGGCTTCAGAGGCAGGAGCATGTGCCCACTCTGGGCCATCCCAGGACTCCCCAAGGTCAAAGCTATTTCAGAGACATACTGGAGAGTGATTCCAGCTAATGCCCATCACTGTTCACTGGTTTTGTATTGGGTATATTGTGGGGGGCAGTGGAGGTGGGTGGGTGAGGACACTTCCTTCCTTGACAAGCACCAGCTAAAAACAGCAAGCATAAAATCTGTCCTCATTCATAAACTGGAAAAGAAACAGCAATGTTACTGCGGGAAGGAAGGAAAGCCTAACTAGAGCTGGGCCTTCCAGCAAAATGAAGAACAGCTATCAGCTCTCCACTGCCCACTGGGCTGGGTGACTAGTTTCTCCATAAGCTCCCATAAACCTGCAACAAATCAAACAAAACCAACCAAAAACAGCCAAAAAGCAAAGCAATGAAGAAAACCCCCCAAAACAAAGCCAACCCCTGGCTCTACTTGAGAATCCTAATTACAACCTGGCTTGCATGCCCAGAGGAACTCTGGGGTCCCAAGGTGGAGTGGAGTCGGCTGATTTTCCAGCCTTGGCCTCACAGCTCGTCTGGGATAAGCACGCACCCCCTTCACCTAATGGGAAGACCAGCTTTTCTATTCAGGTGCCCCATGTGGGTGTGAGCTCCCTAAGCCAGCTCCACCTCAGCCCACATGTAGCAGCTCAGATCCTTGCGCCAAATAGGGAGTGCTTTCCTAACAGGCTGGGAAACCAGCAAGCTAACTCCTCTCACTGTTCTAAGGTAGGGCAGGGCCAGCCCCACAGAAAACTGTGAAGTCAGGAAGTTTGGCTTTTGGATGTCTCCACCTTCTTCTTTGTACACCTCTCTCTCCACTTCCCACCACACCCTTTTGGGCATTCTACCACTCCCTGCCTTGTTAAGTAAGATTTGGTCAATGGAAATGAGCCATTTACAATTTAGTGTAAATTTATCTCCAATTAAAATAAACCCCTTCCTATGCTCTTCAAAACATTTTCCAGAACCAGAGTGTTGGTAGAAAGATCATTTTCTTGGTGATCCTTCCTACTTCTACACAGGCTGTCATGGGCCTAAAGACCACTGGCTCTGGAGGTCTTGGTTTTTCAGTGACAGGTGATCCCAACTGTAAAATGAAACATACTCATTTTGGAAGAGGGTTAGAGAGCAATGAAGTGACGCTGCAGGTGGACCTGCATTAGAATTTCCCAGGTTTCCAAGAGGAAAGCAACATTAACTGAGAATTTTCTGTGCCAGGTTTGAACTTTCACTGTCACCACATTTGACTTTCATCCCACCCTCATTTCAGATAAAGGAACAAGTTCATGAGGTTCACCCAGCTAGCAAATACTGGAGGTGGAATTGAACTTGCAAGTTCAGTGCTTAGGAATGGAAGACATCTTAGCAATCACCTAGCCCAACCCCCTCATTATGAAGATGAGGAGGCAAGGGTATGTCAAATGACTTTCACAAGCTCACCGATCCTAACCCCAAAACTTGGGAAATGCAGCCAGGTGACAAGTATACGAGCCTCGAGGTCTTTGCTGCAGAAAAGAACATATCCCTTCCTCCAATGGCTTTATTCTTTTTATTGATAGTATTAAATATGACTACTGAATTATCACTGAAAAATTCTTCATATACAGTGTATAACTTATAAAAAATTAAAATAATATAATAACACCTAGCAGATCCTGGAGTAAAATTCAGGGGTTCTCAATTCAAATCTGGGACTTTTTCAATTATAGCATAAGGCCTTCTACCAGCACCTGCATAAATATAAACAAAAATGTAAACGAAATAAGTATCCTTTACATACTATGGCAGACTTGGTACAATGACATAACCAAATGACAATAATAACCAATATTTATTTTTCATAAACATTTATGGATGCTGAATGACCTATCTACATTATATCTCATTTAATCCTATTGCAATCTTATGGACACTATTATCCTATAATTCACAAGCAAAAATTCTGCCACATTATGCTTACTCAGAACAGACTTTAAAATACACTATGAAAGTCCTGGCTGATGGCTCAGTGAATAAGGTGCAGGCCTATGAACCCAAAGGCTTGCACATAACCAGGTTGCAAGCCAGGTCTCCAGCCAGGTCCTTAGCTAGAGGCAGGTGAAAGACAACCATACATTGATGTTTCTCTCCCTCTCTGCCTCCCTCCCTTCTTCTCTCTTTAAAAATAATTAATAAAATCTCATTTAAAAAATTAAATTAAGTACACTATGATGTCCTAGGGTACCTCAAGGAAACCTCAGATTAACATAGAGCACAATTTCTGGACCATCAATATTACTTGATGGTGATTTAAAACTTCCCAAAAAAGTTTTTACGGAATTTATTATAAAGTAGAATGCAGCATTCACACAGGTTTTTTTTTCTTGAAAGCTGAAACAAGACATTTGAAATAAATTCTAAATTTCTTTTGACATGAAATACCTGGAAGGTGATGTAGAAGGTAGGCTGGGCCATGTTCTTTTCCTCCAATGAGAGTCTTCTTGGTTCAAAAATTTGAGGAGCAAGTCAAGCTAACACAATAAAGGGTAGGGCAAAAGTAGGTTTACAGTTGCTTGTATGGAAAATAATACAATAAATAATAAATAAGAATATAAGAATAAATCTGTGTTTTGTGTCCTCACAACCATAAACCTACTTTTGCCCCACCTTGTACTGTTGGAAAAAACAAGTATTTAATGTCTCCTTTTATTTATTTTTTATTATATTTTTCATCATCATTTATTCCCTTATATCTCCCTCCTCCCACATCACCACACTGTTTTCCCCATCTCCATGAGCCCTTTTTCCTTTTTGTTCAACCTCTCCACCTCCTACCCTCCCCTGCTATAGTTGTCATCTTGCTCTCCTTGAGTCTGTCTCTATTTGGCTTGTTAGTTCTATTTATTCTTAAGAAGACCCATTTTTCCCCCATTCAATGTATATATTATCTATATTTAAACAAATTGGAATGGCAATTTTACCTTCAGAAATAATAAATATTTCCAACTATGCAATTTTTTTTTTTAGATTTTTTTTATTTTTAATTATTTTTAGAAAGAGGGGAAGAGAGAGAGGCAGAGAAGGAGAGAGATGTCAATGTATGGTTGCTTTTCACCCGTCTCCAGCCACAGACCTGACTGGAGACCTGTTTTGCAACCTTGTTATGTGCCCTGGCTGGGGAATCGAACCTGTGACCTTTGGGTTTGCAGGCCGGCGCCTTGTCCATTGTGCTACCAGGCAGGGTCTCCAACTATGCAATTTTAAATATATCTTGTAGAAGAGGGGGTCATTCAGATTTTGGGGGAAGCCTTCCCATTCCTTTGTCTGAATGTTGCTCTATTCTATTTACCACATATTCACATTAAAAACTTTCTATCCCCCCACTAAAATAGGTGAAGTTAATTTTAAAAGATTTTATTTGATACAGCATATGCAAAATATTATCATTTCAACTTGCAATTAATATTCTTTTTTCATACTAAGTCTTCAAAATCTGGTATGTATTTTATTCTTACAATCTAGACTAATCCTATTGCAAGGGCTCAGCAGTCACATGTGGCTGTGGTTACCCTGAGTGAGAAGTGTAGCCTTAGGACCATCAGAGACTTCATCCCTCCACCATTTCCACTTTATGAGTGAGGAACCTGAGACCCAGAAAGATGAGGAATCTCAGCAAGTTAGCCTTCCAGGCTAAGGCTCTTCAAAAGTCTAAAGTTTTGTGTGTGTGTGTTTTCTTGTGTATTATTTTAAAGTAAAACAAACAACTAACTAAATGAGCTTACAACTTCTGGAAAATATTGAGGAGTTATTTCTTCCAGAGTTTTTCAAGAGGATTAATTTAATAGCCAGCCACTGAACATGTACCTGCTGTCATCAGGGTCTGTTCATTTAATCCTTCTTTTAGAGGAATGGAAAGAGGGACTTAACTAGTCCTATGCATCCTGCCAAGCAGTCTTCAAGCTCTGGCAATTGACAACTCCCAAGCCATTCAAGCGTTTGCAGTACATGTTAATAGATTTCAAGAGCACACCTCCCTCTAGAGGAGCAAAAATTATTGCAAGGACAATGAACTGAAGCCGTATCACAGTTAAAATGGCGCCCAGTAAGAAAAAAGTTGCCATCAGAGACTGATTCATGTATAAAGGATATCTGACTTGTGTGATAACTGGTATCTTAAACCCATTATATATATTATACATATATATAACATATGATGTGTATGTGTGTGTGTGTGTGTGTGTGTGTGTGTGTGTATGTATGTATCATGGTTTGGTGATGATCAATTTCTTCAGCTTTTTCTTGTCTGGGAAGCTCTTTATCTGCCCTTCAATTTCAGGTCCCTGCTTTTCATGACTTTGAATATTTCTTGCCAATTTCCTTCTAGCCTGCAGATTCTTTAGTGAAATCAGGTGACAGTCTTATGGGAACCCCCTTGTAGGTAACTAACTTCTTTTCTCTTGCTGTTTTTAAGAAGCAGTTTCGTCCACTGACTCAATCTCTGCTGGTTTTTGCAGCCAGAAGTTGTGGGGACTTACCTTCCTGGCACTGGAACCCTGGGCTAGGGGGCCTGGTATGGAGCTGGAACTGCTTGCTCCCAAGGTATCCCCCTTGAATTTTATCTACCACATTGGATGAAGGACCAGCCCGTTACACATCTGCACCCCTCCTGCTAGTCTGGATGAATGAGGTTTCTTTAACTCTATATTTGTCAGACTTTCATTCAGCTTGATTTCTGACAGTCTGAGTAATGGTTGTTCTATATTTTAGTTGTAATTTTGACACGGTTGTGCAAAGAGGCGGGGCACGTCTGCCTATCCTTTATCTTGACTAAAAGTCCAAGGTCTCTTCTATAGCTGTCTTGATCAATGTGCCACATTTTCACATTTGTCTTAGCTTTGACAGTGCTGTGCTAAGTGTTCCATAAATCAAAGCAAGTTCTCCAAAGATCTCTCCTTCCATCCACTGGTTGCCGGCTCACTGTTAACATACGCATCATTTTCATAGAAGCTATCCCCCTTGCTACCTCACCTTGCAGAGTAAGTCTTTCCAGCAATAAAGGAAGCTGGAAACACGGCATCAAAAACATCACTTCTCTCATATTCATCAGTTTGTGAAAATAGCACATTCTTTTCAATGGCCTTTCTAACACGTGATGCAGCATCTTCCTCCCCACAGAATTCAGCGCTGATAACACCCTGCCTCTGGCCTCTCTAACTACTGGGCTGGGAGGAGGATGAGAGATTTTATTCTCCCTTGAATCACCATTTGTATTTGCTCTCTGCAAATTCTGGATCTGTTTTGCCTCATTCTTCCATAACTTCTCAAAGTATTCCCCAAGGAACGTCATGGGTCTCTTGGTGGCATAGTGCCCAACTGTACCATAGAAGCCTCAGCAGGGCCTTGTGCTTCTGCATAGAGAGTCCATTCTCACAGGCTGCAGTGTGGCTTTGAAGCCTGGTTATCTGTTCCTCTCCTGATACCTCAGGTCCCCTTTATTCTTCCTTCTTTTCTTCACTCTTTCTCCACACAGCTTTTGAGAGCTCCTTTCTCTCCTCTTCTCTTCTACTCTTCTCTCCTCTTCACTTACTCATATTTTTAATTAAAACCTTTTAATTTTTTAAATGTTTTATTGATTTGAGAGAAAGAGAGAAAGACACATCAATGTGAGAGAGAAACATTGGTTGCCTCCCATACACGCCCCAACCAGGAATTGAACCTGCAAACTTTAGGTGTATGAGATAACACTTTAACCAACTGATCAGTACCAGCCAGGGCAATAAACAACACACTTTTTTTTTTTTTTTTTTAATACAGGTATATATTTTTAAAGATTTTATTTATTATTACCAGAGAGAGTAAGAAGGGAGAGAGGCAAAGATGGAGAGAGACATTAATGTATGGTTGCCTTTCACCTGCCTCCAGCTGTGGACCTGGCTGGAAACCTGGCTTGCAACCTGGTTATGTGCCCTGGCTGGGAATCGAACCAGTGACCTTTGAGTTTGCAGGCCAGCACCTTATCCACTTGCCACCAGGTGGGGCTTTTTTTTTTTTTTTTTTTAGCAGCTACTTAGTTTTAGAGAGAGGGGAAGGATGGGAGAAAGAGAGGGTGAGAAACATCAGTGTGTGGTTGCCTCTGGCCTACAACCCAGGCATGTGCCCTGACTAGGAACCAAACCTCAACCCCTTGGTTCACAGGCTGGTCTCCATCCACTGAGCTACACCAGCCCTAGCTGGTTACTCCATTTTTAATAACCACCCATACCCTGCTCTCCAAAGCCCTTCCCAGCACCCTTCACAGTTGTTCTGTGAGTCTGGCACTACTGTCATCTCCATAGTAGTCAGGCATTTGCCTGCTTAAAGGAAACAGGTTCTGACAACCTGAAGCATCCAACCCAAAATGGGTCCTGTACCTGATGTCAAATAGACCCCTTCCCACCTCTCTAATTCCTGAAGAGCTCCAACAGTGCCCCTTGGAACTCATGCTCAGATACCAGCAAAAAGCCTTGTATCCTCACCTCCTCCCCTGAGGGCTCCCATTTCCTTATTATATTAAAACTCTGGCTCTCCCATTTCCCTGCCACCTCCTTAACTGCACATCAGACATCCCTCACTTCCCCTCCATGTTGCTGGCATTGTTGCTATCCCTTTTCCTGCCCATGTCCCCTTGCTCCCTGAAGATTTCAGGGTGTCTCTCACTGATACTCTAAAAATAGGCCTATTCTAACACAAGGGACCCTTCCTAAATTCTGGTCTCGCTCCCTAAAGTTCTAGCCTTCAACACATTTGTCTGCTACCCTTAGGTAGTGGCTCACACCAGGGCTGTGCCCAAGGCATTCCCAGCAAGGGCAAGCCTCTGTGAGCACAACCTTACATATCTCATTCTTTGGCCTTTCTCTAGTTTATGCACTCTGACCTCCTGACTCCAACAATGTTTTGGCCCTAAGGACTTACCACTTTCTCACTGACAAATTTATGACCCCATGACAGCTAAATACAGAATTTATAATGGCTAAAAATTTCACCCAAACACGATAAAGTTAATCAGCCTTTAAATTAAACTATTGTATTAAGTAGCACTTAACTGAGACAGGGAAACGCCATAGAAATCTGGAGATAGCTGTGCTCACACATTAGGTGACACTTATAACATTCTCAACAGAAATGAAGGAAAAAGGATGTGGTGGCCAGGTGGCAGCTTGTGATTGAGCGAGGGGCACCACCTCATGATCTAGACCTGTCAGCAATCAGCAGGATGTGAATGACACAGAAAACAAAGGAGAGATGAAAACTGAAGTTAAGAACTCTACAAATGCAAGTCTTGATTCTCCAAATTCAAGTTCAGAGGTTTCCACAACACTGTCAACCAGGACTAAGACCCCTGGAGAACACAGGATACAAGAAAAATATCTTTCCCTTTGGAAACTACATTACAATTTCCCCTGGAACATTTATAAACGCTTTTATGCCTAATGCAACATAAGCCCAAAGGATATGGAAGTGAAAAACTGCAATCTAAATGTGGGGAATGCGAAAACCAAATCCAATTCAAGAGATAGAACATCATGAGATCTTCCTTTATAATCATGAATGATTGAAAAATCTACCTACTTACATGGTCACAAAGCATACACTTGGAGGAATAGAATTTGCTCTACCTGCTAATCTTGCAACTCTTTCATTATCAAAAGGTAAGTCCCCCAAATCAAAGTAAAGCTCTAATTGCTCATGGTCTTCATCTATTATGTGTATATACAACTGAAAATTAGAAAACCTGTCAAGCTTTTGAATATGAAAAGGAATTTTTAACATCATTATTCAGAGCCAGTGACATTTAAGATGTCCTTACATTGCATTTGTATTAGCTTCTAAAAGAACTTTTTTCCAACTCATTTTTCTGAGCCAAAAGGTTAATGAAATCATAGCCACAAAACAGGACAGGCCTACACTCAAGAAACAGCAAGCTGCTTGCACTAAATTCTAAGAATACTCATGAAAAATGGAGATCTTCTCAAACAACCCATAGCACCAAACTGTCAAGTTTTTCTGCCTCTTGAGTACACCTTTATCAAGTTATAAAAATGAGGAAAACATGATGTCCATCCAGAACCGTGGATTCACACTTCATCAGACCTAGGCTGACAGTTGCCCAGGTCCTACCCCTTTGCTCCAAGGCCAGGCTCAAACACTGGAGCTTCTACACCAGTGCAAGTTCTGTTCCTGACCTGCTCTAGCAGAGGAAGAGTAAGAACTCGAGCAGCATAGGAAATCACTGATTCCTTAGTGCTTCAAAGAAACTATCCAGGTTTTCACAGTAAACTTCAAGAAACATCTGCATTATTTGAAGGGATGAGAAAATCAACAAAATGTAACAGAAAATCAGATACATCTACAATGGACAAAATTATGTCCCAGCCTTTGGGCCAAGAGATCCAACCTCATTTCTTCAAACGGAAGGTAACTGCCCAACAATAATTTGGGGACACTAAAACATAACTGTTGCCCTGGCTGGTGGCACAGTGGATAGGCACCAGCCTGCGAACCCAAAGGTCACAGGTTCAATTCCCAGCCAGGAACCAGGTTGCAAGCCAGGTCTCTAGCCAGGTCTCTAGCCAGGTCTCCGGCCAGGCCCACAGCTGGAGGCAGGTGAAAGGCAACCATATATTGATGTTTCTCTACCTCTCTCCCTTCCCCACTCTCTGGAAATAATAAATAAAATGTAATAAATAAATAGATAGGTAAAACATAACTGTCAAGAAATCAAAATTCAACTGCAATCAGTCAGCAAGTAGCCTTATAAGTCTCCCTAAGAATAGGCTCGTTTTACCAAGACTTCTATTTAGAAGGATAGAATTAAGGGAAATAAAGTTTCAGACAAGTTTGACAAGAATACTACCAGTGTTTACTACTCAGCCACAGACTAGGGCCCAGAATCCAAACAGGGAAACAGCCATATCAGCATGAATGATGAGAAAAATGTCCCTCAAATTAGAATCCTCCTAAAGTCCCAAATCTTGACATTTTACAAGCTGTTTCCTCCTGACAGCCATGTAAATGAGAATGAATTGTCCCTAAATCCAACGGGTGCTACTGTTGCCCAAGTGAAATTGACTCCAAACTTAGAATTGCTTTAGATTCACCAAAAGATAGCTCTGAGGAAGCAGCTTTACCACTTGTTACACATCGTCAGGCTACCAGTCAAATATGGATGGTGGAAGAGGCAGCCACTCTTCTCACATGGCATCAAAATTACAGCTAAATGAGAACCACTTGAAGAAGAGCTGAACAGAACCGTAACTAGGAACATAAAGAAGAAGCCTTGTTAAGACTGGTAGGAGGGGTGGAGACCCAGAATGGGCTGGCCCCACACCAACATATGGTGGTTAAGAATTGGGAGGGATATCTTGGCTGTGGAGAGAGGGTGATCTGGGGACAAGGGTTGGAAGCAAGAACCCCCACGACAGCTGGAAGTGAAAAGCAGTGGGGACTCCATCCAGTCCAGGGGAGATGGAGGGCTGCTGTGGACCCTGGTGTCCTCTTAAAGGGCCCCACATGGACTTACTCGCTAATAGTTAACTCGCTGAGCTCCAGCACTAGGGCAGCAGCTCAAAAGCACTGGCAGTATACGGGCAGGACCTGAATTGACTGGCTTCAGAGTGAGGGTGGAGGGGAAGCTCTCTTGCTACTGAAGGGCTGGCAGGTACCATTCCTTTGTTGACCTCTCCCTCGACTTTGTCTGCATGCTCAGGTGGGCACCAAATCCGAGTTTCCATCGAAATCACCACACCCTGGTGATTCCCTGAAAACCCATCCCACCCAATTTGTGCACAGGCTTGAACCGCTTTCAGAGGCTGTGAGTCATAAGCAGCTGGCCTGAGCTGCGGACTTCCCTAAAACCTCTGAAAGGTCCACACACCCCAAGCAAGTGGCATCAGGCCTCGGCTTGCCTTGTACCTCTTTCAAAGCAGCTCCCAGCCTGGAACGGGCGGCAGCCGGCCTCAGTATACTCTCCCAGGTGCCCCCAGTACAGGTAGCTAGCAACTGCGGATCATTTAGTGGCTCCTATCCGGTTGCCCTGGGCTAGACTCAGGCAGCTGCTGACCTCCCAGAGGCCCCAGAACAAAGACACCCAGTGGCAGGCTTCAGACCACCACAGAGCACCACCCAATTAACCCCATAAATGACACACTCAAAGGGTGGACTCAGCAGGCGCCAGGGCCCCCCTATATCGAATCTCACTCTGTGGGGTCAGCCCTCACACAACAGCACATTTGCTGTTTTCATGACCAGTCCTCATAGCCAGTCAGCCTGAGAATTAACCCCATCCAGTGACATGACAGCAGCAATCAAGGCTTGACTACAATAGGAGGCACGCACAATCCACAGGAGGGACACCCCTGGAGTACCCTGTTACCCTTATTATCGGAGAAACCTTGGTTCTTCTTGTGGATGTGGTAAATAATTACAGATCAGTGAGCCTTTTAGCATGCATAAAAAATTTATTAATGGGGGAGCAAAAGCAAGGGTGGCCAAAGGCTGGGGTGGCAAGCTCCCCCTAGTGTGGCCAGAGGGCCAGGAGCACCCAGAGCATGTCCAGGGGCCCCATGGCCAGAGGCTGGGAGGCCAGAGGCACCGGCATGTGTGAAAAGAGCCAAGAGAGCTAGGAGAGCGAGTCCTTTGTTCTGAGGACATATGTAGTTGGTGGGATGGGGACGAAGAAGTTACAATTTGATTGGTGGGTAAAGGTGGTGCCAGCTTTCCCAGGGAGATGATGTGACCACCCAGATGTAGGTAATTGGTGGGGGACTGTAAGCCTGAATCCTTATCTTGTTCTAGACTCTATTTGTTCACTGTGCATGCATGATAGGAGGCAGGCAGTTGATCAGCTGTTTTAATGGGCTTTTTCTTTGGGTACTGTAGACCCTCTCTTGCCTTTCTGGCCTTGGGATGAATAGTCTCAAGGTTTTCCTTTTCCCAGCGAGTGGAAATGATACACACAGATTTTCAAGGCTCCCCCATCCTGCAGAATCAGTTTACTTGTGTTGTTCAGAATTCCTGGCAGCCTTATCAGACCAGGCTCAGGATGACTGGGTCAGCGGGTGGGACGTATCTCCCTTTGCTTTTAGCCTCCTGTAGTAAATTCTTTGTTAGGTTGTAATAGCAAGGATCTTTCTCTTCTAGCTGCTCATTTGACTGTAACAATGTGACCAGAGAGACTGCATCACTGAGCCTCACTGGACACCTACTACATTAGGCCACGTTGCCAACTCAGAAAACATAGGGTATCTACCTAATCCATAGAAATAAACACAGGGAGGCAGCCAAAATAGGACGGCTAACTGGTTAAGAAAACGATTCATACATATGCTGCCTACAAGAGGTGCACTTGAAAGACACACTGATTGAAAAGTAAAGAATGGAAGAAATAAATATTTCATGCAAATGGAAACTTTAAAAAGCTAGGGTAGCAATCCTTATATGAGAAAGCGCTTAAAAACAAGAGCAAGAGGGGGACAGAGGGGAGCAAAAAGGGGATGGATGTAATACAGCAACAATAAAATTTTAAAAGAAAAAAATGCAAAAATAAACCCAAAAAACAAGAGGAAGAGTAAGAACTTGAGCAACATAGGAAATCACTGATTCTGTGCTTCATATCGCCAGGATATGGAAGCAACCTGTGTCCATCAATAGATGATTGGATAAAGATGTGGTACATATGAGGGGGAAAACACCAAAACTGCCCAGAATTTATTTAAAAACTTATCCTTATCTTTAAAAATTTATCCTTACATTTAAACTTCGGTCATCTTCCAAGTACTCTCCATTTGATGTAATTCACCTGTTGAAACTTTTCCCCACTGCTCAAAACAGTGTTTGAACTCATTGATTTGGATACCTTTTAGTAGTACTTCTGTTTTTTGCTTTGCCTCTTCCACATTGGCAAAACGTTTCCCTTTGAGGACTTTTTTCATCCCAGGAAACAAAAGTAACTTGGGGTGAACCAAGAGAGTGGAGTACGGGAGCCCTGCTGTTTTGGTCAAAAATTGAACACTCAGTGTGGTGTGGGTAGGTGCACTCTTAAATAACTCATCATGAAATGAGCAAATGCTATTGAGTCTTCAAAAAAAAAAAAAAAAAACAAAACAAACAAACAAAAAAAAACCACCCCAAAACCAAAATTCACTGAAGCAAAATTCAGTCTCTCAACAATGCTGGATGGCACATTGATAGATGGGCTCCTAAAACACTCCCCTACTGGGAGATGTCTGTACAAGGGGCCTGCCCCCAAGAAGATAATTCTGGAATATTACTCAGCCATAAAAAGAATGAAATTTTACCATTTGCAACATGAATAGACCTAGAGGCTGTTACACCAAGTGAAATAAGTCAAATATCCTGTGATTTCACTTGTATGTGGAGTCTGAAGAACAGAATAAATGAACAAAAACTAACTTACAAAGAACTGGTGGTTGCCAGATGCGAGGCTGAGGGGCTGGGTGAAAAAGGTGAAGGGATTAAGTACAAATTGATAGTTACAAAATAGTCATGGGATGTAAAGTACACTGTAGAGACAGTCAATAATATAGTAGTAACTATCTATGGGGCCAGGTAGGTATTAGACCTTTGGGGGAACCACTTCATAAGTTATATAAATGTTTAACCACTATGTTGGGCATCTTAAACTAGTATCTCGAATATCAACTGTGATTGAAAAACAAAAACAAATAAACCTTGTCAGATTATGACCAAATACAAGAATTGGAATATCCTGAAGACGAAAAACCCCCAAAATATACAGAACGAATGAATCTGTTTTGTATTCTCTTTTGTTAACTGTAGAATTTTATTGGGGTGACTGTTGTTTCATTTAAATTCTAGTTTGTATTTTTAACTTATTTTAAAGTCCAGAGAGGAGGATATTATGAAAATAAATTTGACTTAAAATTTTAAAAGCTTGGTTGAAACCCTCCCTTCCAACCCCCAATAACCCATCATCAACTCTCAAACAAGAAGGCACAAGCTTCAGTTTAAGAGAAAGTAGTTTATTTATAGAAATGGTTTCTGATGCCTGGCCTAAAACAAGCCTTTCTAATGTAAAGTATATGGTAATAAAATAATTTGATCCTTTCTTTCAGTATTTGTCTCTTTTTGTAATCTCACCTTTACCCCCTTTTTCACCCAAACCTGCTCCACCCACATTCCTTCCCAACATAGTAAGCAACAATTCCTGTAGTCGCTCAGGGGCCTAAATCATAATCTCTGCATTATCCTTCATTCTTTCTCCATACTCCCCGTATATTCCCTAGCGCATCTAGTTCATTCCACTTTGGTGTTCTACCTAGAATCCAACCACTTCTCTCCATGTGCCCTGCGACTATCCTAGAGCCAAGTCGTCATTCTCACCTCTCCTGCAGGTTACTACAGTAAATACCCAACTGGTCTCCCACCCTCGTTTCCTTAGTTCTCCAGAAGCCAGTGACAGTGATCTTTAAAACGGAAGTAAGATCCTATCATTTATCTGCTCAAAACTCTCCAATAGCCTAACATCATCTGATTTATCTATTTTCTCCCTTGGTTATGAAGCTTTAGCTTTCTGGAACATTTCAGGCATATTTCTGCCTCAGCCAATTGCATTGGCTGTTTTGCCTGGAATCCTCTTCTCTCCTAATATGCACATGATTAATCCTCTATTATGTGTTCAAATATAGCATCTCAGTGTTGCCTATTTTAATAGATAATTACTTCTCCCCAGTTATTCTCTTCTCTGCAATATTTCTGTCCCACCTGCTGATAAACTGTTTTCACTTTTGTTTAATGTCATCTTCCTATTAAAATGTAAACTACCCACAATGGAATACTATACAGCAGAAAGAAAGAAGGAACTCCTACCCTTTGCAACAACATGGATGAAACTAGAGAGTATTATGCTGAGTGAAATAAGCCAGTCAGTGAAGGACAAATACCAAATGATCTCACCCATTACAGGACAATAATGAACAAAACTAACAACAAGCAAAACAGAACCAGATATATGAATACAGTGAATAGGCCTTCAGTGGTCAGGGGGAAGGGGGTTGGGGGAAGAGGGAGGAAGAGGCAAGGAAGGGGAGCAGTTTAGACAAGAATCTAATATAAAGGAACCATGGACATAGACAACAGGTGGGATTTACTTTGGGGGGAATGGATAGGTGGGGAGGGGGACAGAGGGGAGAAAAAAGGGGATGGATGTAATACAACAACAATAAAATTTAAAAATAAAAAAAAATGTAAACTACCTGAAGATAGCAATTTTTGTTTTATTTACCACTGTATCCCCAGCACCTCACACACTCAAATGTGTATTTGGTGAATGAATGAACATGAAACAGCTTATAAACTGGGAGGTCCTAGCTCAAAATATAGTATTTAAGATGAAGAATGCATTATAAATGATCATTAATGCACAGAGTTATAGTGAATGATTACATCAACCACTAAATGAATCCTCTGTAAGTGAAGCTCTCTTTTAGAGAAACCATGGTTTTAATCATCGGCTTTCATGATTTGTTTGCATGTGCAAACAAAGCAAAACAGCTGGCCCAAAATACCTTGTGTGTCCAAATATACCAGTGTGTCCAAAATACCTTTACACTTACATAGAAGTTGTGGATATTTATTACATTTAAATATTTATGATGCTTCAGAAAACATACTGGGAAAAAATATGTAAAAATAAAATTGTACAGAGTTCTTCATTAAAATAGCTTAAATAAATTCTCTGTCAATACCAGACAGAGCCAGTGACTGGATCTGGACAACAGAGCTTTTTTACATAATTGCATGAGACTTGAATCAGTCTTCAGTCTTAATAACCATGTGTTTAAGATCAATATCCCATCTTATAGATGCAGCTTCAAGTACAGACAAGAAAAATAACTGACGGCAAAGCACTATACACAAAACCTATCTGATTCTATTTGCCCTTTTTTGTCCGGGCTGTCTTCTCCTTTCTTTTTTTCACATGCTTAGGAATTTTGTTTTTTCTCCTTTCTCTCTGGGCTTCCTTGACCATCTTTTTTCTTTCCTATAAAACAAAAACAAAGACAAATGTATGAAATACTGATAGAAATAAAAAATACTTATTTAGATAACTTCATAGGTGCTTTCCTATGAATCAAATTTCAAGTAACACTATTATTTCAATCAAGGAAAGATGGTATTTAAACAAAATAAATTTTCAGTTATTTTCTCCTGCTGTTTAGCAGGTTTTTTGTTTGTTTTGTTTAGCAGTTTTTAAAGCAGCAAGAAGCACTATTTTAAAAACAAGGTTGTCTTTTTATAAGAAAATTCCATTCATTTGGACTATTCATATTACTATAATTAGAATTAAATTTTAAAATATGTAAAATAATTAAAAAGTTAAAAATGAAAAAATAAAAGTGATTATGGTTTGGTGGTGGCATTTGGAATGAAATGATCTTTTTTAATATTTAAAAAATTTTATTGATTTTAAAGAGGGTGGGGAAGGAGAATGAAACATTGATTTGTTGTTTGATTTATTTATGCATTCATTGGTTGATTCTTGTATGTGCTCTGACTGGGGACTGAACCCACAACCTTGGCATATTGGACCAATGGAACTGGGATAAAACTGAGCTGGCCAGGGCTGGGATAAAAGTGTCTTAAAAGTGGGATAAAAGGTATCCTAATAGAAATCTGAAGACAGCCAAATATAAATATCCATGAGGATGTTATTAAATGTTTGAAACTACTTTTCTTTACAAGTTTCATATTCTAACAGAAATAAAAGTTAGAAAGAGGAAAAAAAAATATTTCCAGTAGACAGAGAAAACTCCAATAACTGCACTTCTCTCAGAAGTTGGGCATGTTTCTCAGAAGTCTTAAGACCCAAACTTCATAAAATTTAAAGGATTAAGCTAAGAATGAAGAGTAAGAGTTACACAGCTGCAATGTATCACATTCAGGAATTAGTGTCCCTTATGTCTATGACTAGGAGTTGAAGAAATAGTTTTAAAATTGGAAACTCTGGGCTGTAAATCCCCCCTGAAATGGTTCTTTAGTATTTCACCATGAGGCAACTTCAACATCATTTGTACTTCAATTGAATGACAATCATTTTTAATCAAAGCATTGAATTTAGTGTGTCCTCTCCCTGGGCAGTGCCCCAAGAATTTCCAATAGAAACTCAATCCCTAAGATAATGTTACCACCAAAAACAAGGTTTATACTTAGGAACTGAAGCTACAATTAGTGGTATTTATACATAAATAATGTTTCTGCCACCATAATACAGATAGTTGAACAAAGAGAAACAGGAGTGGCTACCCTGCCATATTCGAGAACAAAGGAATTTCCATTCTTGGCTAACCTTTTTATCAACCTCAAGGTCTGTGGTGGGTTTCCTGGGACAGGCCTGGTCTCCCTGCTCTTCAGAAGCTGAGTCGGAACACTCAGAGCTTCCAGCGTCTTCTGAATCAGAACAATTCTTTTCCTTAACTTGGTCTTCTAGGAGTGCAGGCACCTTGAAAATATTACAGAACCATGTTATTATAAACCAATCAGTTATCTATTGTTACTAATGTGTTAATGCTAGAATTCAGATGTTGGCATTCCAGATAGTTTGAAAAACAAGTCGGTGCTAAAACATCAAAACAACAGAGCCAACGTTAGGGAGGAAGCCTAGATGTAGCCATTCTAGTAAGGCTCAAGAACATACCCAGATGAAGAAACTGGGGCTTTACTGGATGACCCAGAGCAACAAACCTGTTCTACTCCAGAAATGGAGGACTGAGTTGGGATTTGGAAGTACAGCCACGTGCTGCACAACAATGGGGATACATTCTGGGAAACGCATTGTTAGGTGATCTTGTCATTGTGCACTGTACAGCCTACCACTGTAACTGAACGGACTATACTTTTATCTTACCATTAGCGCAGGTTTGTTTACACCAACATCATCACAAATATGTGAGTAATGTGTTGCACTTTGGTGCTGTTACCTCACTAGGTGATAGGAATTTCCAGTTCCATTATACTCTGGGACTACAATCATATATGTGGCCTGCTGTTAACTGAAACATTGCAATGCATGACTATGAAATACAGACAAAGTAAAAAATATTATTTGGATAACTACATAACTATTTTCCTATGAATTAAATTTCAAGCAACAATTACTGACAACTTGATCAAGAGGGAATATATTAAGCAAAAGAAAATTTCATTTTTCCTGAAGTTTAACAGTTTTTAAAGCAGTAGGAAACACTTTTTAAAGAGGTTTTTCTTTTCATAAGAAAAAAACCCAAACATTTAAAAAGCAATTCTTCTCAAAGACAAAGTAAATTTTCAAAGAGCAAACTGAGATCCTTCATGTTTAAGCCTCTAATTAAAAACATTAAAAGAAATAAGAACTTACTTTATCATCGCTTAAATCAGAATTAATCTCTACTGTTCTAAAATGTAAAACCAAACAAGACTGCTTTAAGAAAATAATATGATAGGAACCCAGCAGTATAGGCTGTTAAACTCCTGAGATTGCTCCTCATACATGCTTTTAGGCTGGTTGTAAAAACATCAAGAAATACATGGTCATCATCGATAACTTCAGAAATGAACACCAGCATACGAAAAAGATCAATGCCTTAGCTATAACAACAGAAGAATTTAGAGGGAGAATGAAAAATAAACCATAAATTTCTATATTTCAGCCATCTTTTTATATGGTTAAAAGAATGAACACAAAAAGGGTATTTCTGAAAATGTCACAGATTTTGAAAGTATATATTCTTTTTTTAAAAAAAAGATTTTATTTCATTATTTTTAGAAGGAGAGGAAGGGAGAGAGGCAGAGAGGGAGAGAGACATCAATGTATGGTTGCTTTTCACCATGAAAGTATATATTCTAAGAACTATATTGCTGTTAATTTAATTCCAATAATACTTTACATTAAGTTTTATACCCTTTAAAAGAGTTTGAACATAAATAAATAGCAACACATATTCTTTATACCTTCTGGACGCCTGACAAATCTTTCTTCAATCCTGTGACGGTTTGGTATAGAATCTTGTAAATCACAAAGAAAAAACAAAAATTAATACAAAACTTCACAATAAAATAGCATGCCCCAATATAAAGAAAGAAAACTGTGGACTAAATGATATTTTGTGGGATTATAAAAAGGTGTCTAAAACTTATCTCATGGTAACAAAGAAAGTAGTATATATCATGGGTGTTATTCTTGTCTGCCAAGCATACAGACATCAGCAAATTCCAACCCACAGGCCGAATCCCACTGACAGACAGATGGTTTTTACTGATGAGCATTTGCAATGAATTTGATTAAAGAAAATTCTAACTCTGGATCTCAATGAAGAGTATTCTCTTCCCCAGAATAACTCCATTCTTCTCTCATTAGTAGACCTGTATCATAATAAGCTGTAATCAATTATTATTAAAGTATATTTGATTTCATCAATAAGAATTTAGGGAAAATTTTTCTTTTTATAATGACCTACACAATAGCCTCAGTTTTGCTTTCTTGGTCTGCAAAGCTTAAAATATTTACTACCTGGCCCTTTAACAGAAAAAGTTTTTCAGATTCTGAAATATATATAGACTAACTGATCCAGTGTAATATCCATTTATATCCTAGACTTTTATACAAACTTTCCTTTTCTGCAATTATAGGCTGTTAAGACTCATTCAAATGTGTCATTTTCTTTCATAAATACCAATGAATCCCTTGACATCCAATGTGAACAAAGGACGTGTTAATGCAAAGGAAATTAGCCACCTCACCAGATTAGATGTCAACATTCAAGACTGCAGCTAGGTAACAACAGATTCCTTTGTAAGCTTGCTTGCTGCATACAAACCCAGCTACTCACATTATCCTGTTGGGCATTCATGGCCATGTCTTCTTCCTTCAATTTCATCATTATATCCATATCTCTCTCATAATTCTTTACTTCATTCAAGGTTCTAGGAATGTATGCTCGCTTAAACACCTAACAAACACAGAGGAAAAGTAAAATGGAAACTTACATACTTCTTACATTTGCTCAGCACCCTCACCCCTATCAAATCATAAAAAGAAAAAACTGACCATCATTTACAACACTGATCTCAGCCAGGTGCCTGCAAAGCCAGTGTTGCATGTGCTATGTGCTGTGCCAAAAGTAATTTGTTACCAAGGATAAAAGACTAAATATGACTTAAGGTTACCCTTAGAATAACACTTTTCTCTCCTCTTGCATTCCAAAAAGTTTTTCTGAGTGGGAAAGAAAGGAACGTGACTGCGTGGCAGTGCCTTACAAAGGAACATGTTCCCACATGGGAACATCACCCACTCTGCTGCTACAGTGAAAAACAGCTCAGAACTGGTGATAAATACAGGCTACCTAGTATTTATCCAGCACACTGATAGCTGTGAGAATTAAAAAAAAAAATAAAGCCTACTATCGATTACCTTCTAAAAAAATACACTCCCAAAATTAATTTTTTAACCAAACATAAATACTTAAAATCTACAATGTTACTGCAATCAATATTTAAATCATTTAAAAATCCACATCTGAAAACTGAAACAGGTCTTTCCTTCTTGAATCATATACTCCAGCAGTTTCTTTAAAATGTTCTTTAAAATGTTTTCCATCTAGGACAATGGGCTAATGGATTGCTGAGTGGAATGATGTAATGAAAAGTAATATGTTATATCTCAAGGAAATATCACCATTAAAAAAACTACTTATCTATTAAAAGCACGTTCATACCTTAACAATATTTAAAAAATATTTATTAGAAAGAGGGGAAGGGAGGAAGAAAGAGAGGGGAGAAACATCAATCAGTTGCCTCTCACGTGTGCCACCACATGGGACCAAGCGTCCAACCTAGGCATGTGCCCTGACCAGGAAGCAAACCAGTGACTTCTTGCTTTGCTCAGCCAACTGAGCTATGCTGCTCAGGGTGCCTTAACAATATTTTAAAAAAGGTCTCAAAGTGTATGTGTTTCTTAAGGCTGTGAACACATGATAACTCTTACCTCTTCATCTACATGATCTTGGCTGGATCTTTCTTCTTTGGTCCTTTGGGATGCTATTTCCATGGCCTTGGAAAAAGAAAAACAATTACTTTCTTTCATCTTCAACCTACAGAAAATACACCCATTTCTCAATTTTAGTATAAACCTGTTCTAATCTTTCTTGGTATCACCTCTTCACAAAATAAAGGACTTGGTGTCCTCTAGTGGTCAGGTTAGCTCTCCATGTTATACCTCAACAGAAATGCTGCCATTGACCTAAAAGTAACAGAATAAATCATACTTGGCTAGACTCAGGGAAAATTCCTAGTCCATTCTCAAAAGAATACTACTTTTACTATTTTTAAACAACTAGCAAAAATATTTACTGAAGGAAAACTGAGCCTCAAAGAATGAAAGAACCATTCCTTAACTCTTGAGCAGCTAATGAAGGGAAAATTAAAAAGAAAGTGTATTGTCCTCTAATCTTAATTATGGCTTTAATGCTGCTGTAGCATATACCACACAAAAAAAGTAATCTACACAATGACTGAAACTAAAAATGAGACAGATTCTACAGGATTCTTTTGGCTTATAAAACTACAAAATTAAAGATTTGTTCTCTATTTAAAATACATAGAAAAAAAAAGAATAATGGCACTAGGTAGCTTTTTGTTTTGACATCAGACACTAAAATTAGTGTCAAAGAGTTAAGGAATAAAAATCATGGGATATTTATTCATTCAATTAACATATGTGATTACTTACTGCCAGATACTGATTACGTACAGGCAATAAAAGAATAAAACCCCTGTCTCTTTTTTTTAAAGATTTTATTTCATTATTTTTAGAAAGAGGGGAAGGGAGAGAGGCAGAGAGGGAAAGAGGCATCAATGTATGGTTGTGTTTCACCTGCCTCCAGCCACAGACCTGACTGGAGACCTGGTTTGCAACCTGGTTATGTGCCCTGGCTGGGGAATCAAACCTGCGACCTTTGGGTTCACAGGCCAGTGCCTTATCCACTGTGCTACCAGCCAGGGCTCAACCTCTGTCTCTTACTAGTCTAGTATAAAGAATGACAAAAAAAAATTTTTAAATAAAAAGCTTTATATGTAAAGTGATACAGTGTGACTATTTCTTTTGTGTTACATAATATGAAACTGCAGTTGGCCCTCCATATTTATTTGTACCTGTGCACCTGTATCATGGGTTCTGCACACACAGATTCAATCCATTTTGGGTTGAAAACATCCAGTGTTAACAGTGTTGCTGACATGTACACTATGTTTAGGCCTATGATGGCTGCATATATACGAACAAGTACCAACTTTTTCTTGTCACTTCATAAATAATATAGTATAACAACTACTGACGTAGCATTTATATTATATTTGGAATTGTAAGTAACCTAGACATGATTTAGAGTATATAGGTGGCTATGTGTAGGTTATATGCAAATACTAGGCCTTTTTACAAAAGGACTTGAGCATCCCAGGATTCTGGTATTCTCTCAGAGGGTCCTAGGACCAATCCCATTCAGATACCAAGGGATGACTGTACAACCTTTGAAAATAATTATTCCTGCCTGATTTCTAAAGAAAGCTTTTTGAACTGAGCTTTAAAGTTCATTAGATAAAGCAAGATGAGCAAAGGTAGAAAAGGGAAGACATTCCAAGGAGAGAAAAATATGAAGTTATGAAAAAACTTGAAAACCTGTGTAGGAGCATATATGCCATGTGTTCAATATCCTATGATTCAGAGGTAACAAGAAAAATAGAAAATCTGAACACTAGCATTAAAATCTTATGCATCAAAGGATGCAATCAACAGAGTAAAAAGGCAGCCTATATAATGGGAGAAAAGATGTGTAAGTTCTAAGATGTTAGTAATATTCAGAATATGTGAAGAACTCCTTTAACTAAAAACAAAAAACTGATTTAAAAAATGGACAAAAGACTTCAATAGACATGTCTCCAAAAGATATACAAATGGCCAACAAACACATCAAAAATGTTGAACATCATTTCAGAAATGCACATCAAAACTATGTGACACCACCTTATACCCAGGAAAACAGCTACTCAAAAAAACCCCAAAATACCACAAAAATAAAGCAAAATTGAAACCCTTGCACAATGTTGATGAAAATATAAATGATGCAGTCTCTAAGGAAAACAGTATGAGTGTTCCTCCAAAAATTAAAAGTATAATTACTACATGATCTAGTAATTCCACTTTTCTTTTTAGTCCTTGTCCAAAGACGCATCCCCCCCACCCCTTTTTCTTTTTTTAAGTGCAAGAAAGATCAATGTGAGAGAGAAATACTGACTGGCTGCCTCCTGTATGTGCCCCAACTAGGGACTGAATCTTCATCCTAGGCATGTACCCTGACTGGAAACTGAACCTGTAACCTTTCGGTGCATGGAACAATGCTCCAACCAACCAAGCCACAGCAGCCAGGGCCAGTAATTTCACTTTTGAGTGTACATCAACAGAATCGAAAGCAAGTCTTGAAGAGATATTTGTATACTCATGTTCACAGCAGCATTATTCTCAACAGCCAAAAGGTGGATACAACCAAGGTGCTCATAGAGGTATGAATGGATAAATGTGTATGCATACTATGGAATTATTATTACTTGGTATTCAAAGAGGGAACTTCTGACATATCCTATACCATGAATGAACTTTTGAGGATATTATGTCAAGTGAAATAAGTCTACTGAAAAAAACTTACAGTGTATGATTCCACTTATATGAGGAGTCAACATCATAGACAGAAAGTAGAATGGGTTTGGAAGAGGGAGAAATGGGGAATTAGTGTTTAATGAGTACAGTTCATTTTACAACATAAAAAAGTTCTGTGTGATGGTTGCACACAACATGAATGTACTTAATGCCACTGAACTCTACACTTAAAAATGGTTAAGATGGTAAATTTTATACTTTGTATATTTTACCACAATTTAAAAATTTTTGTGATTCAGAAAGGCCTCTGAGAAACAAGGGGAAGGAATTAATGACCAAAAGCTAACAATAGGTTTCTTATTAAATGTTTATAACTTTGACAGTGTATGTAATCTTGTTTAATTATTAAAGTCAAGAGATGTGGCTTTACCATTGCCTTTTACTGTAATTTTGATTTCCCATCTGTGAACTAAGAAGAAAAAGATCTCAGGAAACTGTCAAATGAACAAAAATTACGCTGAGCAATTTGAGTCCTCAGAAATGCCATATAAATGCAAATTACTACTGTTATTTTCTTTTTTTTTCCCTTTCTTTCTTGCCACATCTCACCTTTGAGAGATAAGCATCTATGTTCTCCTGTGTGATTGATGGGTCTGTGACAAACTCAAAGAGCTCCCGCACAGTCATCACAGCAACTCCATGCTTCAAAAAGAAGTCTGTCAGAGGAGAACATTAACAATAGCTTTATTTTTAGAAGGTTAATATTTCAACAACTTTATAGAGAAACAAAGAAAGAAGAGCATACCATCTGCCAGCTAATGGTACAAGTATCACCGCATCAAGTGATCTGGTACCAAGATTTTATATCACTAGCTTAAATTAACAGAGTAGAAACCTAACATACATGAACAAGCTGGTAAAAATTTACAATTTCCACTCACCATTGACATTGGCGCAATCTTTTCTCAAGAACTCCAAGGCATGTGGGTGGTCATGCTCCACAGACTGAGAAACATCAATGATGTGCACACCCCCACCACTGTACCTGTGGCGACAGCAAGGGACTGTGAGAAACATCGGTGAGGTGCACACTTACCCTACAAGAACGTGGGGGCTCACCTCAATGCCTAAGATCACCAAAGGCAGGAACACACATCCTTTATTATGACCACATGGAAACCAACTTTAAACTTCTGAAGTTAGCATATCTTGGATTGGGATTATGTTTATTTTTTTAATGGACAAAGGACATGAAACAACTTATGGGAGGTTCCTAAGGGACACAGCATACTCACAGCATGTTAAATTCACTGAGATCTGCATGGACAAGCCTGGCATCTTGATACATTATTCTCATGTATTGAATGACCTGCAGGTACAATTCCCGAGCCTTGGATTCCGATAACTGGATGTTTTTCAAGAGTGGTGCTGGTCTTGAATAAGAATAAAATGAACAGTGAAGATAACTGACTGAGACAAGTTTTCTTGCTTTGTATTTGTTTTAGGCACTTCTCTTCTACAATTCATCACTGAACATGTGTATGGCACCACACATGTACCATTACAAAAAGTTGTCAACAAACAGATGCTTTCCATCTTACTGTACAAAATGTTCCTCAAAAAAAAAAAAAAAGCAATCAACTTAGTTATTCTGAAGCACTTTGAGACTTAAAAAGGCAAAATTGTTTTAAAAGGCTTATATATTCTTAGGGAGGGGGGAAGGGTGGAAGAAAGAAAGGGAGAGAAATATGAGAGTTGCTTCTCATATTTACCCACAACAGGAACACGCCCTGACCAGGAATCAAACCTGTGACCTCTCATTGCAAGATGATAACCAATGAACTGAGAGTCACATTGGTCATAGCGGTAGAATAAATGAAAAGCTCTATGCACTAATGCATAAAAAATATTACAAGGTAAAACAAACTAGAAAATATTCATATATTGGATAATTCAAAGCACTTAAAAATATCATTGTAAACACTGAAGTTATTAGGTCTTCTACATACTCACATGTCATCTTTACCAATGAAACCCATGACAAGAACATGACTTCTTAACAGGATAGGTTCTGGGCATGGGATCCCTGCTGTGTTTAGTCTGTGATATTAAAACATAAAAGGACAAATGAAAAGTCAAAACAGTTATCTAAAACAAATTTTAATACCTACACTACACAAGATTAGCACCAGGGCCTCTCAATTGTACTACTGTATTTCAAAAACTATTAAGACACAATAATTTTAAGTCACACCGTCATGCACTACCAAGAACAACAAAACACTGGCAATTCAACCACAATACCCCAAAGCCTCTAATACCAAATCCAATTCCAGGAATATGAGTCTTATAGAGTTGACAAAATACAGCAAATATGTCTGCAATTATCTTTCCAGTTAATCAACCTGAACAAGAATTAGGAAACACAATTAGTTGGACTCGTACCTAATAGCTAACTAATAAGCACATGCAGATTTCAGAAGGGCTTTCAGACCAAGCATTAGAACCTGCTTAATACTAAAATAGCCAGTGTGTGTCACCGATGGACAGCTTACGAGGTCTGTCCCAAAAGTACTGAGCGCAAAGTGTTTTAATTAGTGACATTGGCTCAATACTTTCAGGACAGACCTTGTTGAAGAAGGTGTCAACTCAAAGAATACAGAAATGTGGTCAAAATTGGACTAAAAGAAGAGAAGGAAACTGATAAAGAGCTTTTAGAAGGAAACTGATAAAGAGCTTTTAATCTAACAAAACTGTCTAAAACTCTAATACTATTTTAAAATGCAATGCATCATTTTTAACCACCTGAGTAAGGAACTTCCCTGCTTAAAATCCTCTAATAGCTCCTTATTATCTTCAATACCAATTCTAAACGTTTTTACATGGCTTCTAAAGTTCTTAAAATGATCCAGCCTTGCTGTATAAACGTGAACCATGGGTTCTTAAAACAGACAAGATAAGGTATCCACTCCTTGTCTAGAGATTACCTCAGCAGACCTACTAGAACCACACAGCCCCTCTGTGCCCCTGTCTTTGGGAAGAACCACCTGGGATCTGTCTGCAGGAAGCAGCTGAAGCCAGTGCACAGTACACAGCCCACAGCAAAGACACACTCCGGACAGTCACCTGATCAAGTTCCTCATTTCTTTTTCTGCCCAAGTTTTCACCATTTTTCTGGGGTTTCCTTTACAATAGCCATGACGAAACCTTGAATAAGAAAAACATTTGTTATTTGAATCATTCCATTCTAGTTTTTATATTGAGGACATAGCAATTAAGCCAAAAGGGAAAAAAAAACATCAGAGCTCACCTGAATTCCCCACTGACATACTTATCCCGATCTTTGAACACCAAAATAGAAGTTTTATAAATTTTAATAGCTCTGCTCTCTCCATTTGCTGTGCTAGCATGGTATACATTAGCCTATATTAAGTCAAAACCAAAGAAAATTAAGTTTGTGTTAAATAACTACAAACAGTATTTTACTTTTTCAAACTATTTGATCCTATCCTCAAAAGTTAAAAAAAAAAAAAAAGGTTGCCCTGGCTGATACGGCAGTGGATTGGCTCCAGCCTGCAAACCCAAGGGTAGCTAGTTCAATTCCCTGTCAGGGCACATAACCAAGTTGCAAGCAGGTCTCCAGCTAGATCCCCAGCTGAAGGCTGGTGAAAGGCAACCATACAGTGATGTTTCTCTCCCTTTCTTCTTCCCTCCCTTCTTCCCTCCCTTCCTCCCTCTCTGAAAATAATGAATAAAATTTAAAAAAAATTTTTTTAAGTCAAGTGAACTGAAGTAACATACATAAGGAACACCACCATCTTTTAAATTTGTGAATTAAAATGTACAGTAAATATATCTCCAAATTATATATGCAGTAAAATCTAACTTAAATACACAAGAAGTGGTTCTAAACATTTTTATATCTCAGGCATGTGAAAAATATTTGAAGATATTTTCACATCTCATGATTCATAAATTGAATTTTACTCAGAACTGCTTCCCATAGAATGAGTTGCTAATTTAAAAACACCATGTTTGTCTTTCTGCATATCCAAATTTAAAGAAAAAAATGAGAAAGATTTAGCTGACTCCCAGAAACTCAACCATAATAAGCCCATCCCTGTTATTAATTGATTCAGACTCAGCTCTGCATTAACCTGACTATTAGGCTTACTGTTAAGCATAATTAACTAATTGGACTAAACAATAAGGTAAAGTAATGGCAGTGAAAAGGCACTATTGTGTGCATAACTACCTACCTAGCCATAAATATGAATAAAGCCATTTTTAGAAATACTGATTAAACTATCCAGACTTGTATATAGTTTCTTTTTTTCTTTTTAAAGACACATTTTATTCCAAAGGGCCTTAGTTTCATTTGTTATCTGAAATAAAAAACTAACATGAAAACATTCAGGCATCCAAAGAAAAGCTCACTTCTTTTCCTGTGCTAATGCAGCCATTTATCTCTGATATGATTCCTCTAGTCAACATCTTGAATAGTATCATTCGTGTTCTGGGATCCAACACCTAAAAAGAAATGCAAAAAACAATAAGTTCAGAAAGAAAGTATCAGGGCCCTGGCTGGTAGCACAGTGAATAAGGCACAGGCCTGCCTAAAGGTCGCTGGTTCGATTCCCCAGCTGGGGCACATAACCAGGCTGCAAGCCAGGTCTCCAGCCAGGTCCGTGGCTGGAGGCAGGTGAAAGGCAAACTATACATTGACATTCTCTCCCTCTCTGCCTCTCTCCCTTCCTCTCTCTCTGGAAATGATAAATAAAATAAAATCTTAAAAAAAAAAGTTTATGGGGAAAAATGTTCATTGCTTCATTTTACTTAAGTTATACCAATATTTAAAATCTGGAAGGGGAAAGAGGGGAGGAAAACAGGGAATGGATATAATACAACAACAATAAAATTAAATAAAAAAAAAAGATAGTATCAAATATTTCTCACTGAAGAATTTGATGATTAATAAACTGACGAGCTGAACCGTACCATGAAATTCTGGTTGGCTATATGAGGATTGCTATTATGGTGCTTATTCACTCTAATTTTTAAAGAGAATAGAAGGTGAAGGCCAAAGGAACCAGAGAGGCAAGAAACCAGCAAGTTCATTCAGTCATGGAAGTCAAAGGCTACTAGTCCCAAAGGAGGCAATAACTGACTCTAGACCAGAATTTGCTAATAGATAGAATGTAAACTACATTAAGTGGTTTTATGTTTTTTTTTAATCACCATGTTAAAAGATGTAAAAGAAAACAGGTAAAATTAGTTTGGATATATTGTATTTAATCAAATGCATCTAAAACACTAGCATTTCAACATGTAGTTGATATAGAAAGTTATTAGGGAGAGATTTAACATTCTTGTTATTACCCTGTCTTCAAGATAAGGTATGCATTTATGCTTATAGCACACCTCAGTTCAGATCAGCCACGTTTCAAGTGTTTGGGGGCTACTCTCTGAACCAGGGGTTGGCATTCTACAGCTCACCAGTCAAGTCCAGACTGATGCTTGTTTTCCTACAGCCTGCAAGCTAAGAACTGTTTTCACATTTTAAAATAGCTGTTAAAAAAATAAAATTTGCACCCTGACCAGTGTGCCTCAGTTGGTTGGGCACCATCCTGCAAAGTGAAAAGTTGCAGTTCAATTTTCAGTCAGGGTATGTGCCTGGGTTGCAAGTTTGATCCTAGTTGGGGCACATACAAAAGGCAACTGATCAATGACTCCCTATCACATCGGTGTTCTTCTCCTCTTTCTCCCTCCCTTTCCCCTCTCTCTTAAAATCGATAAATAAAATCTTTAATTTCTTAAAAAGAAATTGTGAACTACAATGCTTAAAGTATTTATTCCTTTAGCCCTTTAAAAGTTTGCAGGGAAAGGGTTTCCTTCAAAGTCAGAGCAGTCAATTTTGAGTAAAAAAACCCCAAAGTTCTCCTAACAAACAGGAGGCAATGAATTAGTCTGCTCCTGTACATATCTGAAACTGAAGCAGCCACATACTGATACGCAATTTCAAGGGACACCTGTGAGGGCTCTTCATGGCTCAGGCAGCCCCCCTCGCTCCATGAAATGAGCCGGTGTCAAGGGGCCAAATCCAACTATACTCTAGGTCAGTGAATTTTCAAACTGGTGTGGGAAGTTTTAAAATAAGCAATAACTGGCTACATAGTCAGAGGCACTAACTTCTTTTTCCATTGTATTGTTGAATTAAAAAAATGACAACAACCAATACAACAGCTACCTGGTACGAATGAATCAAAATTATACCTATTTTTTGGGGTCAGATGAGCAAAAAATATAATACAGAGGTGGCCAAAAGTACCTTTACAGTTGCATTGTGATGTTCTTCTTCTTCTTCTTTTTTTTTTTTAAGATATTATTTATTTTTAAAGAGAGGGGAAGGCAGATAAAAAGAAGTATCAATCGGTTGCTTCTCATACACTCCCAAACTGGGACTGAACCTACAATCCGAGTATGTGACCAGGAATTGAACAGGATGGAGACCTTTCACTGTGTGGAACAATGCTCAACCAACTGAGCCACATTGGTCAGGGTGCATTGTGACATTCTTTTGAGTTTATAAATTTATTGTAATGATCATAACCTGAATGTCTTTTTTCATACGAACAACAGTAAAACATACCTTTGCCCACCCCTGTATATTTTTTGGTGTGCTGCAGAATTTTAGTTATTACCTTATGTGTGCCATGAGATGAAAAATATTGAAAATCACTGCTCTAGGGTCTATCCTTCAATAAATTGGCTGTGGCCTTATCAGAAACTTAAGGCTTATAGAAACAAAATAACCTTAAGACATCAGGACTAAAACCCAAACTACAAATGGTGGCAACTGGAAAAAAATGAAAGGAAAGCCAGTGGACAGGCAATAACTAACATTCCTTCTTTACTGTACAGATAAATAGCAGGGATGTAAGCTGATTGAGCACTGGAATCTAGATAGGAGACCTGGCCTTCTGCAAAAGAAGTAGGTAGCCAAGTTAGAGGAATAGAAAGGAGCAACATAGGAAAATGGCTTAAAAAAAAAAAGGGAAAGAGAAATATTGAGAATAAACTTACAAATAAGTTTTATAAAGACAGCTTAAAACTCAAAGTATATACTCATTCAAAATTAATTTCAAAAGAGAAAAAGAAAGGGTTTTCCACCTGAGTTATTTTAAAGTCTTTGAAAATTAAAGCTGCCTCATCTTTCTGAACTGGATCATCCTTTGTTTTTCATCTCACACAAAATAAATAAATTACAGGAAAATGAAGACACAGGTCCCAGACTTAATCCTGCCTGACTAAATGTGAAATTCTTCAATTACACGATGGTTCCAAAGCTCAGGTTGGGTGTTACTTTTGTGGGGATTGAGGTAAACAGTAGAAGAGGTGTTTTCAACCAAGAATCTATAGGTCAAAGAGGCTACTCTTCTAAAATGTGTTTGTATATAAGTGTGCAGGTGGAAAGTGGGTGGTAGGCTGTAGTAGCAATGCTCTGGTCCTTTTAAAAAATCACTTTGTTTACATAAAAAATCTGGGTCTATGTTAACATCCAATCTCAACCTTCTACATGAGGGAAAACTAGGGGCCAACTTCCCCCTAAATAAGCATTACTTTCTAAACTAAGTAAGGGATTTCTACCTGAAAATGTTAAGGCATTATTTATCTATCTGTCAGCCTGTCTTCTCTCTCTCACTCTCACACACACACACACTCTGTGGAAGATACCTATTTTCTGAAAAAGTTCACAAAACTCCAGCAAACTTATTTAAGACAAAAGATTTCTGGTCTTAAAGTCAATCCTGCTTCCCCTCAGAAGATGAAAACATTGCATGGTGGCTTCCTGGGGCCACAGAGTGAGGCATGACTCCAATGTACTCACTAACAGTTCTATTATAAATAAAGCAAAATGTAGATCTCTAAACTCAAAACTAGGCCCTGGCTGGTGGCACAGTGGATAAAGTGCTGGCTTGTGAACCCAAAAGTCTCTAGTTCGACTCCCAGACAGGGTACCATAATCAGGTTGCAAGCCAGGTCTCCAGCCAGCTCTATAGCTGGAGGCAGGTGAAAGGCAACCAACCACATGTTAATGTCTCTCTCCCTCTGTGCCTCTCTCCCTTCCCCTCTCTCTAAAAATAATAAAATATTTAATAAATATATAAATAAACTCAAAATTATAAGAAGGAATAACTATACAGGAGTAATTTTAGGTAATATAAGCATTAAGCAAGGATAAAAGCAAACTACAATTCAAAAAGAAAAATGCTACTTTAAAATAAGAACTTGTAATAAGTAAATTGTACCTGTTCTACAGTTGCTCTGTCTGCCTTATCTTTGATGCGATACCTAACCAAAAACAAAAAAGTAAAGGTGACATTAAAAATTCAGTCAGATAAGCCAAAATAAAAAGTTTATACATGTACATTATTCCAAGAAATTCTGTAGTAAGTAGTTATCTTTAAAAACAAATTCTGTGATCTTCTTATAGTTTCATCACCTAGTGAAACTTCTTTCATTTCCCCTTAATAAGAATTCAGTTCCCCAGGGCAAAAGGAGCATATCTACAAATAAAAAAAAATTCTACTCATATTTTAGAAGCATTAAAATACAAGGAACAGGTGGAGTAAGTGAATTATGCTATAAAAAAAAAAAATTAAGTCTATACTGCCCTTCAAATCTTTAATGATTCTATTACTACAGAATTAAAGTCAATTTATGAGGCTTTCTCTTTAGAGTCCTTTTCTTCAGACATAAGTCAAGACATCATTTGAAGACAGTTGCTGAGTTCTGTATTAAAATGCAAACTCTGATTAGCTTTGGCTCATACACTAAATGACTCAATTAGCACACTAACCTAACTAATTAAGATTCAAACACAAACATTCAGACACTTCAATGAAATAACAAATGACCATGGTGTTTCTCAAAAAGTCATTATCACCCTAGCTGGTAGCACAGTGGATAAGGCCCTGGTTCAATTCCCCAGCCAGGGCAGATAACCAGGTTGCAAGCCAGGTCTCCAGCCAGGTCTGTGGCTAGAGGCAGGTGAAAGGCAACCATACATTGATGTTTCTCTCCCTCGCTGCCTCTCTCCCTACCCCTCTCTCTGAAAATAATAAATAAAATCTTTAAAAAAAAAAAGTCATGATCTTGGGCATAGCAATAAATCAGAAAAAAAAGTTTTTAGTGATAAAATTGGTTTTTCAGTTCAGTTTTAACACTACTAATTGTATGATCTTAGTGTCATTTTCTATAGTACATTGTTAATGTCTTAGAGTTAACAGAATATAGAAATGAGCAAGTCTTAAATAACTGGTTTTGAGAACAGAAGTGTAAATGCAATCTGTTTTCAGTTATATCATTATTGTTTTAAACTTTCTCTTGATTAAAAAAGTGGTGGAAGGGAACAACTTTTAATAAATCCTAAAAAAAATTTATGCTAAGATTTTGACCTTTTAAAAGTTTAATATTTAAACAGAAATTTACAAATACTGTTATCCTAGGAGCAGGATTTGTAAATTTCACAATATTACAGTTGCACCATATATATTTCTAAAGATGATTCATTTAATATTTTCAACTTACAAAAGCATGATACCCTCATTTAAGTACACACATACAAAAAGGTCTAAGTATACAACAAAAACAAAAACAAAACCAGAAACCAAAAATAAATCTTTTGCAAAAGAACAATGACCAATAATACTCCACTTAATTTGTCCAGAATTAATCCCTATCAGCCATCTTTTATAGTTAAAATATTACTTACATATCAGCTTCCTTTTGTCTAGACTTTTCAGTGACTTTATTTATGACAGAATCAGTAACATTTAGCTTATCTAGAAATAGGAAAAAAAATCCATAATGTAAACAACATGTAGGCTAGAAAGATATTAAGAGTCTTTATGAATAGGATACTTTTCCCCTCTTCTCTATTTTCTAAATCTTTTATTATACATAGAATATATTTTAGTGATGAAAAACATTTTTAATGTTTTTAAAGGTAAGCACTAAGTTGTGTTTCCTTAACAGTGCACCTTCGTCATTATAGCTGTGATTTGTAAGCCACAGAACTCTAGATACAAAAACACTATATTTGCATCTGCTGAATTTCTGACACAATATTTTGTACAACTAACATAGATATGTAACTGCCTGGATTCCAAGTTAAATTCTAAAAGCTTCCACTTCATTTCAAATTATAGGTCCATGATAGGCAACGACAGGTTATGAGATGTGCTATGTTAATAACAAGTCAATGTCTACAGGAGAAAGATGACCATGCATTTTTCAAGAGGTAGTAGCTTAAAACATTCTGATTCCTTACATTCAGCAGCTCACTAAATGATTAATGCCTACATACAATGTCTCTGGTTAACAAAATGTAATTATATTCAATGTTCTGGTATGTTCAACATCCTCTCATTGGATGACCTGATTATAAAACCTGATACAAAAAAGACTATAACTTGAAGGTATTTGTTACTTCATATTTGCATAACAGGCAAGAAAACAGAACTAAAAAAGAATAAGCTAAAGTCTTTCCTTTGAAGCAATGTTTTTAAATTATTAAGCTTTTATTTTTCTCTATTATTCAGTCAGTAACACTGAATATACTCATTACTTAATCCAATACATTTTGTAACACTTCATGTTTTTTTTGAAGAACTTCCTCATGGCTCAATGAGGAAATGTATTTTATAAACTTACCTAGATTAATTTTATTCTCATATTTCCGTAAGGCCTTGTCTGCTGGAGTAGACATTTTGGCTGAATTATAGCTGGAAGGCTGTCGATTTGCCTGGAAGAAATAAGTTCTGGAATTTAAGGCACCATATATACAAACCCAAGGTTCCTCATCACACGTTTTTTTCCTTGGTTCACTGTTAACTATTTAAAGCATCAATACTTAGAGATGTATCTAAGGAAAGGTAAGAATCAATCAAATTTGCTCAAATTTTTAAAAAAGGCATTTGAAATACAAGGTGAAAGTTACTGACTGAAACAAAGAGTCTGCATAATCTGGGTGTTATTTTAAAGAACCTTTTTACAATGCATTCCTCATTATTATAAATAAATTGGAGTTTAATGCATTTTTCTAATTTGACTAGTTTGCAAATCTTAAACTTGAGTATGTTTATTTGTGCCCAAAATAAAGAGCCAGGACCAGTAATAAACTTTTTCTAAGAATTTGATTTTGGGCCTAGTATCTCAAAAAAAGAAAGATTAAGAAGGAGGCTTACAGCCCTGGCTGGTAGCACAGTGGATAAGGTGCCGGCCTGTGAACCCAAAGGTCGCAGGTTCGATTCCCCAGCCAGGGCACGTAACAAGGTTGCAAACCAGGTCTCCAGTCAGGTCTTGGACATAATGAGGTTGCAAGCCAGGTCATCAACCAGGTCTGTGGCTGGAGGCAGGTGAAAGGCAACCATACATTGATGTCTCTCTCCCTCTCTGCCTCTCTCCCTTCCCCTCCTTCTAAAAATAATGAAATAAAATCTTTAAAAAAAAAAAAAAAAAAAAGAACGAGGCTTAGCACTTAAGACTGGTGCTATGTATAAACTTAAGTAATGGCAAAAAGTGAAAAATGAGGTGACATCCAGAACACATAAATAACAAAAAGAGAACGTGGATAAAAAGACATGTAACAATTACTGATTCAATCTTGCTACTGAAGCCTGGCATTTGGAGGCTGAGTTGTTTATTGTTTACATAAAACTTACAAGTTTTTCTATTTATATTTACAAAGTTAAATATAACTTTAAAAATAATTTTAAATTAAAATAATAAAAGTTAACAGTAGAAAAAACAGGTGAAATTTTAATCACCTATAATCCAGTACCCAAAGATAAGTTAACATTTAAGCATATATACTTTTTCCTAGCTTTATTCAAAGAAATTACACTCTGTTGAAATTGCTAAATGTCTTACCCATGAACCAATAAAGGAGTCACCAAAACATGACTACAAGCATGAAATTTTTTCAGTTATTCTGAAAATGTATGTATTCTAGTCCACAGCATAGCCTTTTTAATTTTCAAAAAAATAGTTTTGATTCCCACCCCAACATCCCCATTATTCCAGGAACCTTTATGCTCCATATTAACATGGCACCATGTTCATACCATGGCTCTGCAAATTTCTGACACTGGGTACTTCCAGTTGAAGAAGCAGGCTCTGCATGGCTCGGTAACTTGTGTTTTGAACGTGGCAGAAGATGGTAGATCATGAACATATCTCCATGTCATTAAAAGCCTTCCACTGTAACATTTTATGGCTGCACAGTAGCCCATTGCGTGAACCAGCCCCACAGGAAATTTAATCAAGGTTGTTGTGTTCTTTCTTTTATTCCACCCTCACCCAAAGATATGTTTTTGATTTTAGAGAAAGGAAGGGAGACACACACACACACACAGAAACACTGATGTGAGACAAACATCAATCAGTTGCCTCCTGCATATGCCCTGACCAAGGATCAAACCTACAACCTAAGTATGTGCCCTGACAGGGATTCGAACCCACAACCTTTTTTGGCATATAGGATAATGCTCAAACCAACTGAGCCACCCAGCTAGGGCAAGGTTGTTTTCAAAGTTCCTCTACTCTTAGAAACAATACTGGAGGATCATTTTGTGACTAAATCTTGGTATAATCCTACAAGAAATGCTGAGTGGTTCTTTTATAAACTTTTATCAACACCAGTTTATCTTCCAATTGTACCTATTTACTAGACCATCAATTATATATTTTGTATCTTTGTCAGTTTTGTAGGTTACAAGGAAAAGGCATCTCCACATATTTAACCTGTATGTGTTTATCTAATAACACAATTGAACCTTTTCTACGTGTTACATAAGCAATTAGCAAAAACCTGACTATTTATGTCCTTTCCTATGCAGATTTTAAAGCTGATTACCTCATGATAATTAAAAAAACTCTTTTTAAAACCACAGATTATGGAAGGAACCCTTTTCTGTGGCATTATTAGAAATATGAAAGGATGAAGAATAAAAATCAATAAAGGCCTGGGCTATGGAGCAATATAACCTAAAGAAAGTCTTTCAGTTACTCAATTCCACAACCACAAGTGTCTCTGAAAAAGATACCTCGGCATGACTCAGTTGGTTGTGTATTGTCCTGCAAAGCAAAAAGTTGCCAGTTTGATTCCTGGTCAGGGCACATGCCTGGATTGTGGAGGTCCCTTCTCAGGACACACATGAGAGGCAACCAATTGATGCTTCTCTGGCAGATAGATGTTTCTCTCTCTCTCCCCCTCCCTTCCCCTCTCTTTAAAAATAAATTAAAATAAAATATTTTAAAAGAAGACACACAGAGACATCCAAGATGGCAGGGAGTAAGTGGATATTATACTCCCCTCCTACTAGGACAAAACGGGAATTACAACCAAAATACGGAGCAAGCAATCTAAATAACTAACTGAAGACCAGCTGAAGAGTAGTAGTCTTATAACCAAGGCTTTACAGAAGCAGCCACATCCACACTGGTAGGAGGGGCAGAAACACAAAAAAGGGCAGCCCTGCTCCCATAATGGCTAAAATTCTGGAGGGATATCTCAGTTGCAGAAGGTCCTACCTGAGAAGCATGGGGTCTCACCCCCAAACTGGGCTCCCCAGCCCAGAGCACTAGAACCAGAAAGAGACATCACATAAAATCTGGCTGTGAAAATCATCAAGGATTGGGTTTGCCACAGAAAGGCAAAGAGGTCTGCGAGTGCCAGGTGGCTTCTTAAAGGGCCAACACACAATCTTGTCTGCAGCACTCACCTGGCTCCTGAGAAGGGAGGGTGGAATGGACTAGAGTTGTGTGAGGAGAGACTGGGGTTTGTGGCTCTGGGGACAGGGCTGAAGGGGCAACCGCCAGGATCCCTGTGCTGAGTCCCTCTCCCATACTGCAGACACCAATTTTTCTTGCACTTCCACCCATATGGCATCAGCTTGGGGGAATGCAATAGCCTCACACTTTAGAGTCCCTCCTGCCCCTCCTGCAGTGGCTGTATCCTGCTGAGGGGTCGGCTACTGTGGCCAAGATGCAGAGGTCTCGCAAACTTAGGGTGTGTCAGTGACTGAGTTGTGTGGTTTTGAGACAGAGGCCATCTCCCCCCACAACTTTCCGGCGAACCAATTGGCACCTTCCCCTCATAAAAGATCCACTACCCACACTCTCCAAACGCCAACAGCCCCACCCTGCTGAGATGAGGCTCCTGGCAGAATAGAGGTCAGGTTGAGCTGTGTGGCTCCAGGATAAGAGCCATTTTCACCTCACATACCCAACCAGTGCAGAGCCCTTGTTTTACATGGACAAATCTTGGTCTATTTGGGCTTGATACAAACTTCTGGCCTCACCTTGATGACTCCGAGACCCAGCCCCAATGCAAAGATGTGCAAGCACTCAGCGAGTGGCAGCCTGACTTGATATCCCTCGGTCAGTTCCGCAGCAGACTCAGGCCCAGCACTGGCACTGAGTTTGACTTGAATCAACATGGTGAACACTACTCACCCCTACGACCTGATGACTGGGAACTGACTTCATGCCACAGGCTCCTTCAGTGACTGAGCCTAACAGGCAGCTAGCAGGCAGAAAGAGGTGGAAATAAATTTCAGGGTGCCTTGGGACTTTAGCTGACCCTCCCCTGGGCCCAGTGCTGGTAAGTCAGCCTTGGCACATAGCGTGGTCCTTGCTATACACACTCGGGCCCAGCAGAGAAAGCCACAAACTGTGGGTCACTTTCTAGCAGCAAATAGGCTGCCCAGGGTTAGTCACAGGCAGCATCTGACATTGGGCTGCACCAGCATCCCTCTCAAGAGGCCCCAGCACGAGCACACTCAGTGGGCAGCTTCAGACAACATTGGAGCAGGATCCAATTAGCTTCACAAGCTGTACATCCTGAGGAATATCTCGGCAGGAGCCAGACCATGCTGAGGCAAATTTTGCTTCATGTGACCAGCACATGCACAGCGGCTCCTATACTATGGTCGGAGTTGATCCTCAGAGTCAGCCTGAGGGTGCAGCCCACGCACAAATGGACCAATAGCAATGAAGACTCAATTGCAAGAGGAGAGACATTCCAGGAGCACCCAGCTCAAGTGATCAGGGATACTGTACCATTGGGTCCCACAGGAGTCTTACTACATAAGGCCACATTACTAAGACTGGAAGTCATAGTAGGTCTACCTACTACATAGAAACAAACACAAAGAGGCAGCCAAAATGGGGAGATAATAAACAGGCCCGAAATGAAAGAATAGGGACATCTTCAGAAAAGAGCCAAATAAAATGGAGGCAAACAATTTATCAGAGACAGAATTCAAAGGTATAGTCATGACGATGCTCAAGGAACTTAGTGAGAACTAGTCATGAAAAAGGACACAGAAACCATGAAAAGGAATTAATCAGTTAGAATTGAATACAATATCTGAACTGAAAAATACATTAGAAGAAATCAACAAGTTAGATGAAGCCGAGAATTAAATCAGAGATTTAAAAAATAAAGTAGCAGAGAACACCCTATCAGAGCAGCAAGAAAAAACAAAGAATTCTTTAAAATGAGTATAGTTTAAGTGACTTTGGGAAAACACAAAGTGTAACAACCACCACGTTATACAGGTACCAGAAAGAAAAGAGAGTGAGAAAGGAATCAAGAATTTATTTAAGGAATTAATAACTAAAAACTTCCCTAACCTGGTAAAGGAAAGACACAATTCTAGGAAGTGCAGAGTCAAAACAAGATGAACCCAGAGAGGCCCACACCAGGATACATCAGAATTAAAATCGAAAAGGTTAAAGACAAAAAGAGAATCTTTAAAGTAGCAAGATCCCTCTCTGCCTCTCTCCCTTCCCCTCTCTCTGGAAATAATAATAAATAAAATCTAAAAGAAAAAAAAGCAAGAAAAAAAATTAATTACCTACAAGGAAGTTTCCATAAGACAACCTGATTTTTCAACAGAAAGCAAGGACCTACGACCAATACCACTTTACCAGCAAGTCTGTCATTTACATTTGAAGGAGAAATAAAGAGCCTCCCAGCCAAGAAAAAACTATAAAGGAGTTCCTTAACATCAAACCAATATTACAAGAAATGTTCAAGGATCTTCTTTAACCCTGAAGAGTTTGCAGTTGTCTGAGAGGTACAAATTCACTCTTTTCTTAAATACTGTTACATATATCAGATTTTTTTTTTTTTTTTTTTTTTTTTTTACATCATAATCAAGTGAGATTTATTCCTGGGATACTAGGTTGGTTCAATATCCACAAATCAATTAATATGATATACCACATAAACAAAATGAAAAATAAAAAGCATATAATCATATCAATAAACACAAAAAAAGCATTTGTTAAATTCCAGTTCCCATTTTTCTTTTTTTTAGATTTAAGGTCATGAATAGCTGCTCGGCTACTTTAGACCATTAGGTTTAAGCCAGCATTATAAGAGTATGGGATATCCAATAGTAAACTGTATCTGAGAGATAGTGCAAGCTCCAAAGCCAGTGTTCTTACGTTTTGGGGTTTTCCCCCAACAAATTCCAAAGTCAGTATTGTAGTATTTTTTCATTTACTGTTGAAAATGGCTGGAAAAATACATCAATTCGATAATTCATGAGATGTATAAGAATTTTGGTAGATGTTATTCATTGACCAAATTTGAGTTGAATGTGAAAATGAAAGTGATTTAGAAGATGAAAATTATATGGAAGTTCATTCAGAAGATTGGGATACCAAGCAAGATATTTCTAGTGAAAAAAGGTGAAGATGAATTAGATATTAATGAAGTGTTTTTTGGAAAGAATAAAGAACCAAAGTGGAGGAAAAATCCAATTGAAGACAAGTTAGAAAATAGCCTCAGAATATTTTGTGTCAACTTCCATTAGTTTGGCCATGTATTTTGTTATATAAATATTTAATATAAAAACTCCAAATATGCAATGTTTTTCATTTCTTTCATATTTCAGCACATACTAGTAATTAATTGATCTCTCTAATACACATAACTTATGCTGTGACTTTTTTGACTGTGACCTCCACTGGGTTAAGAAGAAAAAACAGCAGATTGTAGTTAAAAGGATAAAATGGCAATAAATACACTTATGAATAATCACTTTAAATGTAAATGCTTAAATGCTCCAATCAAAAGATACAGGGTAAAAAAAAAAAAAAAAGATACAGGGTAGCTGAATCGATATGAAAACAAAACCCATATGTATTCTGTCTACAAGAGACCCACCTTCCTATGAAAGATACACAGACTAAAAATAAAGATTAAAAAAAAAAAGATGTATCATACAAATGCAAATATTTAAAAAGCTGGAGTAGCACTATTTATCTATGATAAAATAAAATGTAAAGCAAAGGATATACACTAGGAGACAAAGAAGCACACTACATAATGATAAAGGGAACAACAGAAAAAGAAGATATAAACTTTGTTAACATTTATGCACTCAACAAATAAGTACCTAAATACATAAAGCAAATTTTGATGGACATAAAGGGCCATATCAATGGTAATGCAGCCATAGTACAGGATTTTAGCACCCCACTGACATCAATGGATAGATCTTCCAGGCAAATTCAACAAGGAAATGGTGGCCTTTTATGACACATGCAATCAGATGGATTTGATTAATATATTCAAAGCATTTCACTGCAAAGCAGTAGAATACACATTCTCTTCAAATGCACGTGGAACATTTTCTAGGACAGACCATGTTAAGACACAAAACAAGTCTCATAATATAAGACTGAAATCAGCCTAGGCTGGATAGCTCAGTTGGAACAGGGATGGGTGCTTTCACCACTCTTATTCATCATCGTACTGGAAGTTCTAGCCACAGCAACCAGGTAAGAAAAAGCTAAAAGGCATTCAAATTGGAAAAGAAGTATAACCGTCATTATTTGCAGATGACATGAAATGTACGTAGAGAACTCTAGAGACTCCATTAAAAAACTATTAGACCTGCCAGAGGTCGCTGGTTCGATTCCCCAGTCAGGGCACGTAACCAGGTTACAAGCCAGGTCTCCAGGCAGGTCCTCAGCTGGAGACAAGTAAAAGGCAACCATACATTAATGCTTCTTTCGCTTTCTTCCTCCCTCCCTTCTCTTTCTGAAACTAATGAATAAAATCTTAAAAAAAAAAAAAAAAGAAAGAAATTACTAGAACTGATAATTTAGTCAAGTAGCAGCATATAAAATAAATATCCAGAAATTAGTTGCATTTTCAAACATCAATAATGAACTATCAGAAAGGAAAACTACTAAAACAATCTCATTCACAATTGCATCAAAAAAAAAATAATAATAAAACACCTTGGAATAAATTTAACCAAGGAAGTAAAAGACCTATACTTGGAAAATTGTAAGACATTGAAGAAGGAAATTGAAGGGAATTAAGTGAAACCATATATTGCATTCACGCATAAGAAGAATTAACATTAAAATGTCCACACAACCCAAAGCAATCTATAGATTCAACACAGTTCCTATGAAGATACCAATGGTGAATTTTACAGAACTATAATAAATATTCCAAAAAATTTATATGGAACCACAAAAGAGCTTGAATAGCCATAGCAACCTTGAGAAAGAACAAAGCTGGAGTAATCACACTACCTGTTATCAAACTATACTATAAGGCCATAGTAATCAAACAGCATGGTACTGGCCAAAAAAATATACAGATCAACGGAATAAAATACAGCAGCAGTCCCCAACCTTTTGGCACCGGGGACCAGTTTCACAAAATACTATTTTCAATTTTCCACAGACCTGGCAATGGGGTAGGGGACAGAAGGCAGAGCTCAGATGGTAATGCCAGTGACGTTTCATTCACTCACCTGCTGCTCACGTCCTACTGCACGGCTCCATTCCTAACAGACTACGGACTGATATTGGTCCGTGGCCTGGAGGCTGGGAACTCCTGGGATACAAAGCCTAGAAATAAACCCTCACCTTTATGGTCAATTGATATTTGACAAACTAGGCAAGAACATACAACAGGGTAAAGATAGTCTATTCAATAAATAGTGTTGGGAAAATTAGACTGATGTGCAAAAGAAATGAAACTCTACTGCCTTCTTTTATTACACATAAGAATAAAGTCAAAATGGAGAGATTTAAATGTAGGATTTGATATCATAAAGTTTTAAAAGAAAACATAGGCAGTAAAACCTCTCAGATTTCTGTTAGCAATAATATTTTTTCTAATATATTTCCTCAGGCGAGGGAAACAAAGAAAAAAGTAAACAAATGGAAATACACCCAACTAAAGTTTTTGCACAGCAAAGAAAATCACCCACAAATTGAAAATCCAACCCACTGAATGGGAAAACATATTCACCAATGATACACTTAGAAGCAGCTAATATCCAAAATTTGGAAAACTCAACACCAAAAAAACAAACCATCCAGTTAAAAATAGGCAAAGGACCTGAATAGACACTTCTCCAAAGAGGACATACAGATGGCCAACAGACATATAAAGGATGCTCAATGTCACTAATCATCAGAGAAGTGCAAATGAAAACCACAATATCACTCCACACATGTCAGAATGGCAATCATCAATAAACCAGCAAACAACAAATGCTGGCAGGGGTGTGGGGAAAAGAAAACCCTTGTACACTATTGGTAGAAATGCAGAATTGGTGCAGCCAGCCAATAAGAAAAACAGTATGGAGTTTCCTCATAAAATTAAAAATGAAACTTTTGAATGACCTAATGTTTCCACTTCTGAAAATATATCCAAAGAAACTTGTAACACTAATTCAAAAGAATATATGCACACCTATGTTCATTACAGTGCTATTTTCAATAGCCACGATCTGGAAGCAGCCCAAGAGCCCATTAGTAGACGAGTAGTTAAAAAAAGCTGTGGTACACTAAGGAAATACTACTCGGTAGTAAAAAAAAGAAGGAAATCTTGCCTTCTGTGACTGTATGGATGAACTTGGAAAACATTATGCTAAGTGAAATAAGTTAGTCAGAGAAAGACAAGTACCATATAATTTCACTCATATGTAGAATCTAATGAACAAAAACTAATGAACAAAATAGAAACAGACTCATAAATACAGAGATTAGACTGACAGCAGTTAGAGAGGAGTGGGATTACAGGGTTGGGTGAAAAAAAGTGAAGGCATTAAGCAAAGTCATAGACACAGACAACGGTATAGTGATTGCCACAGGAAAAGGGGGATGGGGGAGATAGAAGTGGGCAAAAGGGAGATCAATAATAATGTAAAGAGATGTGACTTTGGGTGATGAGCACACAATATACAGATGATGCAGTATAGAACTGTACACTTGAATCCTATAGAGCTTGCCATGAATATCAACAATGGTGTGAGGAATTACCTGAGGGAGTGGGGAGTGCTGGGTAAAGGGGGCAACAGGGGAAATAATGGGACCGTTTTTCCCCTGTTTATTGGTTATAGCATAACCAATAAAATATAATTTTAAAAAAGAAACCTATAGCTTTATTAACCAATGTCACCCCAATAAAAAAAAAGAACTGCAGACCCTCAAAAAATAAAATAAAAGGATATAAGCAAACAGCATAAAGATGCACAGAATCATTTATAATACCTGTGGGTTACTCCCTCCATTTGAGATGTAACCCTTGATGAGCTTTCCAACTTCATCATCCCAGTCCCAATCATTGTCATCATCATAATCCTCCTCTTCCTCTTCTTCATCCACCTTTTCTTTCACATTATTTTGAAAGTCTTCACACAGAAAGTCATCTTTTTCTTTCATTATCTTCAAGTTAATCTTTTCACTAAAAATAATAATGTTTTATCACATTTACACATAATCTGGACTTACATGTGTATTTATTTTTTAATAGCATACATACATAAGTCTAGTTTACTGTTTTTACAATAAATTGGACTCAAGTACGTATGCTATTGAAAAAATATTATATTCATTTATATAATAGATTAAACCTAAGAGGTTCCCTTTAAACATATCTGCCAAAAAAGTCAATATAAAGTTTTCCTGTTTATTCAGTTATTCCATTGTTTGCTTATTCTCTAGGCCCTACTAAAGAAAGTACATTGGGTGTTAAATCCACCTGTGCCATAAATTAGAATTTATATTGCTGTCTTCTCTGTTGAATGAACTGGCTCTGATCAGTACTCCAGACCTGATTAGGAAAACTACTTACAAAACTACTTTAACAGTGGGTAAAAAATAAAATAAAATAAAAACAAAACATTGCCCTGGCTGGTGGAACAGTGGATAGGCACTGGCCTGTGAACCCAAGGGTCATTGGTTCAATTCCTAGCCAGGGCACATAACCAGGCTGCAGGCCAGGTCTCCAGCCAGGACCTTAGCTGGAGGTAGGTGAAAGGCAACCATACATTGATATTTTTCTCCCTCTCAGCTTCTCTCCTTTCCCCTCTCTCTAAAAATAATAAATAAAATATTTAAAAGAAATTGACAAAAAGTTTCAGACTAAGTCTGAAGCAGCCTTACCTTGAACTCAATACCACTTTATATCGATTGAAGCTCTATTCAAGATTTGTGTTACACAAAGAACTTCAAATCACCCTTGTTCATGAAGGGAAGAAATAGTGAACACAAGCACCACAAATGAGAAATTAAACTGGGTATAATTAAACAGATGAAGGTATTGTCAAACCCAGACAGCTGTCTCAAAGTAGAGAAAGTACAAAAGGGCATTTTTGCCATGTAAGAATTCAGATCCATCATTACCGTATCTTCTAGTCTTTCAAGAGAAGCCAGAAATATGGATTTTGTGTAAATCTCTCACTTAACTGGCATATTCAATTTTAACAAAATACTGCATGTACCACACAAACCATTTCTGCTAGTCAGATTCAACAGAGATATTACCAGTTTTAACATCTCACGTAGAGAACAGGACAGGAGCAATCTAAAACAATATGCATTACCAGCTTAAAAACTAAGATGTGAGTTTAAGTAAATTCAGATTATCAATCTTGGCTTATTAATTAGCTATGGTTTATAGGGCTCCAAATCTCCACAGAATAATCTTTAAGTACCTATTTACTATGGTTTCATAAACATAATCCATAAATCGATCCTTTGCTTGCTAATAACCTAGTGGCATATTCAAGTTATACCTTTAATAGTACTGGGGCTTCTCGATCTCGGTTGGACAATTCTTTGTTGTGGGAGGTTGTCTTGTGCCTTGTTAAGATTTTTAGCAGTATATCTGGCCTCTACCTATCAGATGCCACTAGTGCAGCACCATCCCTAGTGGGACAAACAAAAATTATCTAAGGTCATGGTGGAGGGTGTCAATTGGTTTATCTTTATAATATACAGTGATGATGGTAAACCAGTGCACATTCATTATCATCAACTATTCAGTAGCCATACTAATTTTCTTCTTCCTCTTAACCTCTTTCCTATGGCCTTCTGTATACCTCATGTGTAAACATAGATCTGGAATGTTCTCATTTCCCTGGCTAAATCCTACTTACCCTCCCAAGTATTCGCTTACTATCCCTTGGTCAGGTAAGTCTTCCCTATTCTTCACTCATTTCTCCTTTGTACTACTTATCCAATTCTAATACAAATTATTTGTCTAATAAGTATGTCTTCCCCACAAGAGCTCTGTGTCAGAATGGAGTTTACCAATACATCCCCACCAACACTACATCTGACACATGGCAAGCGATCAACATGTATTTACTAAAAAATATACAAATAAAATTTACATGCAGTGAAACTTTACTGTAAACAGATGTTTTCTTGAAATTCTAAAATTATTTTCATTTTTCTTTTATATACAAGTGATCCTTAATTTCTTTTGCCTCATATCTCACATCCAATCTGTGACCAAATTGTCACTTCTACCTCCAGAATGTGTCCCTATAATCCTTTCTTTAATGTAATCACCTATGAACTGAATTACTTTATTATTTTTGTATTGCTTCCACCACCCCCACCCTTCCAAAACTATTCTCTCCATAGCAGACTGATTCCTTTAAGTCATAAATCAGATGATGTCATCCCCCCGCTGAAATCCCTCCTATGGTGTTCTCTAAGGCCAAGACTATATCAACTCCTTATCATCACTTGTAAAGCTCTACATGAGCTGGACCTTCTCACTTGTATATCGTTACCTACCATCTTCTCAACTGCCTCTGCTCTTCTCTAGGCACAATGGCCACTAGATCTTCCTTTCACAGCCAGAAGAGACCCCCACTCTTGGGACTGTCCCTCTTCCTGAATGGCTGGTTTCTCCTCTTCCTGAGATTAACTCATTCTTGTGCAGATCTGGACTTCCCCCGTCCCCTAACCTGATTTAAATTATTTGCACAGTATGTATCATTATCTGTTCTTTTTTGTTTTGATCTTGTTTGTTCAATACTTCTCTGTACTTGTCTACCTTCCCTCTCAAACAAAAGGTGAAAATTCAATAACAGGGCCTTCATTTGTCTTATTCATCACTACCTCCAGGGCTAAGGGCAGAATCTGGCACATATCAGATACTCACATACTTCTGACCGCTGTATGTAGTTCAAGAAGCGTGAAACCTGTTTTCTCATCACTAATCCCAACTTGCCCTTTCAATGAAGCTAACAAACCTGGAGACCCTGTACTCTCTTGACGAGTGGTTTCCAATGAACTCTGCCATAAACTGGGACGAAAGTCCCAGTTGGGCTAGAGATCAACACAAAAAGCTATGAAGCGAGCCCCAGAGTGAAACACCACCCGACTCCCTCTAAACCAGTGTTAACTCTTCCAAGGGAGAGGAAGAGGTAAAGGAACCAAAATCCTAACGGAGTCGTTGTAATGAATCGCCTTCTACCTGTCGGAGGAGTCCGCGTCGTCGAACTGCCCCGGGACTACCCGGCTCATCAGCAGCCGCCGGTAGTCCATCCCGGAACGCGCAGAGCTGCGGCGCCACCAGAGGCCGCTCACCCTGAGCCGAGCCAGGGACCAGAGTTCGACTTCTCTGCCTCTCGGCGGGTGTTGGCCCCACAAACCACTTACGCGCCACGTGCCCTTAGGAATTAAAACCTACAGCCCCGGTACTATAACCCCCGCCCCGGCGGCCGGAAGCTCCACCGGAAAAGAAAAAAAAAAACTCCTCGTTCTACCGGAAGCCCCGCCCTCCGCCGGGCTGAGAGCCGGAGCTGGTGCCGGACGCTGCGCGAGAGGGTGACCCGACGCGTTAGGCGAGCTCGAGTCGACTTCCTCCCTGAGCATGTGTCCCCCTTACCACCCAGAGTTTTCAGTTTCTGCACCGTGCTTTGTGCGTCTCTCCCGCAGAAGAGCATGCGAGGCAGCCCACAATTACTTCGGCCTGGGAGTTTACACCCACCATTACTTCTAAATGGTGAAGAGACCGAAGCCCCAGAGGCGGCGCCGGCTGCGGGCGTGGAGGCCTGGCGCGCGCCGCTCCCGCCGAGATTGGCCGGCGCTGGCGGGTGGGCGGGCGAACGTCACAGAGGAAGGTTCCACTGCGCCGGCAACCCAACTGTGGCTTCTTAACCGCCCTCGGTGGACAAGGCTGAAAGGTGTTCTTCTCCCTCCCGCAAAACCCGCGGGGAGGTGGGAGCACGGAATCCTTATTGCGGATGCAAGAAAGGGCATGGACTCTGGCAGTGAGCACGCCTTTGTGATTGAAAGAATGTGGTGTGTTGTCTGGATGGGAAAACGAGTTTTTAGAAAGTTTATCAATTGCCTGAACAGAACTTAGAAACAAAACCCTAGAGTTTTGACCAGTAACTCTAGTGACACTCTTTTTTTTGCATAACTCACTTGGATTTACTTAGTATGGATCTCACCCCCCTACCCCCGTCCCGCGCTGCAGGGTATCCCGGGTCAGGCGGCGGGGTCAGGAAGCAAGACAGAAGAGACTGCGGTGGGGAAGGAGAGGAGGGGCAGACGCAAGGGCTGCCGCCCCTCAGTCTCCTCTGGGAAGGTCCAGTGACAATTTATTTTAATGATCACCTTGAAACAGATTTTGAGTGTGGAATATTTATGGAAACATTTGAATAAATGTCACCAGCAGGAGCTCATGAAGTCCTTCCTATAAGTCAGGCGGGGAGCTGCTTGGCTAGCTGCCCACTGAACAGCCTGTCACTAAAGAATAGACAAGAGTCACGCACAGTATGCTATTCATACAGAATTTTATTTTATTGAATGCAGATTCACTCGAAGTAGAACATCAACATACGTTAGTATCGCTCACACTCAACAATCTAAGAGAATTATACCACAAACACAGTAATCAATGGGGAATAACAAACCTGAGTCCTAGAGTTTCAGTCTGCACGTCTGGCAGACAGCAAGAAAGTTGTCAGAATTTTTCAAGGAAGGATCTGTGGAGCCAGGTGGGCAGCAGGGCAGGCAAAGTCTTCAGTGGAGCAGGGCACAGCTCTGGCAGCCAACACCAAGGGAGATCAGTGTGGCGTGGAGCAGTGTGGGGCTGGGCTGTCTCAGCAGTGGTCTGGAACCTGCCTCAGTTATACCTGGAAACTGATGTACCACCCTTCTGGGTCTTTTTAATAAATGTCTTCGCAGCCCTGATGCCATGTGTGAAATTTGTCCAGAAACCTGTGGGTTGTACATGGCTGTTTTGCTTGACACCCTTGCTGGCAAGAATGGAATTTCCCTAGGAGTCTATCTATGGGTGGTCCCACTCTGCAGGCATGGTGGTTCTTATCACCTGTGCAGATATTTTAGGTGTGTTTCCTTGCCAGATATGTCTGCAGTGATTTAAGTAGTTTTACTCTTGAATCAAAGCATCCTGGCTGACTGGCAGCTTTCTTGATTGACATGAGTGATTCCACTTTGTTTTATATACTGGACTTTATGCTACCTTAACTGGACCAATGCCATTTTATTGGTCCACAATAAATATTTTAAAACTCTAACACAGATCTGGTAGAGTCAGAATGAAAAATAGAAGTAAACCTAATTATATTAAAATATAATAAAAGGGCAGATTGTGCCATACAAAGTTACAAAAATTTAATTGGAAGTTCTGGATTCACAATTTAAGAAATAGGCCCTTTCCACTTTTTGCATTGGGAAAACAAAAATAAGGATTTTCAACCCTCCTTCACCACAACCTAGGTAGCATTTATGTGTTTAGGAAAAGGGGAAAAGTTGAGCAAAGAATTGAACCATTCACCAATTCTGATTAGCTCACTAGGCTCCGTGGCTTTTTAATATTTAACCAAAGGATGACTTAATTGAAGAAAATCCTCAAATTATTTTATATGAAATTATTAAATTCAGGCAAATGAGTAGTGACTGTAGATTGAGAAGGCTTAGTAGAAGTAAATAATTGGAATTCAGGATTTATTAATACTTTGGCCAACACTGGTTATTTTTGCTGCAGGGGCTATTGAAAAATGTAAATGGACTCCTCGAAGTATGTATAATCTGTGAAGGGCACTTGAAACAATGATTAAGACTAAAACAAATAGATAGGGAACTCTGAGAAATGGAGATTTAGACTAAAGGCCTTGTAGGAATTTAAAACATAGGTGAATGAGCAGCTAGGAAGATTTTAGGAGAAAGGAGTACTTGGTGTTGGCTGCCAGGACAGACTACTAAAGTGGCAAGGAGCATGACCTATATTTGGTGAAGTGAGCCTGGCCTTCCAGAGCAGAATACTGACTAGGTAAAGTGGGCTCAGGCTTTGTAAAATCTAGAAAGTCAAGCAGAAGAATTTGAAGTCATTGTGATTGGACATCCATCCTTTCCATCCCCATCCCCTGAGAGACCTAAGGAAGCACAAGAATGTGGATCAGTGTGATGACTTAAGGGATGAAAAGAAACTATGGGTTATGAAAGTCATTTTTAAAGGATAAATGACTTTCAGGTAACTGAATAGTGCATGGACAATGAGAAGGATGCCAAGCTTTCAGACCCAAGTGCCTGAGAGAATAAGTGTGGCACACAGAAGTGAGGGAAAATGGATTTACAAGGTCAGATTTGACTTGATAAAGAGATATTCAAATAGCAGGTTTCAAGTAAATAGCAATACAGTGTTTGGTGGAACATAATAGGTCTCTGATGATATTTTGTGAATATCTTTTGGTGAAATAACTTAGAGAGCCCTTCACCTTCTGGGTCCCAACTCTTACAGGTAATTATTAGATAGTAGCCAAACATACTGATTTTAGTATTTACTATTATACAAAGTTACCACATGCTGTGGCTGGTGTGGTTTAGTGGATTAAGCATCAGCCTCCAAACCCAAAGGTTCCCAGTTCCATTGACTCCCAGTCCAGACATATGCCTGGGTTGCAGGCCAGGCCCCAAGTAGGGGGCGTGTGAGGGCCAACTGGTCAACATTTCTGTCAAACATTGTTTCTCTCAGTCCCGTCCCCTCCGTCTAAAAATAAATAAATAAATAAAATTATTTTTAAAAATCAAGGTTACTGTGGTATATTAAGACAAAATTATTTGTTTTTCCAATAACTTGACAAATGACATTTTAAAAATTAGGGCAATTAACTTTGCTGGTTTTTTAAAAATTCTTTCTCCTTTTTTAAAAGATTTTCTTATTTTTAGAGGAGAAGGAGGGGAGGAAGAAAGGGAGAGAAGCATCAATGTATGGTTGCCTTTCACCTGCCTCCAGCTGGGGAGTTGGCTGGAGACCTAGGTTGAGACCTGGCTTGCAACCTGGTTATGTGCCTTGGCTGGGAATCGGACCAGCAACACTTGGGCTTGTAGGCTGATGCCTATCCACTGAGCCACTGAGCCAGGGCTGCTGTTTTCTTAATGTGCAGAGGGATTGGGGGGAGCTTTTTGTTTGACTATGATAATAGACCTTAAAATTATGTTTTTTTAAAGTAGCTTTCCATCATTCAACAGTTAGGAACAAGAACTATCAAAAAGTTTGGCCATCACCTACAGATCCTATATATTTTGAAGTGAATGATTCCCATGAAAAATTGGAAAGCATGTTAGAAGCAGATGGGATGAATTTCAGCAGTGTTTTTCAAGACTTAACTCACTCAAACTCTCCCTTCTATATGGAAACCAGCATTACTACTTCAGACTTGCCTCAGGTATGCATTGCTTGTAAGTAATGGGAGGTACAAATGTATTTAGCATTCACATTGTGTTCCATATGAAAAAAATTTTTTTTAAATATGAGGAACAATAAATCTTCAGTGGAGGCACAGAAAAGAGAAATAGTGGAATTGGGTTTCAAGGAAAGTGGAATTTCATAAATAGAGTGTTAAAACTGATCCTTTCTAGCCTCTATGCAGTCCCATGAGTATAGCCAGAAGATACAGCCAAAATTGAGTCACAGAGTGAGGACAAGAATGCGAGGAGCCTAACATCTGGTCTACTTTCATTTTGAAAAATATTTTATCATAATATGGTGTTAATCAGGGTCCAAGGTACTATGTATTGAATTGTAAAGAATGAATGTCTTAAATGTTGTAAGTAAGGAAGTCTTCCCTCTTGGATTTCATTGACCTTTTTATTCTTTATAGAAAGTGTGTAGACTAAAGGAACAAAAGGCTTATTTTAGCTAAAAGTAGTAATATCATGTAAGACAAGAGTTAGAAGTGTTCTCTGAAATTCAGTGAGCAGTAGAGTCCCAAGAAGTTTGTGTAAATATAACACCAATACATGTGAGTAGTGTTATTTTATTTTTTAAGTATATTATTCCTGATACTTTAAAATCTAATTAGGAGAAGTGGTCTGAATTAGAAACAGGTAAAAAAAAAAAAAAAACAGTTGTAAAATATAACTCAGTTTTCATTGTATTTATGGGACATTCAGGAAGTGGAACAATGCTATAAAAAGCATATTGAATAGATATTTGTAACCAGCTGACTTTAATAAGACATAAGAAATTTTTTTAAGCATCATTTAGGTCCATATACTTGATGTGCATTTCATCATTAAACCACTGTTTAATATTTTTCTTACTATCTCATTTATATTGTTAGTGTACTTAGTAAACCCTTTTATCATAGACAACATTAAGGTAACTTTGAGAATAAGCCCTACATGAATTTTTATAGATTTTGATTAACTAGATTCAGATTTCATCTCATTACTAGATCCTTATTTTATATAGCCAATGTTTAAAACTTTGAACAACAATTACCCTAATGTTGAATAGACCAGATTTAATTAACATCAAAGAATTACCAGTAAGAAATATATAGGTTATCATATATCTCTATGTTTATAGAAACATGATTTGACTTACCAAAAAAATCCAAGTATTTAGATAGCAAGGTACTTCTTTAACTCTTAATTTAATATTGTGACTTTATTAGCATGATTTTACAAAAAGAGGGCTCAAATAATCAGTGAGTAAAGATACTAGAAAGTACATTCTACCTAAGCAAAAAAAATTCTGACAAAAATTACATAGCAATGTACATATACCTTTAGAAGAGAATTATGTTTGAAGTATTAATATTAATGCCTTTTTTATTGTTAATACAGAATGAAATAAAGAATGGAAAATGGAAAAATGAGTCTAAACTCACATTTTCTGAAGAAATTTATAGCACACTAGATGGTTTGTTAAGTGGTGAGTATCTCTTTGATGGCAACACACAAACAGAAACTAGTATTTTTGTGTGTCCTATGATAATAATAATAATAATAATAATGTCCAGGTATAGTGTGCTAAGCATTTTCTATAAATTATCACATTTAGTCCATAAATGAGCACATGAAATAAGGCTTTTTTTCCTTCATAAATAAGGAAAAATAAATAAGGGCTGTTTTCATCTTCGTTTTAAATATGAGAACAGGCTTGAGAGTAACATTAGAAATAAATAGGCTAAGAAAGGGAGCAGTTTAGTCAAGGAACTAGCATGGAAGAACCATGGACATGGACAACAAGTGGGATTGACTTTGTTGGGGAGTGGGTGGGTGGGGAAGGGGACAGAGGGTAGTAAAAAGGGGATGGATGTAATACAACAACAATAAAATAAAGAAATATAAACCATAATGAACACATTTAACTACATTAAAGTTTTAAAAATTTGTGTCCAAATTATAATCAACAAAATAAAAAAGCAAGCCACAACTAAGATACATGTAATATATACAATTGACAAAGGATTAGTATCCAAAACTACAGAATTCCAATAAGAAAATGGTGCATGTAACTCAATAGAAAAACAGGAAACATACATGTATTAGTTTGCTAGAGCTGCCATAAGGAAATACCACAGGCTGGGTGGCATCAGCAATTCAAATTTATGTTCTCACAGTTCTGGGGATGCAAGATCAAGTGCAGTGCCTGCAGAGTTGGTTTCTCCTGAGGCCTCTCAGAAGGCCATCTTCTTGTGTCCTCACATTGCCTTTATCTGTGCCTCCCTGGTATCTCTTCTTAATAAGGAAAACAGTCACTATGTATTAGGGCCCCATCCTCATGACCACATCTATCCTTAATTACCCTCAAAAAGGCCCTATCTCCAAATAAATGATATTTTAGGGTACTGGGGGGGATTAAGCCTTCAACGCAAAAATTTTGAGGAGACACAATTCAGTCCCTCAAAAGAGGAAGATCACAGCCCTGGCTGGTGGCACAGTGAATAAGGGGCCGGTCTTCAAACCCAAAGGTCGCTGGTTCCATTCCCCAGCCAGGGCACAGAAGCAGGTCGCAAGCCAGGTCTCCAGCCAGGTCTGTAGCTGGAGGCAGGTGAAAGGCAACCATACATTGATGTCTCTCTCTCTCCCTCTCTCTGAAAATAAATAAAATATTAAAAAAAAAAAAAAAAAAAGAGGAAGATCACAGAAAAGGAAACTTGCAAGACCATTAAATACCTGAAAAGATATACATTTAAAAGACCACAAGCCCTGGCTGGTGGCACAGTGGATAAGGTGCCAGCCTGTGAACCCAAAGGTCACTGGTTCGATTCCCAGGCAGGGCACGTAACCAGGTTGCAAGCCAGGTTTCCAGCCAGGTCCTTAGCTGGAGGCAGGTGAAAAATAACCAAACATTGATGTCTCTCCCTCTCTGCCTGTCTCCCTTCCCCTCTCCTAAAAATAATAAATCTTTAAGAAAAAAAAAAAAAGAGATCTGAAATATATTATAAAAAAAAAAAAAGAAAAAGAAAAAAAGAAAAGACCACAAAATGCCATATGTCTCAGTTTGACATATTGGAAGAGTGTAGAATGAAGGAACTCCTACTACTGAAAGAAGTATAAATTAGCATAATGAATTTGGAGAGTAATTTTCCAATATAGTAAAGTTGAAGATAATGTATTTTCTATAACCCAGCAATCCCACTTCTAGGTACATATCCAGAGCCTAGACAAAAATTTTTACACTAGTGTACAAAGAAATGTGTGTTAGGATATTCTCCGAGTATTGTTTTTAATAGCAAAATTAGAAATATGTGCACAACAAAAGGAAATAAAGTGTAATTCTTCTGTAGAATGAACTAGATCTGTATGTATTTACATGGCAAATATGAAAAGAAAATTTTAAGTGAAATACTATCTTATATGAATATATATGGTTATGATATATCATTGAGTTGACTCCAGCTCCCGGCAGCCCTATGAATGAATGACAGTCACAATATCCTGTCCCCAACAGCCCTATTCAGCTTCTGTAGACTCATGGCTATGGTTTCTTTTACGGAGAAACCCACCCATCTCATGTTGGTCTTTCTCTTTTTCTACTGCCTTCTATTTTTCCCAACATTGTCTTTTCCAAAGAACCCTGGTCTCTCAAGAGGTAGCCAAACTAAGATAGCTCAGTTCTGCATTTTTGCCTTCAGTAATGTTTCAGGCTTAATGTGTTCTAGTACCTACTTGATCATCATTCTGGTCATCCAGGGTATCCGTGAATGAATTTATTTCCTCTTAGCCTTCTTCACTGTCCAACTTGCACATTCATACACAGTAACTGGGAATTAGAGGATATGTATAATCTTAGCCTTTGTCTCTAATGACACATCTTTGCTCTCAGTGATGTTTCCTAATTCTTCCATTGCTGCCCTTCAAGTCTTGGCTTTAAAATTATTTATTTATTTATTTATTTTTAAATTTAATTTTATTGTTGTTGTATTACATCTATCCCCTTTTTACTCCCCTTCCCCACCCACCCACTCCCCCATAAAATTTTTTAAAAATTTATTATGCTGTTACAATTGTCCCAATTTCTTTTCCTTTTGCTTACCCCCACCTAGCACACCCCCTCCCTCCAGTAATCTCATACCCCTCTTAGTTCATGTCCACGGGTCATGCATATAAGTTCTTTGGCTTTACCTTTTCCTATACTATTGATATCTCCCTGCCTATTCTGCACTCACCAATATGCTTCTTAATCCCTGCACCATTTTCCCTCCTACCCTTTTCCCCTCCCAGCTGACACCCCTCCAAATGCTCCCCATACCTATGATTCTCTTCCCACTTTGGTTGTTTGTTTAGTTTGTTTTTGTTTTTATATTTTAGGTTCTGTTGTTGATAGTTGTGTGTTTGTTGTTACTTTAATGTTCATAGTTTTGATCTTTTTCCTAAATAAGACCCTTTAACATTACATATAATAATGGCTTGGTGATGATGAACTCCTTTAGCATTAGCTTGCCTGGGAAGCACTTTTTCTGCCCTTCCATTCTAAATGATAGCTTTGCTGGATAGAGTAGTCTTAGTTGTAGGTCCTTGTTTTTCATCACTTTGAATACTTCTTACCAGTCCCTTTTTGCCTACAAAGTTTCTTTTGAGAAATAAACTGATAGTCTTATGGGTACCCCTTTATAAGTAACTCTCTTCTCTTCTCTTGTAGCTTTTAAGATGCTCTCTTTATTTTTAACCTTTGGTATTTTAATTATAATATGTCTTGGTGTGGTCCTTTTTGCATCTAGCTTGTGTGGGACTCTCTGTGCCTCCTGGACTTGTACGTCTATTTCCTTCACCAAATTTGGGGAGTTTTCTTTCATTTTTTTACATAAATTTTCAGTTTCTTGCTCTTCCTCTTCTCTGTCTGGCATCCCTATGATTCAGATGTTGGTGCATTTAAAGTTGTCCCAGAGGTTCCTAAGCCTCTTCTTGTTTTATTCTTTTCTTGTTTTTTCATTCTGTATTGGTTGACTGTTTATTTCTTCCTTGTGTTCCAAATTATTGATCTGAACCTTAGTTTTCTTCTCTTCACCATTGGTTTTGTGTGGATTTTCCTTTGTTTCACTTAGCATTAACTTTTACTTCTTCCCCTCTTCATTTGCTGTACTGAAGCCTATCTGTCAAGTCTTTGAACATCTTTATCACCAGTGTTTTGAACTCTGAATCTGTTAGGTTGGCTATCTCCTCATCGTTTAGTTCTCCTATTGGAACCTTAATCTGTTCCCTCTTTTGGGTCATGTTTTCCTGTCTCCCCAACTTGACAGGCTCCTGTGTTTGCCTATGTGTCTTAGGTACAGCTGCCACACCTGTTAACATTGTAAGGACAGAGCCTTAAGTATTCGTTGGTACAGGGAAACCCATTTCACCACGTTGTGGTGCTATATGTAGCGAGGGGTCAGAGAAGGAACAATGCTGCTTGCTCAGCACTTGCCTCTTTTCTAGGCACTTCTCCTGCTTTCCCTATGGGACTGGCACTTCTCTAGCTGATTCCCTGGTTGTGGCTTCCAGAGTGCGTGGGTCTGTAGACACTCTGGGAACATGGGGGCCTCTAAACAAATGGACTCTGCTGAGAGACCAGCAGTTTCTTTCTCTGCTCCAACCCTCACTGGTTTCCACAGTCAGAAGCAATGTGGTTCTATTTTCCTCTGGCACCAGAACCATGAGCTGGGAAGTCTGGTCTGGGGCTGGGGCTGGGATCACTTCTCAGGTTTAAATGTATGACTGTGCTTTTCACCACTTTTTGCCATGGTATCAGCCCCTGCACAGCTGCTACGTAGCTGCCGTCTACCCCAGCTCTGCCCCTCCTACCTGTCTGGCTGAGTATTACTTCATTTCTTCACTTGTTACACTTTCACATAGTTTGATTTTCTGGAACTTCTGGTTGTTTTTACTTAGTTTTGAGGTAGATGGAAATTCCTTCTTAATTGTGAGGGAGACACAATGTGTCTACCTACATCTTCATCTTGGCCAGAAGTGTCTTTCCATTCCTTTCTTTCTTTTCTTTTCTTTTCTTTTTTTTTTTAATTTCTTGGCTGCAGTTTTCATTTGAATTAGTAAGCAAAATGTTTAACAACTTCATTATCTTCATTGTCTATGTTAAAGTTGCATATTTAGTCTGTAGTCATAATTTTTGTCTTCTCAATGTTCAAATGCAGTCCTGCTTTGGCATTTCCTTCTTTCACTTTCATCAGAAGTCTTTTCACCTTCCTCTGAGTCTAGACGAATTTTTTGTTTATGTTCTATATTATATAGATTAAACCAATAGGGAGATAAAATTATACATATGTATATATGTATATGTATAATGAGGCTATTTACATAAAATTTTAAAACAGAAAACAATACTGTGTAACCACAGTTTTCCCAGGATGCTGCAAGATATTTTGAAACTTGAAGGAAACAGTGGTATTAGACATCTGTTGGGCCCCACAAATTACTAGTGTAAGAAAGCTCAGTATTTCAGTGAACTGTGGTACCTTGGTTCTCAAATTTAATTCATTCCAGAAGGCTACTTGAGAAGCAATTTGTTTGAAAACTGAGTCTTGCCTGCGAGATGTGATTTATCATACAGGTGTCAATATGAAAGGGTTAACAGGTTGAGAACCAAACTTTCATTCAATAACCAAAACATTTTTCCCATGAACAACTTGGTCGAGAATCAGATTGTTTAAGATGGGAAATATCCAAGAACTGATGTTTGACTATAAAACCATACTATAATCCTTTCTATAACACCTTATTTGCAAAGCTGCAGTTTTGGAGATTGCTGCTATAAGAAGCAAGTCTTTCATGAAAATCAAGGTGGAATAGGTAGTGAGAGCTGGCCTTGTCCAGTCTGATTCTAAACTTGGAGATGTGGTTCCCAACAGTACATTCAAGTAATAAGTTTGGTTGTTTAAAAATAAAGTAGCCCTGGCTGGTAGCAAAGTGGATAAGGTGCTGGCCTGAGAACCCAAAAGTTGCTGGTTCAATTCCCAACCAGGGCAACATAACCAGGTTGCAAGTCACATCTCCAGCCAGGTCCATAGCTAGAGGCAGGTGAAAGGCAACCATACATTGATGTCCCTCTCCCTCTCTGCCTCTCTCCCTTCCCCTCTCTCTGAAAAATAATAAATAAAATCTATTTTTTAAAAATATATAAAATAAAATATTTTTCTCAACTGTTAGGAATAGGGGTTCTGTGAAAAATTACTGATATTAAGGTATCACAGAATGAGAAAATCTAGGAATGTGATATATATTATTTAAGGTATGTAAGTGAATAAAAGAAAATATGTATGGGAAGAATAAATAAATATGGGCTTCAGTAAAAGTTATCTCTGGGGAGGGAAAAAGGAAGAAACTTAGAAGGAAGGGATCATTAATTTTGCAACACTATTTCTATTTTGCCGTATTTGCTGCTGATTTTTTAAAATGTACTAAATCTGGGTAACTTGTCATATTAAGGAACTGTACATAGTATACAAGTTAAAAATAATATTCTAGAATCTTATCAGCTTTGTGATTTTAGGCAAGTGATTGAATATCTCTTATGTCTGTTTCCCTTATCTGTAAAACAAGGATACTAACAGTACCAATGGGATTGTTGTGAAATTAAACAAGTGTATGTGTGTTTGCAATACTCACTGTGCTTCTGTGTTCTTTTGAAACATTTTATACTAAAAACAGTTTAAAATTACAGTACTACAAAATAATTTTGAAGATATATTGGACTTTGTTGTACTGGTGTTTGACCAGAATAATATGTGACAAGCTTTTTGAAGCAGTCATTTGAGAACTTCTTTATCCCACGTAAAAAAGTTGTTTTGTTTGCTAGCACAAACCCATGCTAAAATACACTCAATGCAAAGGATTGAAATATATATAATTCTTAAGGCTCAAAAAATTTACTTCATAAATGTTAATTTAACTGTTAATACATAAATTTATGGTCAGCTAATTCTTATTTTCTTCTGTATTTTTCTAATGAGATGTCAACAATGGAAATTATTCACAGGATGTGCTAATTGGGCCAACTGACACCAACATTTCTTCCTTCAGACAATGTGAACCCATTTTCAAATCTCATCAGACAAAAGCATTTAATGATGAAATGATAACATTTCAAAATCTGACAGGTGGCATTCCTTACACAGAGAAGCCGGAAGTGCAAAGTCATGTATATCATTATGCAAAAGACAAAAGTACAAAGGAAGATTCAATTCAGGAAGAAAATTCAGCGGAAAGTAGCACTTCCACAAATGAAGACCAACTTACTCTTGAATGTGTCAGCCAACCTCCTAGAAGCCCACTTGTAATCCACTGCAGTAGAGAGACACTGAAATTCATGGACATGTCACTAGCTGAAAATACTGCCAAGGACTCTGCCCTCAACCCTAGTCAACCTGAAAGCTTGTATAAGGACTGTGTACCCAGCAATGTTGAAAACCCATTTTACAAGGAAAATAGCCTTAACCAGTATGGTCCAAGAGTTAATTATAAAACAGAGGAGGTAAGATTTTTAATGGTCCATACAGCCTCTACAGTCCTGAGGGATGTTTATTTTTATTTTTATTTTTGAGCAAAATGTCAAAATTTAATTTAAAAAATATTGTATTTTTCCCATTATCATTCAGTCCCCTTATACTCTCTCCCCTCCCCAACAATCACCACACTATTGTCCATGTCCATGAGTCCTTTTTCCTTTGTGCTCAATCCCTCTACCCTTAACCTCCCCACCCCTTAGCTGTCATTGTGCTATCTATGAGTCTGTCTCTATTTTGCTTGTTGGTTCAATTTGTTCATTAGATTCCACATATGAGTAAAATTATATTGTATTTTTCTTTGATTGGCTTATTTCACTTAGCATTAAGTTCTCAAGGTCCATCCATACTGTCACAAAGGGTTAAATTTTTTTTTTTATGACCGAGTAGTATTGTATTGGGTAAATATCCCATAGTTGTTTAATCCACTCATCTACTGATAGACTGCTTCCATATCATGGCAATTATAAATAACATTGCAATGAACATAGAGGTGCTTATATCCTTTTGAATTAGTGTTTTGGGTTCCTTCAGATATATTCCCAGAAGTTGGATACAAAGGTAGATTCATTTTTAATTTTTTGAGTATCTCCATACTGCTTTCCACAGTGGCTACACCAGTGTGTAATCCCACCAACAGTTCAAAAGAACTCCCCTTTTTCCACATCCTCATCAGCACTTGTTGTTTGTTGATTTATTGATGATAGCCATTCTAACAGGTTGAAATGATATTTCATTGTGGTTTTAATTTCCATGTTTCTGATGATTAGTGACATTGAGCATCTTTTCATATTTCTATTGGTTATGTACATGTCCTCTTTGGAGAAGTGTCTCTTCAGGACCTTTGCCCATTTTTTAAATTGGGTTGTTTGTTTTTTTGATGTTAAGTTTTGTAAGTTCTTCATAAATTTTGGGTATTAACCCCTTATCAGATTTATCAGCAAATATGGTCTCTCATTCTATGGGCTGTCTTTTTATTTTGTTGTTTTCCTTTGCTGTGCAAAACCTTTTTGGTTTAATGTCCTATTTTGTTGTTGTTGTTCCCCTTGCCTAAGGAGATATATCTGAAAAATATATTGCTATGAACAAAATCCAAGATTTTGCTGCCTATATATTCTTCTATGACTTTTGTTTCTGGTCTAACATTTAAGTCTTTAATCCATTTTGAATTTATTCTCATGTGTGGCATAAGAAGGTGGTCAATTTCATTTTTCTGCATGTATCTGTCCAATTTTCCCAGCAGCATTTATTGAATAAACTATCTTTAGCCCATTGTATGCTTGGATATTTTGGATTTTTAAAAAAGTATGTCATCTAAGACCTGTCCAAGTAGTGATAAATTATTTAATCAGCACAAGGGATATTAATTCTTTGGAGGAAATGCCTTTCTCAGTCTTGATCAATTTAGAAATAAGTTGATTTTTAAAAATAAAATCATGTTCATACTTGGAGATTTGCTTTACCAAATGATAATCAAATCAAGATCAGGGCTCTGTTCTACTTCTTTTATGTACCTTAGCATCTACATGGTGCCTTGACCCTAACATTATTACATTTGGTTAATTAAGTTGCTTAGAATTCAGTTTACATTGAGAAAAATGTGAAGAGCAAGCAATACAAAGGTATTAAATTATTTGACAAGGAATACTTAAGACTTTTCTATCATCAATTCTATGTGTTCTGAACAAAAATTTTTTGAGAATTGGTGTGAGCAAATAGAAATAATCAAAGAATAGCACAAATAATCTTTTTATTGTGAGTTTGATGGGAAAAGCTATGATTAGTATACTTAATATGCAAGTATGACCTTTTTTGTTTATTTACTTGGAAATAGCATTTAAAAGAAGATTTTATTTCCCTGTGTTTGTTTCTGGAAAATAATAGTTTAAAAATATGTCTAATTAGAATTTCCAAAGACTGTTCCTTCCTATTGCCATTGCATTTAGTCATTTATTCATTCAGTCAGTAAATACTTTCAGGCATCTAACATGTGCTAGGCCCTGTGTTATGTGTTGGTTATGTAATGGTAAAAAATAAATAGATGTGAATTTTGTCATCATGAAAATACCATTCTAGTAGAAAAGATAGATATTAATCTAATAATTACACAAATAAATGTAAATTTTCAACTCTGGCAAGTGTTGTGAATAAAGCTTACATATAAAGTGTACATAGCCCTGGCTGGTGTGGTTCAGTGGGTTGAGCATTGGCTTATGAACCAAAAGGTCATTGGTTTTGTTCCCATCCCAGTCAGGGCACATGCCAGTGTTGAGGACCAGGTCCCTGGTTGGAAGCATGTAAGAGGCAACCAATCATAGTTTCTCTTACACATCAATGTTTCTCTTTCTCTCTTCTCCTTCCTTTCCCCTGTCTCTAAAAACTAAATAAAATCTTTTAAAAAATAAAGTGTATGCAAAATGTATATAACATTGTGTAAAATTGCATATAAACTTGCAGCAAAAATTAGTGCTGTGAATAAAAGTTACCTAGGTGTCTTACTGCCTTGGTCAGTGAGCTTGGAGAAGGCTTCCCTCATGTAGTGTAGTGGGAATTGAGCTGAGCTCTGTAGGATAAGTTGGAGTTAATGAGGTAACCAGGGTAAAAGATCATTCCATGCAGAAGTAACGTGCAAAAATCCTGTGGCTTCAGGGAGCATGGTCCCTACTAGGTCCTGAGGGAAACCCAGGGCTGGTGAGTTGAAGGGAGCAACAACGATGTAGTAGATAAGGATGGAAAGGTAGCATGGGTTAGATATCACGATCAGATATTAGGACCTTGTAGACTTCAGTAAGAATAGTTGACTTTATCCCAGAACAGTGAAGAAACATTAAAGTTACAGAGGTTGAGCCCTGGGCACATGCCACAGTTGGTTGGAGTGTTATCCCATGCACCAAAAGGTTGCAAGTTCCATTCCCAGTCAGGGCACATACCTAGGTTGCAGGAGGTTTGATCCCCAGTCAGGGCATATACAGGAGACACTGATTGATGTTTGTCTCTCATCTCTCTCTCTCTCTCTCTCTCTCTCTCACCAATAAACATATCCCTGGGTGAGTATTAGAAAAGAAAAGGAAATATAGGGGTCTAATATCTAAATTATAGATAGTTATGAAGCCCTCTCCTACAAATATCTTTTATTGTTTTTTGTTGTTGTCATCATCTTTATTTCAACTTTGTTTTACAACAATTTCCTGTCCTTTTTGACCACCTGTATTACAGGGAGAAATCAGTCACACAAGACATGTTCATCTGGCTTTCTAATGTTTACAAGAGTCATAGAACAATGAGATCAAAATTTAATGAAGAATTTAAAATATTTAAAAGAGGCCTCACAGACTCAGTAGGGTCATTGATAAACTTGTTTTAATTAATTAATTATTAAACATGTTATTTTATTGTTGTATTACATTCATCCCATTTCCCTGCCCCTGCTCTCCCCTTTCCCACCCTCCCATTCCCCACAAAAGTCAATCCTACTTGTTGTCCATGTCCATGGGTCATCCACGCTAGTTCCTTGATTAAACTGCTCCCCTTCTGTGCCTTCTCCTCCCCCTTCCCCTCTCCCCCTCCCCTCTGCCCACTAAAGTCTGTTCCTTGTATTCATGTATCTGGTTCTGTTTTGCTTGTTTGTTTGTTTTGTTCATTAGTGTCCTATAATGGGTGAGATCATATGGTATTTGTCTTTCACTGACTGGATTATTTCTGTTTTAATTTATATGAAGTCAAAGAACCTATGTTATATGTGTCCAGGAAAGCTTGCATCAGGGAAAATGGTGAGAGTATCAAAGTTGAATTTTTTTCTGTCAAAGTAAATGTGACACATTTTTATTATATACCTGTTGTTTGTGCTCTTCAATGCTGTTAGGTGCTGTACATACATTTAGCAATTAATACTTAAGCATTTTTGTTAAGTAGGTATTAGTATTGGAAGTAGGTATTGTAGTTATTTTATGGCTGAGGGATTTATGATTTAAGGCCAGCTCTGACTTTAAAATTCAAGGTAATTCTACTCTTTTACACTTATTTACTATAATTTACAGGTTGAGGTTTCTTCAAAAGGGATACAGAATTCTGGGGAGATTCCTGAAATGTTGGTCAGTCACCAAAAGGAAGCCACAGTGGAAGACATGGAGAGTCTAGGGACTATGTCAACTTGTTCTCCTGCAGGCATTTCTTGGAGTGGTGGAGCATCTCAGGACTGCAAGGCATCTAATGCAGAGCAAAACTTGGAAAGCTCACCTCTGGAAGAGGATATGGCTTTAAATGAAGTCTTACAGAAATTAAAGCACACTAACAAAAAGCAGCAAACTCTGATCCAAAACCTACAGTGTACTAACATGTACTTAGAGAAGAAGGTTGAAGAACTACTGGTGAAGACGAACAAGCAGCAGGTGTTTGTTGATATCATAAATAAGCTAAAGCAGAATGTCGAAGCATTAATTGAAGATAAATACAGAGTAATGATAGAGAAGAATGAAACTGATAAGACACTGCAGAATTTGCATGACATTTTAACTAACACCCAAAAACATCTACAGGAATCTAGAAAAGAAAAAGAAACCTTACAGGTAGAGCTCAAGAGGATCAAAGGAAATTATGTTTGTCTACAGGAAAAGTACATAACTGAAGTTCAACAAAAAAATGAAGCTGTTAGTCGGTACATAGAGATGGGCAAAGCCTTAAGCAAAAAGGAAGAAGAGGTGGAGAGACTGCAGCAATTCAAAGGAGAATTGGAAAGTGCTACCACTTCAGCTTTGGACTTATTGAAAAGGGAAAAAGAAACCCGAGAGGAAGAGTTCCTTTCTTTACAGGAAGAATTTCAGAAACGTGAAAAGGAAAACCTGGAAGAAAGACAGAAACTGAAATGTAGACTTGAGAAATTGGTAGCTCAATTTAAAAATGTGCAATTTGTATCTGAAACTGAAAGGGCTAAGAATACAAAGCTTCAGCAGCAGATCAATGAAGTAAAAAATGAAAATGCAAAACTTCAGCAGCAGGTTGCAAGGAGTGAGGAGCTAAATTATGGCCCAAAATTTGAGATAGCTCAGCTAAAGGAGCACGTGGAGGAAGTAATGAAGTCAAATATCACAAAGGTACAAATTCAAATTTCTAATGCAGAATTTTGGGAGTTTCTAATAGTCTGGTGATGCATTGTTAGGCATGATAAATCTTTTTTTGCAGAAAGAATTATTAAGCAAAAGGATAATGGAAAATGCACTGCAGGTTTGGAGAAGTTTCTTCAGTTCTTGGGTACTCACATTAAAGAACAATCATTTCTGGTCTCCTGTGATTATTTTGGTAAAGATGAAAATTAACATGGAAATTTTTATGGGTACCTCCGACCAATCATCTGAAGCATCCTTTGAGAAAGGATTTTTCTAAGAGGGGATTTTAATCTTTTCATACCATGCCTGCCTACTCAACATTAAAAATAAATAATATGTATATTCAGTTTATGTGGTAAAATAAACCTGCAATATATCACATTAATTTTATAAACTTGTAAACATTTTTATTGAGATATAATTGATACATAACATTATATTAGTTTTAGGTATACAACATAATGATTTGATATTGGCATACACTGAAATTGATCACCACAATAAGTCTGGTTAACATTGATTAAAAACAGCATGAGAGCCTGAGAGCCTCATATCAGTATTTTGGGAGGGGCTATAGTTTGGTATTCTCTACTCACATGCCTTTTTTGGCAGTCAAGAACCTGGAAGCATATCCTGAAGTGATCATTTTCACAAGGCAGAGCACACTTATTTCAGTTTTGTAGGCCTGCCTTACAGTATTTATAGTATAATCTTATTAATTCTGACTACTTAGAAAGAAGGGTGATCTGAGCAAGAAAAATGTATAAGTTTATTTTTTATATTTGTTATAATAACTTAAGCTTATATGTTGCTTTGAAGATGTCCTGAGTGGACTCCTTTTCATGAATCTGTAATCAGTACATGCACGTATTGTTGACAAGTAACTAATTTTATTTTTAATGATTCTTAGGAAAACATTCTCTCTGTTTAAAGTTTTCTCTGTGATCTTTTCTCTAGAAAGGAGGAAGGATTATCTAAGCCAGTGGTTCTTATCTTTAGCATTCATCAACACAAGCTGGGAAGTGCAGATTGTTGGGGCCCACCCCAGAGTTTCTGATTCAGTAGGTGTGTGGTGGGGCCTGAGAATGTGCATTTCTAACAAGATCTTAGGTCTTATTGATGCTGCTGGGCCAGGGATCACACTCTGAGAACTCACTTAAGCAAAGATTCCCTAAGTTTAGCTGCTACCCAAATCGTAACAATTTTTACATAGGTAAATTCTGAATGAATTGGAGTACATGTACAAAAGTTACAAAAGTTTACCACGGTATATGATTTTTTCCTTGAGATTTTCAGTAATTTTTTTTCTTTTATCTTGACTAATCAATTTCTTCAATATCCCCAGATAATCCTTACTCTGCTTTTAGTTTTGCTTTTTATTAATTTTAGGTCCATTTTCTCAAAGTTAGTCTAGGAAGTGAAAAATATTTTCATAGTAATATAAAGATGATAATGCCTTTTTCACTCTCATTCTTTCACATGTATACAGTAGAGTTATCCAGAAACTAAATGACATGTGATGATGTAATTTTTTCATGGCTGATACAATATGTGAAGCAAATATGAGAGTCTAGCTGTCTTTCATTAAGCCAGCATTAAAAATATTTGCAAAAAATGTAACAGTCCCACTTTTCCATTAATTTTTTGTTTTGGAGAATGTGATCATTTTTTATTAAATTGTTATTTATATTGAAACAATAAATTTATTGTAATTTAAAAGTAAATCTTTTAAAATTGTCTCACTTTTAATTTCTAATATAGTAAATATTAGTAGTTATAACCTACATAAAAATTTTTTGAAGTTATCAATAATTTTTAAGAGTATAAAAGGGTCCTGAGAATCAAAAAGTTTAAGAACCACAATTCAGAGATTTTAGAAGTGGGATTTTATTCAGGATTTTACTTTAAAAGTAATCTAGACTCTTTATCTTACTGTGACATATCTGAATTGTGTACACGTAGGATGCAAAGATGATATATTCTAATTTGTTCCTGAATTACTCACCTTGTGAAGAAGAAAGCCTGAATTCCTCAGGTGTGAAAAAGACTTTGCAGCCCACCTTCAAAATTCACAATCTTATGGCTCTGATGACAAGACTTCTCACATGCCAGGTAATTTTTTAAATGTATATCTTTATTGGGTAGGGGAGAAATATAGAGGTTGGAATTAAACCAATAGAGGCAATGTGAGATGGCCAAATTAGGTTAATGAAATAAAATAATAGAAGACAAAATAGAGACCCTTATTTCCTTTTGGTTATTATTGATTAATAACCAATCAGCCTTTTCTTCCTCCTATTGCTTCTTTCTGTTTATCTTTCTTTAACACCTAAATCCCACAAGTCTATAGTATAGTAACATAATAAGACAAAAAATAAGACTCCCAGTGAAACTCTTCATTTAGTACTTACCATTTTCAGGAACTCATTTTCAGGGTAGTAGTAGTCTCACACTCTGGGTCAGTCTGCTCCTAGGGATAAATGATTGTTCATGTTAATGAGCTGCTTACCCAATCTAAAAATAATTGCTTTGGGGCAAGGGGGAGGGCAGTGTGTTGCTGTTCTACATTTCATTTTACATTAGTAGAATGAAAAATTAAGTTAGTGTCAGGTGAGTTGGAACCCTGACTTCACCACTTCCTGGCTGTGTGACTGAGCCAAGTAACTAACCCTTCATTTCTTCATTGTAAATAGGGGGAATAATGCTTGCTGCCCTGTGAGCAAAGAAGCACTACGTTTAATGAGAAAGTATTAAAGGACATAACTCTTGATAGTTACCTAGCTCTCTTTTACTTGTACATTTCTAGAATCTTAAGTGTGATCATCTGAGCTAAAGTTTAGCGGCATAGGTTTGTGATGTTCCTGAGCCAACACAAATCTGATTTCTATTTTGTTTTAGCTAAAATGTGTTGAATGCTAGTATTTATTGAATGCTAGACACCAGGCTAAACCTTTTATGCAGAGATCACAAGGTACTGGCTCACAGACTGTATCTACCTAAAGTTATGTTTTTCAATATTGGAATTTGATTGTGGCACATTCTCTTCTTGGCTGCAAACCTTTTCACCCACCTTGCCCTTCAAACATTTGCTTACTCACCATATTTGCTTGGTTTTCTTCTATCTCCCTGGCAGCTGCTATTCTTTCTCAGTCTCATTTGCTGGCTGGTTCTTCTCTACCAGACCTCTCAATAATGAAGATCTGCCTAGTAGATCTCATTCTGTGCCAAACCAATACTATATTTACTTATTCGATTTCCCACCTCACTGGGACATAAACCTTCAAGATTAGAGACTTGGTATGTTGTATGTTCTGTGTACCTAATACAGGTTAAGCTCTTAATAAGCACTCAACAAATATTTGCTGACTTTCCAACCTGTCCTTGAAGCTATTTAAATTTACTCTTCCTGCTTTTCATGGATTAGCTTTTACTCCATTCTTTATATTATCAGGCTTTTAAAAAATACATGGAGAAACAAACCAAGGCTTAGAATTGTTGAGTTTCTTGTTCAAAGTCTCACATAAGATGTGGCAAAGCTCAGGTAGAATCTTTCAGACAACCTGACTCCTATGCATACACTTTTCAACCCTTAGGTTATTTTGGTACAAGTACCTTCACTCTAGAGTTTTAGTATTATTGAGGATGTCTGATTATTTTGGTGTCAGTTACAATAATCCATCTAGAATTTGGTTTTGTGAACTGACTAGGTTAGGAGGGGATGTGTGTGTGAATACATAAGCATGTGTAGTTAGTATAGATGAGTATTAACCTCCCAGTGATTATATTAATCTGTCCCAATAACAATTTATATATGAGTATAAATCGGTAAGAATTCTTTCCACACTAACCCTTTATTGGATGTCTTATGATGAGTAATTTAAGAATTGAGTTCAATATTACCTCCTTTTGTTTGAGCACTTATTTTGGGAGTGAAATTTGTTTCATTTTCCTACTTTTAGCTTTACTGAAAAAATTTTAATCTAGCTTCTCAAACTTATGTTTAGGACATCAGCAATCCTGATGCTGAGCATTTCAAAGAGAATGAGAAAGTTAGTGATACAATGCTGCAAAAATTGAAGAGCTTCCATCTTAAAAAGAAAAATTTAGATGAAGAGGTACTGTATGTATGTATTCTTTGGCTGGGTAGCTTAATTGGTTAGAGTATCATCCCTATACACCAAGGTTGCGGGTTCAATCCCTGGTCAGCACATACAAGAATCAACCAATGGACAGAACCACAAATCAATGTTTCTTTCTCTCTAAGTTAAAAAAATAATGATAACAATAAAAATTATATTATTTTTAGTGAAAAAACAAAGTAAAAGTTAGTATAAATGTACAAAGAGAATCCTAAAATTTGGATTTTTTAAAAAAAGAATTATTTTCCTGTGCTCTGGCTGGTGTGGCTTAGTTGGCTGGACATCATCCTGCAAAATAAATGGTTGCCAGTTTGATTCTGAATCAGGGCACATGCCTGAGTTGCAGGTCCGCTCCCCAGTGCTTATGCAAGGCAACAATCAATGTTTCTCTCCCTTTCTTTCTCCCTTCCTTCCCCTCTCTCTAAGAAATAAAAAGTAAAATAAAAAGAATAGTTTTTTTTGACCAGATTAGCGTTACTAATCTGGTTCTCACTAAAGAGATGTATTGTTTAACATTTGACTTGTTTTATAATGTAGGTCTGTATTAGAAAGTCTCATTTGTCTACAAAAAAAAATTGGTATGATTACTTTTTTTGCTTTTGCATGGCATTACTGATTCCTGAAGAACAGTGTATTTTGATATTTTTATAATGATTACAAACTTTATCACTTGAAATAATGGATAAACTGGAAACAAATAATTTTATTTATCATATGGAACAAGGGTAAGAAAGAGGCTCCTGAAATTTCTTCAATTATTCTTTTCTTGGTATAGTGCTACAGTGATTAAAGGATAAAATTAAGAGAGTAAATTAAGCCTAGGCCTGTGTGGTTCAGCTGTGTGGAACATTGTCCCGTAAATCAAAGGGTTGCTGGTTCAATACAAGGTCAGGGCACATGACTGGATTGTGGGTTTGGTCCCTGATTGGGGCACATGTGAGGGGCAACTGATGAATGTGTTTCTCTCCCTCTCTCTCCCTCTGTTCGCCCCTTCTTTCTAAAATCAATAAACATGATTGCTAGTGGGAGACAGGTATAAGGGGACTAAATGGTTGGAAAAGATACAATAAAGATTAAATTTTAAAATAAATAAAATCAATAAGCATGTCCTCAAGTGAGGATTAGAAAAAGAGAGTAAGTTAGTTAGGAAAGGTGATTAACAAAATGTTAACTTATGCAGTTTTTAATCTGAAAGGAATACAAAAGTGACGAATTTATCTGGCTAAAGGAATGAAAACATATTTAAACCTGAAATGTTGGATCATTATAACAAATTTAGTTCTCTGCTGTCAGGAAATTACTTCTGTGAACTGAGGGGATAGAAAATGTGTTAGAGGTATTCTGGGGACTCTCTTTGTTTCCTAGCTAACTTGTAGAGAAAAGGATCAATAAATAAACAAACATGCACAGAAATTACAGGCATACACTTCTTAAACCAGTCTTCAAAAGTAAACACAGTTGAGGGTTGGAGCAGGATGGTACAAAAATACAATTTCAGATATTTATGCTCTTTTGGTAAATTTCTGTGTAATTCCTAAAATATTGGCAGATGGGATTACATGATGTCTGTGATTTGATTTGGTGAAGGGGCATGGAGAAAGAAGGAAGTAGTTGGGAACGTACAAGATCTGTCCCAAAAGCATCAAGCCAATGTCAATATAATTAAAACAGTTTACATAGCTAATACTTTTGGGACAGACCTTGTAAATGATACATTGGCCATTAGGTATTAATAGTTGAAGCTGGATGATAGTTACATGGTGGTTCATTAAAGTTTTTTCTCTATTTTTAAAATATATTGGAAATTGTTCATAATAAATATTCTATGCTGTATTTCACTGATAACATTTCACTGATATTTGGAAATGTTTGAATATTAAGATTTATTGTTACACTAAAGGAATAAAGGAACAACTAAGAAATGATTATAAATTGCATCTAGAAAAGTTGGCTAGGTTCTTTTTTTTCTTTAAAGAAGAGTTGTAAAGCCTGACTGTAAAAACAATGGAATATTAGTATAAGCTCTCTGGAGATCCCAAGCCCATCTTCAAGTTCAGGGATTTGCTAGGACTCAAGGAACTCAGCATACAGTGTACTCACAGCTATGATGTATTATTACAATGAGAGGATACAGAGCAAAATCAGCTAAGGGAAGAGGTACGTAGGGCAAAGTCCAAAGAATACCAGATTCAAGTGTTTATCCTCTCCCAGTGGAGTTTCACAGGATGCGCTTCATTCCCCCAGGAGTGAGTCCTGACAACGTATGTGAAACATTGTCTACCAGGGAAACCCATTTGAGACCCAGTGTTCAGGTTTTTTACTGTGGGCTGTTCACATAAGCACCTTTTGCCTAGCATGTACCAAAATTATAGACCCTCCAGGTGGAAAGAGGTATTCTGCATAAACCACATTCTTTGTGCAAATATTTTAGGCACAATGAGCCATTCTTATCAGGAAAGGATGGAAACCCTCCCACAATGCAAGTTCCCAGGTACAGTCAGAGGGCAGCCTGGCTAGCAGGCCTCTTTAAGGACAACAGCCTCAAGACTACTATGTGAACTCTTTTCTGGACAAAAGCTTTTTAAAAAGTGTGGTTTGGGGGGGACCAAGAATTGGACTGTGCATAGTTTAATGATTTTATTATAAATATTATAGAATATAGTTTTACTCTCCTCTAAAATATAAAATGCTTTCTTTCTTAGCTACAGAAACATAAAGACAGAATCACAACTTTTAGAGAGTTAATTGCTAATGAAAAAGCATTTCAAGATCAGGTTATTGACGTGAGTTTCACATTTACTATATACTGCCTTTAACATACAAAAATATCATTTCAGCTGTTTATATTATTGGTAAATTTGTTTAAATCCTTCTAGCTCTAAGTTCTATAATTCTATTATTCTAGCTACTGAAAATCTCTTTGTTTCACTAATAAAGTATTTATTTTTAAATGCTCAAAGTAGTGTGAAAGTATTGGAAGTGAGCACAAATATATTTAACCTCAGGTTACAGAGTTTGATTCAAATGAAGCCAAGAGTGTGAATTCAAATGAAGTCAGAAATGTACCTACCTTATTGGGAGCAAAACTGGATAAGTACCACAGTCTAAATGAAGAGCTTAATATCTTGGTAAGAAAAAAGTTTTGTTGCTTTGCTCTCATTTTTATACATGACACCATTTTATTAAGTTTAAGAAATTTGCTCATTAAAATGGTTACACATTGGCATTGTGGCACTATTCTTCACCCACAAGTATAGAACTGAACTTTCCATGTTCAGGTTTTGAAATTTTACGTAATGCCCCATCTGATTTCCTTTTTAAAAATTTTAAATTTCTATTTCGATTAATCAGGTTAATTTCTATCAAAATGTAGAAATCAAAAAATATATGCAATTTTTCACAATGAATTAAACATATTTACATTGTTGCATATGCTACCACCATTCTTATCAAGATAGCTGTTTACAACAACCATGATTAAGGGGTACTTTGGGAAATAGCACTCACAGTTTACTTTGGATGACATCTAACGAAAAAGACATCACTGCAGAAAAGACATGGTAATTACGTAACTTAATGAAAGTGTTAGCTAATGGAATGGTGATAGTCATTTTGCAGTATATAAGTGTATCGAATGAACAAATTGTATACCTTAAATATGCCAATTAAACCTCAATAAAGCTGGAAAAAATGAAGGCAAATAAACAGAAAATATGTTAGAAGAAAATGAAAATATGATTAGTTACAGTGTTACAATCCAGTGAGATCCCACTATAATGAAAGGGTGGTTAATTAACATAATTTATTTTTAGTAGCAGTTAAAGAAGTCTATCAGATTTCTAAATAATTAAAAATAAGCATATATACTAAGTTTATAACATACCCATTTGTCTTTTTTTAAGTGTAATTTCCATTTTATTTTTTTCTAGAGATTATTTCTTTAGTCCTTAGGATTTAGCTCTTTACATGGGCCTTGGTGGAGGTGGTGAGAGCGTTAACAGGTCTAAATCAGGGTAGGGTGTTCAGTCCTTCTGGGCCTCGTAAGAAAGATTCTTAACTACCTTGCTGTGAATAGCACATTCGTACAGTAATGTAGATTCACACACAGCTTAGGAAGAACATAGGCATTGAAGACAATCGCTTCAGAAACATCCCTAGCAGTTGCTGCCTCTCCTGTTTCAAATGAATAGTTTATTGGTCTTGTCCTTGGCACACATTGGGCACAGCTGGTGCAATGAATAAGCTACACATGGACATGGTCTTTTTTTAAAGTATATTTTTCTTAATTATGCTGTTACAGTTATCTCAATTCCTTTTCTCTTTGCTCCCTTCCACCCAAAACTCCCCTTCCCTCCAGCAACCCACTCCCCTTTAGTTCATGTCCATGGATCATACATATCAATCAGTTCCTTGGCTTCACACTTTCCTATATTATTTTTAATATCCCCCTGTCTATTTTGTACCTACCAATTATGCTTCTTAATCCCTGCACCATTTCTCCTCCTTCCCCCTCCCAGGTAATAACCCTCCCAATGATCCCCATACCTATATTTCTGGTCCTGTTCTGCTTAGTTTTTGCTTTTATTTTTTAGGTTCTATTGTTGATAGTTTCAGTTTGCTGTCATTTTAATGTTTATAGTTTTCATCTCTTTTTCTTAAATAAGTCCCTTTAACATTTCATATGATAATGGCTTGGTGGTGATAAACTCCTTTAGCTTTACTTTGGGAAGTACTTTATCTGCCTTTCCGTTCTAAATGATGGCTTTGCTGATAGGGTAATCATGGTTGTGATCCTTGCTTTTCATCACTTTGAATACTTCTTGTCAAGCCCTTCTTGCCTGCAAACTTTCTTTTGTGAAATTAGCTGATAGTTTTATAAGAATCCCTTTGTAGATAACTCTCGTCTTTTCTCTTGCTGCTTTTAAAATTCTCTCGTTATCTTTAACCTTTAGCATTTTAATTATGATGTGTCTTGGTATGGTCCTCTTTGAGTCTAGCTTGTTTGGGACTCTGTGCTCCCTGGACTTGCATGCCTGTTTCCTTCATCAAATTTGGGAAGTTTTTCTTCATTATTTTTTTACATAAGTTTTCAATTTCTTGCTCTTCCTCTTCTCCTTCTGGCACCTCTCTGATTTGGATCTTGGCACATTTAATGTTGTCCCAGAAGTCCCTAAACCTCTCCTCATTTTTTTCAATTTTTGTTTCCTCATTCTATTTGACTAGTTCATTTGTACTATTTGACTGTTTATTTCTTTCTTATGTTCCAAGTCATTGATCTGAACTCTGGTTTCCTTCCCTCCACCATTGGTTTTGTGTGGATTTTTCTTGTTTCAGTTAACGTAGCTTTCAATTCTTCTTTTCTGTGTTTGCTGTTCTCAAGCATATACGTCAAGTCAGTAAGCACCTTTATCACCAGTGTTTGGGACTCTGCATCTGTTAGGGTGGCTATCTTTTCTGTTAGGTTGGCTGTCTCCTCCTCATGTAGCTCCCCCACTGGAACCTTGATCTGTTCCCTCTTTTGGGCCATACTTCTCTGTCTCTCAACTTGACAGGCTCCTGTGTTTGCCTCTGTGTCTTAGGTAGAGGTGTCACACCTGTTAAGTTGTAAGGGGCAGAACCTTAGGTATTTGTCAGTACAGGATGACCCGTTTTTACCACATTGTGGTTCTGTATGTAGGGGAGGGGTCTGAGAGGGAACAATGCTGCTTGCTTTTCACCCTTTTCCAGGCATTTCTTCCACTTCCTATTTGCAACTGGTGCCTCTCTAGCTGTTTCCCTGTCCATGGTTCCCAGGGTGGGTGAGTCTACAGAAGTTCTATGACCATGGAGGCCCTCTAAACAAGCAGACTCTGCTGAAATACTGGCACTTTCTTCTGCTGCTCCAACCCCCAGTGGTTTTCAGTCAGAAGCAATGTGAATTTCTTTTTCCTGGCTCTGGAACTCTGAGCTGTGCAGTCTGGGCTGAGAGTGCTCCCTAGGTGTCCCTACATTTTTTAAAAATTAATTTACTGTTGTTCTATTATAGTTGTCTCATTTCCCTACCCCCACCATTGTTATCTCCTGCTCTGCCTACCCCTTCCCCCTCCCACTGTCAATCCCTGCCCTGTTGTCCATGTCCATGGTTCATTAATATTAGTTCCTTGCTTGAATAGACCTTTATCCTTTTCTCCCCCTTTTACCCCTTGGCCCTTCCTTCTGATCACAGTCTGTTCCTTGATTCCATGTCTCTGGTTCTGTTTTGCTCATTTGTTTCTTTTGTTCATTAGTTTCCTGTATTAGGTGAGAACATATGGCATTTATATTTCACTGCCTGGTTTATTTCACTAAGCATAATACTCTCCAGTTCCACCCACATTGTTGGAAAAGGTAGGTGTTCCTTCTTTCTTTCTTTTATGTAGTATTCCATTGGGTAAATACACCAGTTTTTTGATCCATTCATCCAGTGATGGGTACTTAGGCTGTTTCCAGCACTTGTCTATTGTAAATATCGCTGCTATGAACATAGGGGTGCATAGGTTCTTCTGAATTGGCGTTTCAGTGTTCTTTGGGTATAATCCTAGCAGTGGAATCACTGAATAGAAAAGGCAGTTCCATTTTTAGTTTTTTTTTAGGAATATTCCATACTGTCTTCCATAGTAGCTGCACCAGTCTGCCTTCCCACCAATAGTGCATTAGGGTTCCCTTTTCTCCACATCCTCACCAGTAGTTGTTGTTCATTGATTTGTTAATGATGGCCATTCTCACCACTATGAGGTATCTCATTGTGGTTTTAACTTGCATCTCTCTAATGGCTAGTGATGTTGAGCATCTTTTCATATGTCTATGGGCCTTCTGTATGTCCTCCTGGAGAAGTATCTATTCAGGTCCTTTGCCCATTTTTTAATTGAGTTTTCTGTCTTTCTGATGTTGAGTCTTGTAAGTTCCTTATATGTTTTGGAGAGCAAACCCTTGTCTGAGATCATTGGCAAATATGTCTTCCCAACAATTGGTTCCCTTTTCATTTTGCTGATGTTTTCTTTAGCTGAGCAGAAACTTTTTAGGTTGATGCAGTCCCATTTGTTCATTTATTCCTTTATTTCCCTTGCCCTGGGAGATGTATCAGTGAAAATATTACTACATGAGATATCTGAAATTTATGTTTATTTTCCTTTAGAACTTTTATGGTAGTGTGGCTTATGTTTAAGTCTTTTATCCTTCTTGAGTTTATTCTGGTGTATGGTATAAGTTGGTAGTCTAGTTTCATTCTTTTGTATAACTGTCCCTGTCCAGTTCTCCCAACACCATTTGTTGAAGAGGTTACAACACCATTTGTTGAAGAGGTTATTTTTACTCCATTTTATGCTCCTGCCCCATTTGTCAAATATTAATTGACCACAGAGACCTGAATTTATTTCTGGGCTCTTTATTCTGTTCCATTGATCTGTATGTCTATTCTTATTCTGTACCAGACTGTTTTGAGTACAATGGCCTTATAATATAGTTTGATATCTGCTATTGTGATTCCTCCTACTTTTTTCTTCTTTCTCAAGATTGCTTAGGCTATTTGGGGTCATTTTTAGCCCCTTATAAATTTCTGAAGTATTTGTTCTAGATCTGTGAAATATGTCATTGGTATTTTATTTTATTTTTTTAAAGATTTTTATTTATTATTTTTAGAGAGAAGGGAAGGGAGAGAGGCAGAGAGGGAGAGAGGCATCAATGTATGGTTGCCTTTCACCTGCCTCCAGCTAAGGAGCTGGCTGGAGACCTGGCTTGCATCCTGGTTATGTGCCCTGGCTGGGAATCGAACAAGCCACTTTTTGGTTCACAGTCATTAGTATTTTAATAGGGATTGCATTGAATCTATGAATTGCTTTGGGTAGTATGTACATTTTAATGATGTTATTTCTACCCATCCATGAACATGGTATATACTTGCATTTATTTGTAGCTTTCATAATTCCTTTCTTCAGTATTTCATACTTTTCCAAGTACAAGTCTTTCACCTCCTTGGTTAAGTTTATTCCTAGGCATTTTATTTTTCTTATTGTATAGTAAATAGGATTTATTTTCTAGTTTCTTTCTTTCTTTTTTTTTTTTTTTTTAGATTTTATTTATTATTTCCAGAGAGAGAAGAAGGGAGAGAGGTAGAGAGGGAGAGAAACATCAATGTATGGATGCCTTTCACCTGTCTCCAGCCATGGATCTGGCTGGAGACCTGGCTTGCAACTTGGTTATGTGCCCTGGCTGGGGAATCGAACCAGTGACCTTTTGGTTCTGCAGGTTGGCACCTTATCCACTATGCCACCAACTGGGGTTGTTTTCTGGTTTCTATCTCTGATGTTTCATTGTTGGTGTATAAAAATGCCTTTGTTTTCTGGATATTGACTTTGTATCCAGCTATTTTTCCAAATTCACTTATTATGTCAAGTAGCTTATTAGTTGAGTCTGTAGGGTTTTGTTACACTATCATGTCATTTGCAAATAATGAGTTTTACCTTCTCCTTTCCAATGTGGATGACTTTGATGCTTTTTTCTTGCCTGATTACTGTGGCTAGAACTTCCAAAATGATGTTGAATAGAACTAGAGAGAGTGGATACCTTTGTCCTGTTTCTTATCTTAAGGGGAAAGCTTTTAGTTTTTGCACATTGAATATGATGTTGGCTGCAGGTTTCTTATGTTGAGGTATGCTCCCTCTATTCCCACTTTGCTGAGAGTTTTTATTGTAAATGGGTGTTGTATTTTATCAAAAGCTTTTTTAGAGAGTTTGGGATAAACATATAAATGCTCTACGGCCCAACTCTTAAAAAAAAAAAAAAAGCTTTTTTATCATCCATTGATATGATCATATAATTTTTATCTTATATTTTATGTGGTGTATTACATTTATTGATTTGTGAACATTATACCATCCTGTTATCCCTGGGATAAATCCTACTTGATCATGGTGTATGATTTTTTAATGTATTACTGGATACGGTTTCCAAATATTTTTTTGAGGGTTTTGAATCTGTATTCATCAGAGATCATAGCCTGCAGTTATTTTTTTCTTTGTTGTGTCTTAATGTGGCTTTGGGATTAGGATAATACTGGCCTCGTAGGAACAGTTTGGGTATCTTCCCTCTTCTTGGATTCTTTGGAATAGTTTGAGGAGGATTGGGGTTAGTTCTTCCCTAAATGTTTGGTAAAATTTGCCTGTGTATCCATCTGGTTCCAGGCTTTTGTGTGCCAGGAGTTTTTTGATTATTGCTTCAATTTTGTTCATTGTTATCAGTTTATTCAAGCTTTCTGCTGCTTCTTGATTCAGGTTGGGAAGATTATTTTTCCAGAAATGTGTCCATTTCACCCAGGTTGTCAAATTTCTTATCATATAGTTGTTCATAATAATTGCACTCCTTTGTATTTCTGTGGTATCAGTCGTGATTTCTCCTCTTTCATTTCTGATTTTCTTTACTTTGGCCCTCTCTCTTTTTTTCTTGATGAATGTGGTTAAGGGCTTGTTAATTTTTTTAAAAACCAGCTCCTGGATTTATTGATCTTTTGAATTGTTCTTTTAGTCTGTGTGTCATTTAATTCCGCTCTGATCTTGATTATTTCCTTTCTTGTACTTGCCCTGGGCTTTGTTATTGTTCCTCTGGTTCTTGTAGCTATAGGGTTAGGTTGTGTGTTTGAGATTTTTCTATCCTTTTTAGGTAGGCCTATATTGCTAGGAAGTTCCCTCTCAGGCGGCCTGCCTTTGTTATGTCCCATAGGTTTTAGGTGGTTGTGTGTTCATTTTCATTTATCCCAGAGACATTGTGATTTCTTCCTTGATTTCATTGTTAACCCATTAATTATTTTTTCTTTTTCTGTTTTTTCATTCATTTAAAAAAATATTTTATATATTTAAAATATATTTACAGTTGTTCCAGATTTTCCCCATTCCTTCTGGCAATGCCCCTGCTTAATTCATATCCATGAGTCAGGCATATAAGTTCTTTAGCTTCTCCACTTCCTTTATTATTCTTTTTTAAAAAAAGATTTTTTAAAAACCTTTCTTATTCTTAACTTCCCCCTGTCTGTTCTATAACTACCAATATGTACTTCTTTTCTTTTTTCTTTTATTTTCACATGAGAACAATTCACCCTTTAATTACTGCCTTCTAACTGCCAGCCTCCCAAATCATATTAATACAAAGTTTTCAATATTTCAAAACGCTTATATTAATCCAGTTATTTAAAGAATTACTTTTTTTTAAACAATTTTTTAAAAAGATTTTATTTAATTATTTTTAGAAAGAGGGAAAGAGAGAGAGGCAGAGAGGGAGAGAGACATCAATGTATGGTTGTTTTTCACCTGCCTCCAGCCACAGACCTGACTGGAGACCTGGTTTGCAACCTTGTTATGTGCCGTGGCTGGGGAATTGAACCTGCGACCTTTGGGTTCGCAGGTAGCACCTTATCCACTGTGCTACCAGCCAGGGCCAAGAATTACTTTTTAAAGTCGTATCACTTGCAACGTTACTAAACACATGCACAAATACATTTACACACATACATATTTTTACAAATATCACACTAGAAAAACTATGTCTACTTCTGTGACAATGTCTAATAACATCATTCAATTAATTGCCTTAAAAAATGTATTAGAAATATTTTGGTCTAGTTTCTTTCATTTCTTGTCCCTGAAAAAAAAATATTATCTCATAATTATCCTTCCCAAGTTCTACCTACATTTGCTTGGTTATAGGCAGACTTATCCTAAGCTAAACAAAATAGATGAACTTTACTTTCATTTCCAAAAGACTTATTCTTGTTTATTCTTTAAATCTGCATGTTCAATACAGTAGCCACTTAAAATATGGCTAGTTCAAATTGCAATATACAATAAAGTACATACTGGATTTTAAGGAGTCAATAGCAAAATTTTTTTAAATATATCAATAGTTTATATAATTATTACCTGGTAAATGATAATATTTTAGATATATTGTAGTAAATTAAGCATTTTTCTTTTCTTTAAAATTTATTTTACTCTGGAATGCTATTTTTGTGAAACAAATCACAGAAATCATGTATTGCAGAGCTCACTTTCATGAAAGCTGTCCTAGAAACAGTGCCAAACCCATGGTAAAAAATGAATTTGGTTTCTGAGTCAGATCCCACCCCCTCCATTAATACCACTTAAGTTTATCTTAAGCTACTGGAACTACAACTTACTCTTTTTGGAGTTTTTCATCTTAGATAATAAATTGATTTTTTTAAAAGATTTAATTTATAATTTTTAGAGAAAGAGGAAGGGAAAAAAGGCAGAGAGAGACATCAAGGTATGGTTGCCTTTCACCTGCCTCCAGCTATGGACCTGGCCGGAGACCTGGTTTGCAACCTGGTTATGTGCCCTGGCTGGGGAATCGAACCAGCAACCTTTGGGTTCACGGGTCAACGCCTTATTCACTGTGCCACCAGCCAGGGCTTAATTTTTTTTCCATACAGAAAAGTCTTATTTCTTTCAATACTCCTTTACATAAGTTTTACAAATTGAAGCCTCTAGAAATATGGCACTTGCAGTGCTCAGCTGGTCCCCACAGAGTGGAAATTATGATACTACTAATCTGAGGTTAAAAAAAAAGAAAGAAAACCTAGGATTTATATAATTTTGTAGAATAGTATTCAAGTTAGTTTTTGAACTTGTGGTTGACTTCCTTTGTAGTCCTAAACTAACAACTGAACTATTTAAGAATCTGTTGAGGTAGAAATTAGGTACATTTGTATTTGAATAAGGAAGTTTACTAATAGCATTAATACATTTTCTCAAGCATCCCTAGTTTTTGGGCCTTCATTACTAGAAATGTCTGTTTCCACTATCTGTTTGAACAGAATCTCATCTAATTTAAATGTTAATATGAGACTATATATTGCTTATGTACATTAATTATATAGTTTAGTAGTTGGTAACTTCCATCCCAAATTAGTCTTCACTCTCAGCATCTTTTCTAACATAAAGACCCACTAATGTCTCAACACACCAATTACTAGTTGGTTGATACTTAAAACATAAATTGCTAATAAAATCTATATATTATACATCCACAAGCAAGCACATATTTTGTAACAGTGAATAAGAAAGATAGCATGTATTCTAAGTAAGATACATCCACATTTTCATACTTTTTTTTCCTTAACTGACTTCAATTTTTCTAAGAGTTATACAAGTAACTTGACTCTCCAAACTTAGGAAATAATTCCAACCTACGAAAACTTAACCTGTAGTAATGCAGACACAACAAAAATACAAAATTATATATTATTTAATAAAACCTACTCATAACAAGATTATCTTAAAGCACTCATAAGTTAAAGTTGGTTCTTATCCATTCAGCTACCCTATGTCTTTTGATTGGTACATTTAAGGTTATTATTGATAAATACTTATTCATTGTTATTTTCCCCCTTTGTACCTGTGTTCCTCTCTGTGTCTCTCTTTTTCTTCATCTTTTTAAAGCAGACCCGTTAGCATCTCTTGCAATGCTGGTTTGGGGGGATGTATTCTTTTAGCCTTCTTTTGTCTGTGAAACTCCTTATTTTACCTTCCATTTTGAGCAAGAGCCTTGCTGTGTAGAGTAGTCTTGGCTGTAGGCTTTTGTTTTTCATTACTTAAAATATTTTTTACCATTCCCTTCTGGCTTGTAGAGTTTCTGTTGAGGAATCAGCTGATAACCTTATCAGAGCCCCTTTGTATGTCATTAGCTGTTTTTCTCTTACTGCTTTCAGGGTTCTTCCCTTGTCTTTGAAATTTGTCATTTTAATTATGATGTGTCTTGGAGTGGGTCTGTTTGGGATCAGCTTCATTGGGACCATCTGTGCTTCCTGAACTTGCATGACTTTTTGTCTTGTTCAGTTAGGGAAGTTTTCTCTCATTGCTTTTTCAAACAGGTTTTCTATCCCTTGCTTCTCTTCTCCTGGTATCCCTATGATATGGATAGTATTGTGTTTCATGTTATCCTGCAGCTCTCTTAAAACCTCTTCATTCTTTTTCAGTCTTTTTCACTTTGTTGCACTATCTGGTAATTTTTTTCTATGTTGACCTCCAGCTCACTGATCTGATTGCCTCCTCTAACCTGGTTTTGATTCCTTCTAGTGTGTTCTTCAGTTCAGAAATTGTATTCTTCATTTCCTTCTGGCTTTTATTGATGGTTTCTATGTTCTTTTTAATACTGATGTAGTTCTCAGTAAGTTCCTTGTAGCTTCCCTAGATTTCGTAGTTCCCTCGAAGTTGTTTGTAGTTTTCTTTGAACTTACTGACCTCATTGAGCTTCTCTATCATTATGTTGAATTTCCATGTCTGATAGTTTGCTTGCCTCTATTTCATTTACTCCTCTTTCTGGGGATTCCTCCTTTCCTTTTGATGGGGATTGTTTCTTTGTCTCCCTGTTTTAGGTGACTCTTCTTTGTTTTTGCTTCTTAAATTGGTCTGCTTTGACCTCCTGTCTTTGTGTTCGGACCTTCTGTTGTGTAGAGGTGCACTTTCTTTACTTCCTGGATCCACCCTGGTGATGTCAGCTATTGTCTCAGTCTGGGCTTAGGCAGGCCTGTTGGAGACTACCAGAGATCCACTTGGTCTGTGTCCTTCAGCTTTTAATCCAACTAATCTATGATCCAGGTCAGGTGTAGGCATTGCTGGTTGGGGCAGATTGATTCAGTTGTTAATTCAATCAGTCTGTGATCAGCAGTCAGGGCTTAGGCAGCACTGAGCAGAGCAGATTGATTCCTTTAGGTGGGGCTATCACTTCTTCTTAGGCTGACACTCCTTGGAGTAGAGAAGTCTGCCTGTGATATGGGGGATAAGTCAGCACTGGGACCCCATCGGCTGCTCCCTCATTTCTCTCCTCAAATACACCATCCCAACCCAACTCTCCTGAAGCATCTCTAGTCCACTCTGCCATCCCTCTGCTGGACGCCAGGGTAAATACATGCCAACGTATTTTCCTGCTTGATCCCTTTAATAATGCTCTGTGTCGAGCTGTCTCAGGTTACCAAACCCTGAGGCTTTCCATTTTCCCCAAATGAATGCTATTTTAGTCTCAGCTTTGTTTCTGTAGGCTGGGAAGCCCAGCTGGGGGTTTAGAACCTACCCTTCTCAGGTGGAAACCCCAGCTCTGTCCCTTCAGCTATCGTCTGTGGGAGCCCAGTCAACCCTCTTGAGTCTCTGCATTTCTTGCCAGTCACATTGTGATGAAGCAGACTTTTCTGTTCTGTCTGTGGTTATAAGGCTTCTCTCCAGTTGGTGTTCTGTTGGTTATTCTAGATGATTGCTCCCCAATTAAATTGTAATTCCAGATTGGTCCTAGGAGGAGATTGGTATAGCTCCACTGACTCCACCATCTTGGAACTCCTCAGTCACTCTCTTAAATTTTTTAAAATTAATATATCACACATTTTACATTTTACTATGCTAGTTTTATAAAGTGTATATAATTCTTAATCACTGTACAGAATATCATAGAATGGAAATCCAATAATTTTTTTTTTTAGCTATTCCCCTTGTTTGTAATGTGGGTTCTTTTGATTTTATCTGGAGAGGCTTTTCCTTTGTAGGTTATTTTCTTAGGATAAATTATGGAAATGAGATTACTGCCTTTAAAGCTATAAATGTGCATGTGAATATCTCAGAGTTGAATTTCATCTTGCAGATATCAGCATGTCAGTGATACTGTTTCACCAAAATTGCCAACATTAATATCACTTGAAGTTTTTGTAAACAACTTCCCTTTTAATTTATACTTGTAATAAGATGGAACATTTTTCAATATGTTGCTTGTACTAATTGTACCTGTGAGACAGTCTCATCCACAGATTTTTAACAATTTTCATTTAGCACAGATTTTAACAGATGCACTATATTTTCAAAAATAAGATCGGACAGAATAAATAACACCCACTATATGTAGACTCCAGACTGCTTTCCAAGCCAAAGTGGTTTACATCTGTAGCGTACATATTCATGCACCTGATACCCATGTAAAGATTTTCTGCTCTTTTTTTCAGTTTATCTTATGGTCAAATCTGATTTCTCTACCTTCACTTAGGTATGGTCATTGATTGGGGAGATGGAAGGGGAAGGGGAAGGGTTTCTTTATGAGAGCTGAGATTGTCACTGGAGGCAAAAGAGGATGCCAGAATCAAAGGACTAAACTGACCAAAAACCATGCATAAATGTCATGCTAAAAACCTAGAAAGGAAACCCAAAGAATCATGGATGAAACAGGAGGTTGGGGTGTGGGTGTGGGGTCACCAGGCACAGTATCTGTGGATCTAGAAATCTAAGGCCAGGTGGAGTATTGCCAAGTGGAGAAGTGACCTATCTGGTGAATGGGAGGTTCTAGGTCAGAATAAAGCTTTGAAGTGCTGTTCCTCACCTGAGCTATCATCTGCTTGGCTCACAATGGTCTTTCTGCAGAGAAAGTCACTACACTAACCTTTAGTTTCTCTTTATTCAAATTTGCTTTCTTTGAGTGGGTTCAGACCTCCTAGCATTCAGCTCTGAAGCCTAATAGCATCTCTGAGACATTAAGGATAAGACATCACATTAAAGGAGGGTTTTCATATATACATATATTAGTCAAATGTTCATGTTCAGGGTTGTCTCATAATAGACTCCTTTACAAAAGAAAAATGTTGCTGCTGCCTTTAAATTATTACATAAATAATACTTTACATATTAAAAGTATTCTTTTGGATACTTTAATAAAAATATTTTAGTTTTTCAGTGATTTGACTTCAGTGATAAACTGTCTTCCAAAACTTTTCTATTTTGAAATATTTTTTTTAAAGATTTTATTTCATTATTTTTAGAGAGAGGGGAAGGGAGAGAGGCAGAGAGGGAGAGAGACATCAATGTATGGCTGCATTTCACCTGCCTCCAGCCACAGACCTGACTGGAGACCTGGTTTGCAACCTAGTTATGTGCCCTGGCTGGGGAATCAAACCTGCAACCTTTGGGTTCGCAGGCCGATGCCTTATCCATTGTGCTACCAGCCAGGGCTCAGAAATATTTTTTAAATTTAATTTTATTGTTGTTGTATTACATCCATCCCCTTTTTGCTCCCCTCTGTCCCCCTCCCCACCCACCCATTCCCCTCAAGGCCAACCCCACCTGTTGTCCATGTCCATGGTTCCTTTATACTGGGTTCTTGTCTAAACTGCTCCCCTTCTTAGTATTTTGAAATATTTTTTTTTAAAGATTTTATTTCATTATTTTCAGAAAGAGGGGAAGGGAGAGAGGCAGAGAGGGAGAGAGACATCAATGTATGGTTGCGTTTCACCTGCCTCCAGCCATAGACCTGATTGGAGACCTGGTTTGCAACCTGGTTATGTGCCCTGGTTGGGGAATCAAACCTGCGACCTTTGGGTTCACAGGCTGGCTCCTTATCCACTGTGCTACCAGCCAGGGCCTGAAATATTTTTTAAACTTTAAAATATTGAGCTCTTAATGAAACGATGAGGCACTATCTGAAAGAAAATATTTGCAAGTCACGGATCTGATAAAGGACTTGTATCAAGAGTATATAAAGATCCCTCAAAACTCTATTATAATAAGAAAACAAACAACCCAATTAGAAAAATGGGCAAAATATAACAAGAGTGAAATACTGCCATTTGTGGCAGCATGGGTGGACCTAAAGAGTATTATGCTAAGTCAAGTAAGTCAGAGAAAGATAAATACCATAGGATTTCACTTATACATGGAATTTTAAGAACAACATAAATAAATAAAACAGAAACAGACTCATAGATACAGAGAATAGACTAATGGTTTCCAAAAAGAAGGAGGGTTTTGGGACTGGGTGAAAAGAATAAAGAGATTTAAGAAGTACAAATTTGTAGTCACAAAATAGTCATGGGAATGGGAAGTACAGCGTAGGGAATAGTCAATAATATTGCAATAACTATGTATAGTGTTAGATGGGAGTACTGGAAACGTTAAAGGGGACATACTGTGAAGTATATTATTGTCTAACCACTATACTTTACGCCTAAAACAAATATAAAATAAAAAATAGTGGGCAAAAAGATTTTAGCAGACACTCATTAGGAAGATACATTGATGGCAGTTAAGCACATAAAAGATACTCATCATCATTAAGAAGTAAATTAAAACCACAATGAATACCACTACATATCTATTAGAATATATATTTAAAAGACTGACCAGAAGACATTAAGCAAGACACTGAAGTAGATGAAAATAAATGGAAAGATATCTAATGCTCATGAATTGAGAGAATTAATATTGTTAAAATGTCCATACTATCCAAAGCAGTCTATGGATTCAATGCAATATCTATGAAAATTCCCATGGCATTTTCCACAGAAATGGGACAAACTATCCTACCTACAATTTGTATGGAGCACAAAAGACCCTAAATAGCCAAAGCAATCTGGAGAAAGAAGAACAAAACTGGAGACATCATGCTCTCTGGTTTCAAACTCTGTTATAAAGCTATAATAATTAAAACAGCATGGTATTGTATAAAAAGAAACACAGGGATAAATGAAACAGAATAGAGAGCCAGCCCAGAAATAAACCCACACATATATGGTCAATAAGTTTACAAAAAGGGCCAAGAACGTACAATAGGGAAAAGGACAGTCTCTAATAAATGGCTTTGGGCAAATTGGACAGCCACATGCTAAAGAATGAAACTAGACTACTATCTTATGCCAATCACAAAAATCAACTCAAAATGTACTATCTTTACTGTAATACCTGAAACCATCAACCTTCAAGGGAGGGGTGGTGCTGGGTGCTAGGTGAAGGGAAACAAAGGGGAAAAATCGGGCCAACTTAATAGCATAAACAAAATGTTTTAAAAAACTTTTAGGAAAAAAACTTCTAGGAGAAAACATAGTTCCTTGACATAGGTCTTGGTGACAATTTTTATAATTTGACACCAAAATAAGAGCAACAAAAGGAAAAAAAATGTGGGACTACATCAAACTAAAAAGCTTCTGAACGATGAAGGAAATTAACAAAATGAAAAGCAACCTACTGAACAAGAGAAAATATTTGCAAATCATATATCTGATAAGAAGTTAATATCCAAAATATTAACTCATACAATTCTAAGCAAAAGAAAAAAAAGAAAAGAATTCCATTGAAAATGGGCAGAAGATCTGAATAGACATTTTTCGAAATAAAATATACAGATAGCCAACAGATGCTCAACATCACTAATCAACAGGGAAATGCAAATCAAAACTAAAAAGAGATACCACTTCCCACCTGTTAGAATAGCTTTTATCAAAAAGACAGGCAATAACAACTATTGGCAAGAATATGGAGAAAAGGAAACCCTTGTGCACTGTTGGTGGGAATGTAAATTGGTGCAGCCACTGAGGAAAAACAATATGAAGATTCCTCAAAAATTAAAAATAGAACTAGATGATCCACAAGGTTATTATGCTAAGTGAAGTCAGATAGAGAAAGATAAATGCCATATGATTTCTCTTATATGTGGAATCAAAACACACACGCAAAACAACAAAACCAAGCTCAGATAGAGTACAGGTTGGTGGTGGTTGCAGGGAAGTGTGGATGTGGAGGTGGAGGGGTGGGGGTGATATATAAGTGGTCAAAAGACTTTTAAAAGAATGGAACAAACATCCTTGGGATTTGGGGAGGTGGGAAAACTACGAATGGAACATAGTTCAGGAGAACGGATGTCAAACATCAAAGTTTGATTAGTCAGTGGAACCCATGCAGGTGCAGAGGAAGATCTTAACTTGGGAGTTGGGGGAAAGCAGGTGCTTCAGTTGAGTGAAAGCTTGAAGGACTGTTTAGGGGAATAGCCCAACATCCCAATAGAATCCAGATACTGGAGGAGGGTGTGAGAGTTCCTATTTAGATTCAATGCCATGGATTCTCATGGTAGGGACTCACCTTCCCATCTGGGGGGCGGGGGGTTAGGGAGGGAAGACTGATCACACCAGGGATTGGTGAAGATGTGGAGCACTGTTACATTGCTGGTGGGAGTATAAAATGCTACAACCACTTTGGAAAACATTTGGACAATTTCTTAAAAAGTTAAGCTTATACCTATCACCATTCTATTCCTAGGAATTTACCGAAGAGAAATGAAAGTATATATTTATATAAAGACTTGTAAATGAAGGTTTCTAGCAATGTTATTTGTAATAGCTAAAAACTGAAAGCAGCTCAACTGTCTACAACAGATGAGTGAATAAACCACACAATGGCATACTCATTAATTTTTTTTCTTTTTTAATTTTATTGTTGTTGTATTACATCCATCCCTTTTTTGCTCCCCTCTGTCCTCCTCCCTAATTTTTTAAAAGATTTTTTTTATTTCATTATTTCTAGAAAGAGGGAAAAAGGTAGAGAAGGAGAGAGACATCAATGTATGGTTGCCTTTCACCTGACTCCAGCCACAGATCTGACTGGAGACCTGGTTTGCAACCTTGTTATGTGCCCTGGCTGGGGAATCGAACCTGCGACCTTTGGGTTCACAGGCTGGCACCTTACCAACTGTGCTATACCAGCCAGGGGTCCTAATTTTTTTTTTTTTTTTAAGATGAACTTCTTACAGACAATGTAGATGAATCTCAAAATAATTATGTTAGTGAAAAGAGCTAGAAAGAGTTAATACTATTTGGTTCCATGATATGAAACTCCGGAAAATACAAACTAATCAATGGGGACAGAAAGCAGACCAGCATTTTCCTGGGTTAGCATAGTTGTGTGGGAGTCAGGGAAGAAAGGCAGGCAGGAGGGAGGGATTACCAAGAGGCAAGAAGAAACTTTGGGGGAGGGGCAATGATGGATTTGGTCACTATCTTGATTGTGATGATGGTTTCATAGTTGTCTACATATGTAAAAACTCATTAAGGTGTACTCTTTATATATGTGCAGTTTAATTGTATGCCCATTATACTCTCAAAGCATTTAAATTTAATACTCTTTAGTAAAGACTTAACATTTTAGATTAATTTTCACTATAATCCAAAAACTGGATTACAGAGCTATCCCTTTATCTCAAAAATAAATATTTTAAAGAAATCTTTTGCTCTTCTTTCTTTAAAGCTGAGGTTAGCAAATAAAAAATTCAATTTGAGAACTTGTAAGAGTTATTACTTTAATCTGTAAAGCCATTGATGAAATTCATAATATTCCATGAAGTCTATAATGAAAAAGAGAAGTGAGAAGGAATTCCATATTGCTTCAGCAAAACATCTTGAGTTATGTGAAGCTAAGAGTGGAACTCTAACTCTCCAGGTCAGAGGAGATGATGATATACAAAGGAATAGAAAAGAAAAGGCTTTATGCTAATGGTTGATAAATACTTTCCACTTCTAGACATATCTTCTAAAAAATATTTTCATTTTTCTTCACCTTAGTTTCAATTGTTAAATTGAGGTGATAATATCTGTAATCCCTACTTGAGTTGAGTAGGACCACTGACTTAACACTGTTCCATTAATTCAATTACATAAGAAAGAAAATAAGTTAATTGCTATTTCTGGCAAATTTGTTTGCTTTTGCTTCCTGGGGACATGTAAATATATTTAAAACATTTGAAGATTGATGGCCATTCTTAACATTGTTATTTAATGAGAACAGTTCTGGTTGTTTTTCTTCTGTAATTGCTTTGAAAATTAAGGTAACCACTGAAGGAACTTGTGAATACTGTTTCCTGATAATCAACCCTAGGTGTCATTTTCAATGGTTTTTCTGCAAGTAAAAATTCAACTATAGGTCAGAATATGACAAACATTGAGCTGAACCTTTTTTAAAAACCAGCAACCATTTGTGCAAGTGAGAGTATTTATCACAGCTGAAAATGTATTGTTAAGCACAACAGCGTTTTACTCAGAAGCGGGTAAGTCTTTAAATTGGTTACAAAAGGTAGGGAAGAATTGCGGGGCGGGGAAGGGGGTGAATAAATATTTGTATTTACCAACGGGTGTTCAATTATTTGCAAGGGCTGTTTCAGAGTGCTAAATTAGAGAAAAGCTGAAAATATTTGTGCTCAGTGTTCTAAATGCAATCTAACTAGAATCTGATTCATAGCATTTTTTAGAATTTTATTAAATTGATTGGGGTGACATAGGTTTCAAGTATACAATTCTGTAATACATCATCTGTATATTGCATTGTGTATTCAACATCGAAAGTCAAATCTCCTCCTGTTACCCTATATTTGACTCCCTTTAGCATTGTCTACCTCACCCCTCCTTTCCCTCTGGTGGCCACCATACTACTGTTTGTGTTGGTTCATAGCATCTCTTGATTCACCGATAGTACAACTCAGTTTGAGAGAATAATAGAATAAAATATAGCACACAGTTCTCACTTGTTCTTAACATCCATACTTTCATGGCTGTTTCCAGGTTAATCTTTTTACTTACATTTCTCCATAGATTGCAAAATTGGGAAATCTTCTAGAGTCAAAAGAAGACCATTGCACCAGACTCATTGAAGAAAATGACAAGTATCAAAGACATTTAGGCAATTTAATAAATAAGGTAAAAATTTTCTTACAGAAATTTGTGTTTAAAAATTATGCCAAATATTAAAATAATAGAATTTTGGAGCTGAAAAGGATCTGAGACATGATACAACACATTGATTTTCTTCTACTTCATAATGACTATTTTTAAAAAACTAATGCCTCTTGGCTGAAAGTTAGCAAAAGAACATTGTGTGTATCTGTCCTGCTGTCAGCATCTTCAGGTCTTAATATTGCTACTTCATTATGGGAATAATTTTAAACTTTGCCAAGTCGGTGTTCTAGTTTCCCTTTCAGAAATTGCATTAACATATGGAAGCAACACAGGTGCCATCAATAGATGAGTAGATAAAAAATCTGTGGTACATAAGTACACAGCTGGTTTGTTACTCAGCAATAAAAAAAGAATGAAATTTTACCTTTTGTGGTAGCATGGACCTAGAGGGCATTATACTAAGTGAAATAAGTTAGTCAAATTTGTCAGGAAAAAGATAAATACCATACAGTTTTACTTATATATGAAATCTAAAGAATAAAATACTGTATATGAATAAATAAACAAACAAACAAAACAGACTCATAGATACAAAGGACAGACTGGTGTTTGCCAGAGGGAAAGGAGGTTGGGGGACTAGGTGATAAAAGGTAAAGAAGGAATTAAGCACAGATTGGTAGTCACAAAATAGTCATGGGGATGTAAAGTACAGCATAGGAAATAGTCAATAATAGTATTGTAATAACTAGGTAAGGTGCCAGGTGGGTACAGGAAACATCAGGGAACACTTCATAAAGTATATAATTGTCTAACCACTATGCTTCACAGCTGAAACTAATACAAAATAATACTGAATATAAAAAATGTGATTTTTCTTTTATATGATTCTGTATTTTAAAAACTTGACAGTGTGATCCAACAACTCTATTCTTAGGTATATACCCAAAATAAATGAAAACATGTTCACATAAAAACTGTACACAAATGTTTATAGCAGCATTATTCATAATAGCCAAAAATGGAAATAATTCAAATATCCATCAACTGATGACTAAATGAATAATATGTGGCATATCTATATGGTGGAGTATTACTTGGCAATAACAGGAAATAAAGTGCTGTTAGGTGCTACAACATAGATGATCTTTGAATACATTATGCTATGCGAAAGAAGCCAGTCATGTATTACATGGTTCCATTTATATGAATGATCCAAAATGAATGATCTGTCATATCTGTGACAGAAAGTAGATTAGTGGTCGCTCAGGAACGGGTGTATGGAAGGAGTGGGGAGTGACAGACAGCTAAGAGATATGTGGTTTCTTTTGGGGATAATGAGAATGTCTTAGACTTGATTGTGGTGATGAATGCATATATCTGTGAATACAAAAAAAAGCCATGAACTATATATTTTAAATGGGTCAACTGTATGTCATGTGAATTACATCTTATTAAACTTTAACAAAAAAATTTTTAACTGCATAGACTTTAACCAAATGGACTATATCTCTTAGTTGATATATATACCACTTGTCTGAAAGACAACTGGATCATAGTTGATTCGCTGCAGTTGTCCATATTCTTGATAATTTCTGCATGTTGAATGGACATATTATAATTCCATTTCTATTTCTGTTTTCAAAATATACAGAAGATGATTTGCCTGTTATAGCACTTTCATTAATAGGAGCCAACTAATTGAACATGTAGAGATTTTAAACAGCAAAAAATAAAAATTCTAGACCTTATCCAAGAATAATTTGATTAGCTTATTTTTTCAAGGTTACATCATATGAAGAAATTATTGAATGTGCGGATCAACGGCTCAAGAGATCTCATTCCCATATTGCACAGTAAGTTGAATCTTAATAATAACTTTTTAAGTATTTTCTGGTATTTTATTTTGCTCTCTGGGTTGCTGAATTCATTTTTATTAGACTCCTAGAAAGAAGAAAAATGGGAATTTTTATAAATTAAGACCATTCTTCAATAATATTGTTAGTCTGCTGAATATCTGAACTACTTGAATCACCAGATTTTCATCTTCCTTTCTCAGACTTCCCTTTGGTTTTAGGGAAGAGGGTAAAGGGGTTAAAGAAATTACTGAGAAGCATCTAAAAATTATGGAGGATACTGCTATCATATTCAAGTAAAATAACTTTGAAATGCTTAGGATTTAGTCACAAAATTTTTTTGAATGTACACAAAATGAAATACATACACATACATACATCAAGGACCAAATAAACTCTCTCACTAGAATGAGATTTAGCTTGAAACACTCCCATTGTTGTCTTTCAATTTTGCAAAATTTTTCTGCTTATTTATAATCTTCATTTCTCATATGCTTCTTCCTTCATCCTCCTGCCAATTTTACTTATACTGTGCTAGCTATCTTTAGAGTTTAAGCCCCACTCCCCAGATAGAAACTTTCTTTAGGGCCAACTCATCACGACATAATTGAAAGACAGTATAGTGTTTGTATTTAGCAAAATTTGCTTATGTTTTTCTCTATTATTTCTAAGCAGAATAAATGATGAAAAATAATTTTCTCACTTTTCAGACTGATTCAGGCAAGTTTTAAATTTGGCAGAGGAAGAGAATTTTATTATACACTCAAGAGAAGTAAAATTAGACTCTTCCTTAGTTTAGAACCAAGAAAACAGCCCAATCACTATGGGCTAAGGAAATGTAAAAATAAAGAATAACCTAATATTTTAAAAACAATATCAAACCACCACTTTGGCTATATTGCTTTGTCCCAATTATTTTTAAAATTCAAAAAAATTTAAAATTTCATTTGAGTAGTTGATCTGGTTTGTGTTCAAGAGGAAAACTATCATCTAAATTCTATAAACATTATTAAAAAGCTTGCCACCTGTGGTTGCTTATTAGAATTGACTCGAATGCTTCTTCTTTTTTTTTTTTTTTAATTTTATTGTTGTTGTATTACATCCATCCCCTTTTTGCTCCCCTCTGTCCCCCCACCCACCCACCCATTCCCCCCAAAGTCAATCTGCTTCTTTAAAAATATCCAATGCCCAGGCCTTATTCCCAGATCAAATAAGCTAAAACATCTGGTGGGAATTAGGCATAGGTGTATTTCAGAAGCTATCCAAATAATTTTAATGTCTGGGTAAGTCATTAACCATTACCAGATATCACCTGAGTTGATTTACTTTAAGTGATCAGGATTGTCATTTTTTATAATCAAATATAGCCTGTTACGTCCACAAATAACAGAATTTTAATTTAACTATAGGGAATTAGTTTTGATCTCCTTAAAAGGTATATGCTGCTTCAAAAATTAACAAATAAAAAAGATTAAACCATGTTGCAAGCCAGGTCTCCAGCCAGGTCTCCATGGCTGGAGGCAGGTGAAAGGCAACCATACGTTGATGTTTCTCTCCCCCTCTGCCTCTCTCTTCCTCGCTCTCTGGAAATAATAAATAAAATCTTTTAAAAATACAGTTTGCAAGCCAGGTCTCCAGCCAGTTCCATAGCTGGAGGCAGGTAAAAGGCAGCCATACATAGATATCTCTCTCCCTCTCTGCCTCTCTCCCTGGTACTCTCTCTAAAAATAATAATAAATAAAATCTTTAAAAAAATCTTTTAAAAATAATAGTAATAAAAGAATAGATAAATAAATAAGATGAACAAATATACCCATCATCAGAACTATATTTTTAAAAAATTTGTGCTAGTCTGTTCTGTTAAAATTTAGCAGTGTTTGAGGTATCATCAAATACATTCAAATGCCATATTGTAAGTTTTGAATTCACATGCCTTGAATTTTTAAAGTAATTTTTAATTTTTCAATTATAGTTGATGTGCAATATTATATTAGTTTGAAGTGTACAACCCAGTGGTTAGACATTTATATAACTTATGAAGTAATCACCCTGATGAATCATCTGATACCACAGAGTTACTATATATAATATTATTGACTATATTCCCTTTAGTTTACATCCCCATGACTGTTCTGTAACTACCAATTTATGCTTTTTTTTAAAAAAAGATTTTATTCATTATTTTTAGAAGGGCAGGGTGGGAGGAAGAAAGTGAGAGAAATGTCAATGTATGGTTGCCTTTCACCTGCCTCCAGTTGGGGACCTGGCTGGAGACCTGGCTCACAACCTGGTTATGTGCCCTGACTGGGAATCGAACCCATAACCCATTAGTTCACAGGCCAGCACCAATCCACTGAGCCACACCAGCCAGGGCCCAGTTTGTACTTCTTAATCCCTTACTTTTTTCACCCAGTTCCCCAACACTCCTCCCCTCCAGCAACTGTCAAAAATGTTCTCTGTGTCTGTGAGTCTGTTTCTGTTCTGCTTGTTCATTTATGTTTATTTTAATTATTATTTGTTAATCTTTAGAGAGAGGGGAAAGGTGGGAGAAAAAGAGGGAGAGAAACATCGATGTGTAGTTGCCTCTCACACACACCAATCTGGGGGCCTGGCCCACAACCCAGTCATGTGTCCTGACTGGGAATCAAACCCACAACCCTTTAGTTCACAGGTTGGCACTCAATCCAATGAGCCACACCAATCAAGGCTATTCTTCTGTTTTTTAAATTCCACACATAAGTGAAATTATCTGGCATTTGTCTTTGCTTTATTTCACTCAGCCCAACACCATCTAGAGCTAGCCATGTTGTTGCACATTGACGATTTTGTTCTTTGTCTATGGCCGAGTATGATTCCATTATACCATACAGTGTATGCACCACTTCTTCTTTATCCATTTACATATTAAGAGACACTTGGGTTGCTTCCATATCTTGGCTATTGTAAATAATACAATGAATATATGGATGTACATGTCTTTTTAAATTAGGGTTTTGAGTTTTTTCAGATAAATATCCAGAAGTGGAATTGCTGGGTCCTTCATTGCTTCTTGTTATAGCCTCTTTTTAAAGGTCTACTTATATTTTGTTAGGGTATAAGCATTGCTACCCCAACACTTAAATTTTTTATTTTCATTTTTATAAAATATCTTTTTCCATCCCTATACTTTAAGCCTTATCTGAAGTCAGTCTCTTGTAGACAGCCTATACAAGGGCCTTATTTTGTCATCTTTAGCCATTGTGTATCTTTTGATTAAAGCATTTAATCCATCTACACTTAAAGTAATTGTTGATAGATATTTGTTACCACTTTATTATTCATATTTTTATCTTTTTTGTTCTTCTTAAAGAAGACATTTTAACATTTCTTCTAATATTGGTTTGGGTGATGAACTCCTTCAGCTTATTTCCTGTTTGAGAAGCTGTTTGATGTTAAATGATAACCTTGTCAGGAAGAGTCATCTTGGTCATAGGTGCTTACTTTTCATTACTTTGAATATTTCTTACCAATCCCTTCTGGCCTGCAGTTTCTTTTTCTTTCTTTCTTTCTTTTCTTTTCTTTTATTATTTTTAGAGAGAGAGACAGGGAGAGAGGCAGAGAGGCAGAGAGGCATCAAAGTATGGATGCCTTTTACCTGCCTCCAGCTACAGAGCTGGCTGGAGACCTGGCTTGTAACCTGGCCATGTGCCCTGGCTGGGAATTGAACCAGCGACCTTTGGGTTCACAGGCTGGCACCTTATCCACTGTGCCTCCAGCCAGGGCTACAGTTTCTTTTGAGAAATAAACTGGAAGTCTTATGGGCACACCCTTGTAGGTAACTAACTGCTTTTCTCTTGTTGCTTTTAAGAGTTTCTTTGTCTTTAACCTTTGACATTTTATTTTTATTTTTTGATAAATTTGTTATATTTTTACAAATATATGTGTCTGTGATATGATATGTGTATTGCATTGTGTGCCCACCACCAAAAGTCAAATCATCTTCCATCACCATATGTTTGTCCCCCTTTACCCTTTATTTCATCTCCTACCCCTTCCCTTTGGTAACCACCATTCTGTTGTCTGTGTCTACGAGTTTCAGCTTTATATTCCACATATGAGTGAAATCATATGTCCTTAGCTTTTTCTGACTTATTTTGCATAGCATAATACTCTCAAGGTCTATGCATAGTCACAAATGGCAGCATTTCATCTTTTCTTACGTCTGAGTAGTATTCCATCCTTGGCCACCATTAATAATGCAGTTTTTTAGTGAAACATCAAATCACCCAGGTGACTCAGCTACCCTACAAGCCCAGATTTGGTGCCCTGTGACTTCTGGCTTTTCCCAAAACTAAAATCGTCTTCGAAAGGGAAGAGGTTTCAGACTGTCAATGAGATTGAGGAAAATATGGCAGGGTAGCTAATGGCAACTGGGAGAACTGTGTGAGGTCCCTAGGTGCCTACTTGGAAAGGCATCATTGTCCTAAGTACAATGTTCCTTTTATCTTGTATCTTCTTCAGTAAATGTCTCTGTTTTTCACATTACATGGCCAAATACCTCCTGGGCAGACCTCAAATATATTAAGACACCAATTGTACATTTTAAATAAATGCAAACTCTGTTGACGGTAAGTCTGATTTCCACTCCCAACTTAGGAAATGTCCACTCCCAAGTGGGAGATCATGCCAACTGGCTGCATGATACAGTCAGCACCATCAATCCACTGTACGCTGCTGCTTTGTTTGCCTGGCTCTCTGCATGGGCTGCATGGGCTGCTGGTGCCCAAGGGAGTGCATCAGTTCCTCCACAGTAAACCAAGGACCACCATCTACTTAGGCTCAGGTATAGCTTTTTGCCCTCAACTCTATACACAGAAGCACTGTGTATGAATATATTTCACTGATACTTTGTTTCACCTGGAAAAATTATTCATTCTCTCTCTTTTAGTATCCTTTTCCCCCAAGAGTTGGGCCTTTTTATTCTCAACTCTAGAAATACTAAAGATTTAGTCCATGCCATTTCTCTGATAATGAAACATGATAGACTCAGGCTTGGCATACAGAGGACCGACCTATTTAATACATACTGTCATGACTTCCTGGGTTGAACAACTTATCATCCTTACCCTTTGAAGACAAAAGCCTGATAGCTCTGAACAATAGGGCAGAGGTTTCAAAATGACAACCTACAAGTTATAGCGTAAGGCAGATATGTTTTGTTTGGTCCATACAATATTTAAAATATTTTTGAATTATTGCAAAATTTTAAAAGGACAATTTGCTATAAAAATTTAGATTTCCCTCCCTTCTTTAAAAATAAGATCTGACATCATTGCTGCAAAATTCTCACATGGCAACATTTGTCAAGGTCTGAGCAGCAACTTCTTCCTTTAGGTAGGGAAGCCATTTATCTGGCTTCTATCATGTTACATACTTGCTTGTCTCTCCCATAGCATTTGAGGTTATAACCTCTACAATAGAATATCTTGTACCCTAAGGTTCTGTTTACCCTCTATAGCAGGCTGGGTAATGGCCCCAGAAAATATCCTAATCCAAACATCTGGAACCTGTGAGTGTGTCCTTACCTGACAAAAGAGATTTTGCAAGTGTGATTAAATTAAGGATCTTGATATGAAGAGATTATCCTGGATTTTGCAGCCAGGCCCTAAATGCAATTACCATTGTCCTTACAAGAGGGGGCCAGAAAGAAATTTGATGATATGAAAAGGTAATATGACCATGGAAGCAGGTGGAGAAAAACCAATGTAACCAGCAGAGCCATGAGCCAGGACAAATGAGGACAGCTTCCAGAAGATGAAAAAAGCAAGGCAAAGGATCCACCTCAAGAGCCTCCAGAGGGAGAATTTCCTTGCAGACACCTTGATTTCAACCTAGTGAAACTGACTTCCACAACAATGGGAGAATAAATGTGTGTTGTTTGAAGCCAGGCACAGGGAACTAATACACCTTCCTAGATGGGAATGTGAGTTTGGGAGGAGAATACTTAATGGAATGTATTCTCTTATGAGCAAAAAGGGAACCCACTAGCATCGCTTTTGCTAAAAGCCATATAAACAGAGCATAAGTAAATCTCTATCAGGCCACTTGAATTTGGTGATCCTTCTCATATCACTGTTACACATTTTCCCATGTTAAAGCAATTTACAGTTCAGGGGGTTTGTTTTTAACAGGTTATTCCCAGAATCATGTTGGGTTTATTCATACAGAGTGATCAATTCTCTACCCACCATGTAAACAAATAGAAGACCTAAATATCACTCTATAGGTTTATTACTATCTACTTTCCTTCATCATCACTGGAACCTATAATGAGAAAAACTGATTAAATTATTTGAGTTGCTAGGAAAGAATCCTGAATACCCATACAGTGAGATGGATGTGTAACAGTGGGAAATTGTAACCCATTCCACCATTCTTTTGACATTGTTTCTGTAAGTGCTGACTCTGACTAATATGTAGATGAACAGCATGCTTATATAAAAATTCTAGGAATGAATTTCAAAAGATACAGACTCTGACCTCCAGGCATCCCAGGTTTGGGAGATTTGCTGACTTTCATCCATGGAGCCAGAATGACATGAAACCAGGATGACTAAACCAGGATAATGTACACCAGAGCATCTCTTGTCTTACCAGAATGGACTGTATTACTCTACACATAGAGAACTTTTCATCCCCCTTGCTTGATCTCCTCATTCTGTTACCCTTTCTCTCCTTATAAAAACCTCTGCCTTGGCCCTGGCTGGTGACCCAGTGGATAAGGCACCGGCCTGCAAACTCAAAGGTCACTGGTTTGATTCCCAGACAGGGCACATAACCAGGTTGCAAGCCAGGTCTCCAGCCAGGTCTGTAGCTGGAGGCAGGTGAAAAGCAACCACACATTGACATCTCACTACCTCTCTCTAAAAATAATAAATAAAATCTTAAAAACAAAACAAAACAAACTTCTGCCTCTGCTGAGAGGTGTCAGATGGATTTTGAGACATGAATCCCTCATCTTCCAGATGGCCAGCATCTCAATTAACCACTTTCCTTTACATCAGCACCTGCTTCTCAAGTATTGGCTTTTGTAGCAGCAGGCAGCTGGACCTGTGTTCAGTTACAGATGGATAATGTGGAGAAAGCTAGATCACATTTGAATTTATCTACTCAAATCCAATGAATCTATAAAATATTAGTTTAGAAAAGCCCATTTTAATCATAAATGGGAATTGTTTCTTGTCTCAGTTTAGAAGAGAGAAATAAACATTTGGAAGATTTAATGAAGAGGCCCAGAGATAGAGCCAGAAAAGCAAGGTAAGTTTTTTTCTTTTCATATATAATTTTTTTTAACTTTAGAATGCATGTATAATAATAAGTAGTACATTGAAATTTTTAAATATTGATTTTAGAGAGAGGATGGGAGAGAGGAAGAGGGAGGGTGGGAGAGACAGACAGACATCAATTTGTTGTTCCATTTATTTGCTGGTTGATTCTTGTATGAGCCCTGACCTGGGCGTATAGAGACGACATCCAAACTAACTGAGCTACCCAGATGTGGCATAAGTGATACATTTTTTAAAGTTTTTTTTTCTTGTCTCAGTTTAAGAGTAAGTAAGCTATTATATGAATGTGCTTGTTTTTTATTGTTTATTGCCTAGCATAAAATAGTTGCTTAATAAATGGGTTTTATGTAATCTGAATTAGAAGGCCTGGTTCCCTGCCCTCATGTAACTTCTGATCACTTCTAAAGAAGACACTAATAAAGACTATGAGTTAAGATTTTCTCTGCAATAAAACAGCTTACTCTGCTATAAATATATAGCAGACCAGATTTCCTTACACTAGTGTTAACTCTCATCAGTATTTGATGCTACAATATATATGTGCCAATCTAATGGGATTAAGACCATAATAGCAGGATTTTAAAATCAGACTATTCCTGGCCTAATTCCTGAGATGCTAACATTTACTAGTCCTCAAAATGAGAGTGAGTTTTCCCAATGTGCAGAGGTTCTGAAGTAAATTTCAAAGAACTTGTTTCATGACTCATATTCCTTGGCCAGATCCAATATATAAAAAGTGCAGAGAGTGGGCAAAATGAGAGAAGAGATTTCTTTGACTCTGTCAGATCTTGAGCCCCCATTTCCAAGTAATTGTACCTCTTTTACCTAAATGCTTACGAAGGGGTTTCCTGGAGCTCACCACAAGAGCTTCAAAATGCTTTTCCTGAAAGTTGGGAAACAGAATCAGCGACGCATTCATGCCTGAGAAAACTAACACAAGCTGAAGCAGCACAAGGATAAAGGGGCTGTGTTGGGGTGGCCTACTCTCCCTGAGATAGTGATCAGTATAAAGGATATATGTGATAATTTCTTAAGAACCATGCAGGCGAGAGTTGAGTTATTCTGGGCTCTGCCCAAGGCTGCCTGGAAGAGTCCCAGCTGCAAGAAGCTAGCTGAAAGGGGGCACCCATTCTTTGGGGCTGATGAAGAAATATCAAGTGACCATCAGAGGAGATGCATCAGTCTGGGTCAAGGGAATTGTAAGAGATAGATCCTTAGTAAAGGCTTAACTACAAAGAAAGGGAATCAGCTTTAGCCATTTGCCAAACCCAGAGATTCTGTAGCCACCCAGACAACTAAGAATGTCCTGCCCTGGCTGGTGGCTCAGTGGATTGAGCACTGGCCTATGAACCCAAAGGTCGCTAGTTCAGTTCCCAGCCAGGGCACATAACCAGATTGCAAGCCAGGTCTCCAGTCAGGTCCATAGTTGGAGGCAGGTGAAAGGCAACCATACATTGATGTCTCTCTCCCTCTCTGCCTTTCTCCCTTCCCCTCTCTCTAAAAATAAAATAACCAACCAAAAAAAAAAAAAAAAAAGAATGTCCCTATGGCCTTACTTCCCCTGTCTCCTGCTGCAAATGGAGGAGGTTATGAACAAAGAGAGCAGAAACTAACCTCCAAGGGCAGGTGGTGTCTACCAACTAAAGCCTTAGCTGAGAGAAGAGGAGTTCTACTTTTGAATGAAGGTATTTAAGACTGGACATTCTGCTTACTGAATTGAGTCTGTGCTTATGCCTCACAGTAACGACTGACTGTTACCTTAGTGTAAGTAAAAAATCCACTGGGCCTGCCGTGTAGTCAGCCAATGGCAAAGGAAAAGCTTCCTCCCTGGGTGACAGAAGTCCGAAGGAGAAGGAGGAGGCAGACATTAAATTTTCATTTTGATTATATCATGGGTCCTGTTTGTTTAGCATACCATTTGTAAATACAACTATGTTTTAAAAATCAACCCCCTTAGCAGACTTACATTAGTATTTGCAAAGTGATAAGTTAACTACAATTTTTTTTAACATGAAATGGTATGATCGATCTGATGATTAGCGTATCAGACACTCAGTGATTACTAATTTAAACTGAATGTGAATCTTTGGAGTTGCTGAGAGAATCTGTGAAATATTTTTCTAGAATGTTTTCAAAATAAGAAAATTTGCATATAAATGTACACATTTGTCACTGGTTCAGATATTTGTTTATTGTATAAAATGCAGCCTTTTTCACAACCAATTTGAGGCCCATTCGTATAGATTAAGCTTGCTTAATTAAGCAAGGGGGTGAGGTGGAGCAGAAGAGCAATTTAGGCTCTTTCCTGGAAATTTTAAGACTTACATCAGCCTTCAGCCACCACTGTCCATGAAGCCTTCCATGGGCCGACTGACCATGCTGACGTCAGCATAGGAACACCCTGTAGACAGCCTGGGCATTATCTCAAAAGTATGATGCTGCTTTTGCTAATTGTCTTCAGTAGAGGAAAAAGTGAGAGAAAAGTGGGCACTTTAATAGTTTCAGGTGTCTTATTTTTGTTCTAGTTCTTAATCATTTTCAAGGAAATTTGTTAGGTTTTCAAGTAACAGCCACAGTTTTATCCTAAGTAAATCTATAAGAATGTTAAAACGTAATGAGGCTGTGAGTCAATATATTTACATAATTACAGTGAAAATGATTCAAACATAGTGAAAAGCTTTATCTTAATCTTTAAGGTTCTCACTGTTCTTTGCCAAATGACAGTTTCTCCTTGAGTGAGGGAAAGAATATCTTAAATAACAGCATATTTGGTTCACTATATATTTTAGTTTTCTACACCACCACCACCACCTCTTATATATATATATATATATATATATATATATATATATATATCCCTCTTTCTGTTTCTTACAGACCAAGAAAATTAGAAAATCATCCAACATTCATGACCATGGTAGGTCGTAATGATGATCATTATAAAGAATGTTATATTGCCATGTAATTTGATAATAACACAAGATTAAATATTAGTTCCCAAATTTACATTTCAGTAATGCTCAGGTTAGCTTTCCCTTCTATTGTCAGATGAGGGCCTCTTTGACTTCTTCTTTTTTTAAACTGTCATTTTTGTTAAGGTTTTGTTTATTATTTTCAGAGAGAGAAGGAAGAGAGGCAGAGAAAGAGAGAAGCATCAATGTATGGTTGCCTTTCACCTGCCTCCAGCTATGGACCTGGCTTGCAACCTGGTTATGTGCCCTGGCTGGGAATCGAACCAGCGACCTTTGGGTTCACAGGCTGGCGCCTTATCCACTGTGCCACCAGCCAGGGCCTCTTTGACTTTTGATCATAGTTCGTCCTGTAATTGGAAGCCTCTCTCTTTGGACTTTTCTTAACTTCATCCCCACAGCTAGTGCTTTATGTCAAGCCCTTATCATGTTTCTTCTGGCTGACCACATTCATCTCTAATTGGTGTTTCTGCCTCCAGTTCTGCTCCACATCTCTGTCTTCCACAGAAAAGACAGAGTGATCTTTCAGAAGCCAAATATGATTATACCCTTCCCCCTTCAGTAGTTCTCAGTTGCATTCAGGACCAAATCCAGTCTCCTTAGCCCAGCACATAAGGTCCTTTATGGTCTAGCCCTTTCCTTCCTATCCAGTCTTCTCATCCACTGCTTCTTCCTTGTCATCATATACACCAACTATCTCTAACCACTTGAAACTTTCTAAACATGCTGTTGTTTTTATGCCTTCTTGTTATTGTCCATGCAGCTTCCCCTACCTAGAATGCTCTCTTCTGACTCCTTTCTAACACCCTTACTTCAGTAACCATCTCAAAAGTACCTCCCAGCTCAAGCTCCATCCCCTCTATGATGCCTTTCCTGCCCTGTCTACTGACTTGCTCCCTCCTATGTTTCCACACTGTGCCCTTTGATGCAACAACATCTATAACATTTCATACGGTTCTCTGCTTACCTGTCCCCTGACTTGACTAGAACTCTTTTAGTTCAGGAATTGCCTCATATTTATTTTGGTATTCCCAAACACCTATTCCTTAATAGGTACTAAATAGAAGTGAATGTTAGACTGGCTTGGGACTCAGGACCAAAGCTACACTCGCTGGTGTAATTCCTAATAGGAGACACAGCTGCTGCTGCCCCTATCCCACCCTAAGCCAGGGACATGTATTCATAAATACATGGCCTATTTGTGACACAGCTCTGTAGAGGAGGGGTACAATGAAAGGTCTTCACTCTGTATGCCCCACTGAGACCCAGCTGTTGGAATAGTTGAGTTATAAAGACGCTTAATACTACCAATTCTTAGTTATATTGTGCTGGCGAGTCACTTCGTGGACTATTAGATTCTTGCGTCTATTCCTTTTTCATCATTCTGCCAGCTGGCAGCCAAGCCAAGGAAGATGAAACACAACCATCCTTATTCCTTATCTTGTTTCTTTTCTTTTCTTTTTAAGATTTTATTTATTATTTTTAGAGAGAGGGGAATGAAGAGAGGCAGAGTGGGAAAGAGAGATCGATGTATGGTTGCCTTTCACTTGCCTCCAGCTACAGACCTGGCTGGGGACCTGGCTTGCAACCTGGTTGTGTGCCCTGACTGGGAATTCAACCAGCAACCTTTGGGTTTGCAGGCTGTCACCTTTCCACTGTGCCACCATCTAGGGCCTTATCCCATTTCTTAATGGGAAAAAGTTGAAACAACGAAAAATAATGCTTAAGTATCATATTGGCACTGTTATATTCATCTATCAATAGTTTTTTCTTATATCACTTTTCCAGATGTAATCAACTATTTTGTCACTGAATGCCTGTCTTTCCTGAAAACTTAACTTTTTTTCCTTTCAATTTTAGATGCCAGATATTTTAGAAGGAAATAGAAATGATTTAGATTAAACGGGACTGAAGATTAAACATAAATCATTTTTGTCAACCACTCCAGGAGGAGAGTCGCTAATAAGATTAATATCCAGATCAACTTGTACAAATGATACATTAAAATTGCATAAATGGTGAAATTTTACATTCCAAAAAATGTGATTACTTTCTAATGTCATCCTGTAAACTGTTAAACATATTCTACTTTAATAAAACTAGATGAATACAATGGCTTGTTTTCCAAATATCTATTTTCATTTTCACAGAATATTACTCCCATATTATCAAGTCTTTAATGACACACAAAAATAGTCATGTATCTCATTTCAACCATTTTTTTCCCCCTGTAGGACATTCTTTTTCTTTCTAAGCAGATGGGCTCTTCCTACTGGTAACCAAATTTAAAGGGACTCTAATTTGAAATCCTTTGGAATTAAACCCAAGATGAAAGAAGAGGACTGGACTTTTGAGACCTAAACTTTATAATTTCTACATTAACATGGGTTTGAGGAGTTAGTTCTGAATTTAAACAAAGGAACCAGATATAACTGATTTTGTAAGATATATCAGAAGGATAAATGAACATTTATTTCCCTTTTGATAAATCCAAGAGCCAGGATGGAGGTGTAAGTGTTGAATCAAAAATATACCTTGAGTGAAAGGGAAGAAATTATTTTATTCCACTGAAATTAGTTTTTTACTTAAATTAGGTAAGTACAAAAGAAAAATATATATCTGGCCCTGAAGAAAGTGCTGAACAAATAAAAACTATTATTGTTGTTATTTTTGTTGGGGAATTCTTTAAGACAGGTCTTACTTGAATTTTGAAACATAAACTGCTTAATTTCTCATTCAAAAAGTTGCAATAAAATTTAAGACAAATCATCAGAAATGCACAGTGTTTCAGAAAATTAAGCATTAAAAGCTTTGGAAGTGATTCAAGTGTTAAAAAAAGATATTATCATCATCATCACGTTTCATGGTATCCTCTAGGGAAAATTAAAATATTATAAAAGAAAGACAAATTTTAAAATAAAGTTAGCAAAAAAATTAAAAATAAAATTAAAAATTAAAAAATAATAAAATAAAGATAGCTAATGCAACACCCAGAATCTGCACATGGATATGAAGAAACAGTTGGAATGCAAGTATTAATACAGATTTTCTACATACAGGACTGTGTGTGTAAATGCTACATTTGTCATATATATTGTTAGGTGTTTATGATCTTTTATCTACAGGTTGTCGCAAAATGAATGTGCCTCCTTTGGTGCATGGCTCAAGGATGCAGAGTCTAAGGCAATTCTCCTTTCAATAAACATTCAGTGAGTGTCAAACTATGTGACAGCCTCTGTGTTAGATGCCAAGCATACAAAGAAAAATCAAGCAAAGATCACCACCAAGGAAGGACTCCATAATCTATTGGGGGAGCTAGATAAATAAACTGTGTTTCAGAATAGTGTAGGTGTAGCTGCTCAAGAGTGTTTTAAAAGCATAGGTGAATGCCCCTGACTATGTGAGAAAGGCTCAGGGAAGATTTTACAGAAATGGTGACACCTGAGCCAGATCATTGTAGCTGCTTGGGTACCCCATAGATGGGAGAGGACACTCAAGAGCCTGGAGGCCTGAGACACCCTGTTGCAGTCCCTGAATCCCAAGTACTGTCTAAAGCCCATGCTCTTCCTATGAAATGCAACAAAGATGATCATGTTAAATGCCATGCTAAGAAACTCGGTCATCATCATATGAGAAGCTCTGAAGGATAAGCAACAGGAGGGATGTGATAAGACATACATTTTTGAAAGATCACCCTAGTAGTGATATAAAGGGTATATTGATGGTAGGTGATGCTAGAAATAGAAGTACCAGTTAAGATACTGCTACCATGCTCCAGGCAAGAAAAAAATGAGTTCTGGAAATAAAACAGTGGCAATAGAAATAAAGACTCCCCTGCCCTCACCCATTTCAAATGCCCATCCCAAGTCCAGGTTGTCACCTGTGTTTCTGATTGGTTATAAATCAGAGGTTCCTAATGAACTCCTCCTTAGGTTCAGTTAATCTGCTAGAGTGGCTCGCAGAACTGAGGGAAACCCTTGTACTTACATACCTACCAGTTTAGTAAAGGAAATAGAGGAACAACCAAAGGAAGAGATACACAGGGTTAGATCTGGGAGCTTCTGTCTCTGTGGTTGGGGAACGTCACCCTCCCAGTATTTGAATGTGTTCATTAACCTGGAGGTCCCTGAACCCTGCGTTTTGGAGATTTTATGGAGGCTTTGTCACAGAGGCATGATTATTAACTCCATTTCCAGTTCCTCTCCCCTTTCTAGAGAATGGAGTGTGGGTCTGAAAATTCCAAGCTTTAATCACAGTTTGGTCTCTCTGGTGAGCAGCCCCCATTCAAAAGTCCACCCAGAGTTACCTCATCAAAATAAAATATGCTCCTAGTGCTCTTTTCACTTAGGCATTTACAAGGGTTTCAGGAGCTCTGTGCCAGGAACTGGGGCAAAGACCAATATTATATATTTTTTCTATTACCTTACACATAGGTATAAAAACTACAGTACATAAACACACACAGAATTACTATAATTAAGATCTTTTGATATACTTGCCCCTTTATTGAGGGATTTACATACCATTAAATTCACCTAGCGTAAGTGTACAAGGTAATAACCTGTAGTAAATTTTTAATCATACAATAATTACCACATCTAGTTGTAGACCTATTTCCATCACTTCCACTCCCCAAATTTCCTCTGACCTGTTTGTAGTCAATCGTTGCTTCCACCCCCAATTTCTCTAGGATTCTGGTTAGTCTTTCTTATTCCAGGGAACATGAAGAAAGGTTATTAGGACAACTTGGTCACCGCTGCGTTTGAGCTTGAGGTGTTGAGCATTGAGGCGACGGTGGGGCTAAGCTTTGGTGTATTTCCCTGTCTTCTGCCATGATCCCTCTCATTTTTTGCAGAGGCCAGCTAGCAAGCTAAATTGGAGTTTGATAGAGACCAACACCGCTGTGAGAATGGCACGGGTCCCTCCTATATCCCTGGGATGTGATTGTGTTTTTAGTTTACTCTTCTGGCTGCAGAGGGGAGTGGTGGTGGCAGTTTCAGAAGCTTCCACTAGGCCCTTCATACTCTTAATAGCTTTTTCAAACACCATTGCATCTGTCCTTTCAGGAACCAGATATTGAGAGGTCTGATAACTCGAGGGATACTAAGAGGGGCCAAGTTGGTATTTTGGGTCCTGGATACAATGTCAGTTCAGACGTTGTGCCCAACAAGCCTGTAAAAGTTGGCGATCCCCTTCCTCAACTCATGGTCACTGTGAGTAAATGTGCATAGGTCCCTTTGAGGAAGGGTGGGGTATTCACTACTGAAGACCAATTGTGGTGGTGTTTCAGGGATCCTCCTCACAGGAAGCTGGCTTCTCTTCAGTTACTGGGCTCTGAGACTGAGAACTGGCTCAGGCCAACCTGAGAAACAACATGACTTTTTATTGGGGTACTTACCCTCAGACTCCTGTTCTTTCTTGATTTATTTTACTATATAAATTAAGCAATAAGTTGGGTGCTCATCTATCTTATTAACCTTCATCATGGCTCTCTACAGGTTATTCCTTCTGTTTGTCCCCATCACCTCTCCCCCAGTCTGACTTTGCAGCTCATGCACCTTGTTTCTGTTGGTTAAATAGTGTCACTAGCCATCTGTCATCCCATTGCTATCAGCCCTTTTCCATACACAGCATCTCTTATCCACAACCCCAGTCTATGGAGGACAGCTGACCATTGGTCTCAGCAAGCCTGGATTCTGCCTCACCAGTGCATGCCTTATTGCTTTGGTAACAGAATGACCTCCCACAGAACATCACTGGTGAATTTCCAGCCTTACTTTTGTATCTATTCCAACAGGTCCAAATTGAGGGGCCAGGCAGAGAGAAGGAGGTGGGTAGAGAGGTGGAAGGAAACTAGGAAAGCATGGTTGTCACTGAGCCTAAGAAAACAAGAGTTAAAAGAGGGGTTAGGGAGGGAGGGCTCGGATGATGATTTTTGGACTTAGCAAAATTATATTTTAGTGCAGGGGTAGAAATATAAGCCCATTTAGAATAAACAGGAAAGGTAATTAAAAGGTGAGTTAGGGAAGTTCTACTATGTCAAAAAGTAGAGAAGTGAGGCTGTTGCTGAAAGGGAACAGAGGCCACAGGAGAATTTTGCTTTTTAAGATGGGAAATATTATAGTTTATTTGTATGTCGATAGGAGCAATGAATTGGAGAAACAAATTTAATAGGAAGTAAAGAAGAGAGACTATTTTCAGAATTACATGTTTTGAGCAGGAAATTGTATCCAAACCACAAATGATAGCTGGATTTGATAGGTCTATAAACATTTTTTATTGTAACAGCAAGGAAGGCAGGCCATGAGTGTATGGGTGGAGGTAATTATGCAAAACCTAGTTCTTTTTTTTAAGCCTTTGCTAGATGAATGAACACTGAAGCCTTTGCTTGCATATAGTAAATGTAACTTTTTTTACTTGATATTTTTTCATTTCTTATTAGGTCTACAATTGAAATTAGATTGCAGATATGAGGAGGAAAAGTGTCACTTGTTAACAACAAATTCAATAAAGATTTTCTGAGTTACTGCTGGGTGCTAGGCGCAAAAATTCCTGGCCTTGCCCTGATGAGGTGGCTCAGTTGGTTGGAGTGTCATCCTGTACTCCAGTGGATTCCAGGTTTGATCCATGGTCCAGGCACATACCTAGGTTGCAGGTTCCATCCTAGCCCGGGTGCTTCTGGAAGCCAACTGAGGGATGTTTCTTTTACATCAATGTTTCACTCTCTCCCTTCCTTTCTCTCTAAAATTAATAAGCATATCCTTTGGTGAAGATTTTTTTTTTTAAGTGTATTAAACAAAAAAGATCCCTGGCCTCAAGATGCTAACAGGAGACAGATAGGGCACATAATAAACTATATATTATGTTAGAAGATAACAAATGCCATGAAAAAAAAGGGAGACTAGAGAGAAGGGAGTGGAGGGAGAGAGAGAGAGAGTGCCAACAGGGGAAAGGAGGGAGAAGGGCTATAGTTTTAAATTAAGAAGTGAGGATAAGCTCTACTGACAGTTGAGCAAAGGTTTAAAAGACATAAGGAAGTTTTTTAGCTAGACAGTTACCTACAGGAATAAAGCAGAACAGAAACCAGTGCTATTAAGTATATTTGCTAATGCTGATGAGGAAACTCCTAAGTAATCAACAGGAAAGAATGCTCTGCTTTTATAAATTTTAAGTGACTAAAGTAACAAAAGTGGAAAATCAACTGTGGATTTGCCTGAGCTGTGTGCATGAGAATAACCTGAATGTGGTAAATTCCTGGAAAACAATGATCTTCAAGGTGATAGGTACGAAGGTGGCTGTGAGACAACATGGGGGAAAATTTGGTCAGACCTAAATAAATTAGTAGAAAGAATTCTTAATTCCATAAATTAAAGATTGATTGTAACCAACTAAGGGGGAGAGGCCTTGAGTGAGCACCTAGGTAAAGCTGCTTACTATAGGGATAATGTAGGTCACAGAAATGCAGAATTTGTGGGCACTAAGATCAGGACGAGGATTTTATCTCCCTGATCCACAAGCTACTGCTTTTTATGACAATTGGATAATTACACAAGGCTCTGTTTCCTTTTTGTATATTGTTTCCCTAGGTTGATCACATCAGCCACATCCAGAGTAAGCAGACTTTTATTTTTTCTTCCTCTACCTTTAGTAGCTGTCTAAAATTCAAGTCCCCAGTGAAATATATTAGTAATCATTTAATAACATAATTGGAGTTCAAGTCCCAGTTTAAGCCTAAACTGGATTATCCTCACAGGTTTACACTAATGTCTAAACATGTCATAAGAATTGGAGAGACAAAACTACTGGGATTCCCTTTAACATAAAGAATGAGACTCTTCCCCACCAGAAATCAGTCTCCTGAAGAAAAAATCTGTGAGAAACTCTTGGCCCAGTGACAGAGAGAGTGATTTCGAGTTTAGCAGAATATCTGCATCATTTTTTACATCCCACACTGGTTTCTTTCTGGTGTTAGGGGAAAGAGAGCAGCAAGTTAAATAGAGGGATGTGTTTGTCAAAAGACCCTGTCAGACAGCAGGTCTGAAACAGAAAGTGCCTCCAAGTTGGGAAGGAAGATTCCCAGGCACATCCAAGTGGGGTCAGTACCCTGGTGGCTTTGGCACAGGTGGCAACTTTGGGAGCTGTGAGAAAGACTGGAAGCAGTAACAAAGTGGGACTATGCCATTTTAGGGAGTCCCTCCACTTCTGAGGGCAGGGCGTGCTTTGTGATAAGGGTGGCCTGGCAGAGAGGAGTGGAGCAGAATTGGTTTAGCCCAGCCCTGCCTGGTGGTGACTTTCACAGACAAAAATAGTGGCCGAGACAGCCACTTACAAGGGGCCTCAGGGCAAGGAGGCCTTGAGCATGGCCAGTCCCGGAACAGAACAGAAGGTATTCTAGGCCAGTGGGGCAGGAAGGCTGGAGCTAGACTGTTAGGTTTAAATTGAGCTACTTGGCCATCGACTGGCTTTTAAGTCTTGGTCAATTATTAACTTTTCTATGTTTGTTTTCTTCTCAGTATAATATCCAGCTCACAGGGTTTTTAAAAGATTAAATTAGATTATACATGAAAACACAATTCTAGGGGGCAGTGATTGGCAATAGTAAGCACACAATCAAGTTAGCTTGTTTTATCATCCATATGACATGTCACGTTGGTCTTAGTCCCACAATACCTGGTATTCAGATTGTTGAAATGCATGGGAATACTAATTATTGGAAGCAACCCAAGCAAAGTCCAAACTCGATGGGAAGGAAATTCAAGGGTATTGAATAGCCTTTGCTGCCCCCATCATGTATTAGCCAAATGCTTTTTATACGCCAGGCACTGTTCAAAGTGATTTATAACTCTGGCATGTCACCCAAGGATTTAAAATTGTCACTATAGTGCTCGCTTCGGCAGCATATATACTAAAATTGTCACTATAGGTGAGGATATGGGCAGACAGGGAAAAAGGTTTACCACTGTAAATATTTTTTATGCTTTTGGGGAGTTTTAAAACTGTTCCAAAACATACCGCTTTTCAACACTACTACAGCTCATGCTCCTTCCTTCCCTATGATTTAAAATTATATACAGACTTTCTCGCGGCAGATACCAAAAGGAACATCACTCAAGTAACAAGTGACGGCGTTAATCAATTGGGGTGGGCGGGCAGGGCACACTAGCAGACCCACCGCAGGTCGCCGGGCCGCTCCTCGGAGAAAGGCGGGCTCTCGCCGGAATCTCAGAGGCCCAGCACCGGCCCACGTGACGCCCCGGCCTCCCGCGCACCCCCAGCAGGAGCCGAACTTCAGCCACGTAGGCGGCGCCGCTCGGCCACAGGAGGGGGCGTGGCGAGGGGCCGCGTAGTACGTGTCCCGCCCCTCCCCGCCCGGAGCCCGGATGAAGAGTAACGCCATTAACGCAGGAGTCACTGAGAGCTTTAGGGGACGGCGACTGGACACAGACTGGCCGCGCCATGAGACTCCTCCCCCGCCTGCTTCTGCTTCTTTTGCTTGTGTTCCCTGCCACCCTCTTGCTCCGAGGCGGCCCTGGAGGTGAGGCGAGGGGAGTGGGTAGCGGGGCTCGGCGGGGAAGGAGATGCCAGTGACCGCAAGTTTAATGCTAGAAGCGGCGGCGGCTCGTGGGTCGCACGTCCACGTCGCCGGTTTCCCGCCGCCTCCTCCTCGACCCCAGGCTAGTAGTAGGATCCCACGGGGCGAGTGCGACGAGATCCTGTTGGGGCCTCTGCCGCTTCCGCGCGGAGCACTGGGCAGTGCCGCGACCTTGCTGGGTGGCAGGGTGGGCGCCTGACGGCCCGCCCCTGGGACCCGCACCCGAAGCTGGAGCTGGAGCCGGCGGGCTGGCTGGAGGAGGACGAGAAGGGGCACTGGGCACGGCAGGGCCCGTTTTATTCTGGCCGCCTGCAGCACCTCTCCACCCCCAACCCACAGGCTCTGGGCTGACGTGTCTTTAGTTACCGCGCTTGGAGGGCGTCCTCATTCATTTGCTAAAATCTTTGTTTTCTAGAAATCTAAACTCTTGGAGAACTTCCCATTTAGAATCCCCTGGTCGTGTGTGTTGTCAGGAGACTTGGATTTCAGAAAAGCTCCCCATTGTCACCCCGAATTGTCCATCCTGCGGTTAGTTCCAGGCCGACGGAAGAGTCTCTGTGGGATGCCTATTACTTACACCCCTTTTCCCCTCTACTTTCTTTGTAACTTATTTTTGTTTCTTGGAGTTATCGTGTCCTGTAAAGCTCGAGTTTGACATTTATTACCTAGGTTTATTCCTTACAACAGTTAACCTGGTGTGAAAATAATTTAGAAAGCAGAACATTAAAAATGTGGAGACTTGCTTTCTTGCCCTGGTTCGATCATGAACTCTCATTTTTCTCATCTGAAAATGTAGTCTGACTGAGAGATTCACTAGAATTCCTAGCTGAAGCAAGCTGTGTGGCAAAATGAATGATAGTGACAGAATGATAGTGACTGACTGGCTTCTATTTAGTGGGTAGAAAACCAAGTGTGAAAATTAACCAGAACCATTAATGGATTCATTTACATATTGAGGGATTCTTTTCCTTTTATCACTTGCACGCTGACTTGTTCTCATTTATGTTTTTTTTAAAGCTAAATTACCAATTCTGTATACAATTCAGACTATTTTTTTCAGTTGTTTAAACTTTTTTTTTTTAAAGAAACATCGGTATCTATACTGAACTGGGTAGCTAAACATTTTTTTATAAGAAATGGTCTTTCTTTCAAAAGATGTTTCCCCTTATTTTTTTACAGTTGAAAATTGGTAGATTTTTATAGGCACAAAACTGTTATTGGTTAACATAAAATAGTTTAATATCCACTGAAAGGGAGGGTGAAAAGCCATATGTTTCAGTCCCGAAATTTAAGTACAGCTTTATTATGTCATACCTAGATATTTTTCTTACTGGCTTTTTGTTCCTTTAGATTTTCTTCTTTTCTTGGCTGTTTTCTTACCAGTTTTTAAAAATGACTGTTCAGGAAGAAGTAGAACTGAAAAGACTTGCCTTCATTGTCCTTACTATGTACTGTTTCTCTTAATTATTGCAGCATATGCACATGCTTCCTTTCCCACATTTTCCCCCTCTGCTGAATTGCCACATCATCATTCTTCCTGGGAAATGTTGGAAGAGTCTCTAGAACTTTGAGATTTTTTTTGAGAGTCTTGCCTGAAATAGATTTAATGTGACTTATTTAGAATATATTTGTATATAAAATTAGGATTTATAATTTCTTGGCATTATACTTATGTTTAACTTAGTATTTTCGTATTAAGTGTAGGGGAAATAAGTATCATATTTGAAGCCTTATGCAAAAATAAAGGCATGCTTTCTCTGCTATCAACCCTGAAGTTGACAGTACAGTTTTTTTACTAAACGATGTGTTTTATGCAAGCTAGTTTGTACAGAGATGCCATACAGATAAATTTGTTCCTCGGAATTACATGCTATCAAGGTCTAAGAGTTTGAGTTATAGTCAGCTCTAATAACAGTGTTTCTTGCCTAGATAATGAGATGGCTTTTTTCTTTTAGTCTTGAGTAATTTTGTTCTTTTATTTTGTATGGTTAATGACAAAGATTAAATTTTGGAATTTTTTAAACTTATTTTCCATTATTTGTGTTACAAAATTGCTTAAAGTTCTTTATTTGAACTTCAAGGCATTTTTAGTTTCAGTTCATTTTTTTTTTCAACTGTTAAGTGCTTTTTAAAATAAAACCACATTTCCCATTAAAATTAACATGCAGTTGTTAAGACTACTAAAACCATATGGGTATTCTTATATGCATTTTACAATGATACACGCAAGTACACTATGTGATTGAATTGCCCCAAGGGGAAATTTTTGTTGACTATTCTTGAAGTGAAAAATATTAGTATTCCAGCTTGCTTTATATTTTATTGTTAGGCTTAGTAGTAGCAGCTCAAGATCTTACAGAAGATGAAGAAACGGTGGAAGATTCAATAATTGAAGATGAAGATGATGAAGCAGAGGTGGAAGAAGATGAACCCACGGATTTGGTTAGTGTGATGTGTGATTTAATGCATTTATATAATATATCTAGAATTCATCCTTTTTATAGATAAATTTGGCTTTTAAATTCTTGATTTTAGAGGCTTGTTACTGTAATTTGTGTGAATTGAGGTTGGGAGAATAGAGGCTAGTCATTGGAGGTGGATCTTTAGTATTTTTCTAGAACAGGGGAGGGAGATCACGTGGACATGACTCTATGAGGGTAATAGTACGGTGGGAATACCTCTGGACCGTTTGTTGATGGAATGCATACTATTTAGCTTTCTGACCAGGGGTAACTTGTCTCCCTGGATCTGAGTTTCCTCTTTTCTTTTTTTTTTTCCCTAAAAAGCAAGTTCATATTCTTAGAGTAGTGTCTATGTGTTTTGGTGGCAGAGGTGAGGAGCAGACAATAAACGATATATACAGTATATTTTGTGAACAGTAAAGAGCTTAGAGAAGATCTGTCCTGGCTGGTATGGCTCAGTGGATTGAGTGCTGGCCTGTGAACTAAAAGGTCACTGGTTCAATTCCTAGTCCGAGCATGTGTCTTGGTTACAGGCCAGGTCCTCAGTTGGGAGTAGGTGAGAGGCAACCAATCCATGTGTCTTTCATACATCGATGTTTCTCTCCCTCTTTCTCCCTCCCTTGCCCCCTCTCTAGAAATGAATAAGTAAAATCTTTTTTTTTTTTTTTTTTTTAAATAATATTAGGCTAGGAATAAGGATTATTGTGGCATGATTCTAGCTAATTTCATTTCTTCCATTAGACTATAGTAGTCTGTGCTACAGATATTTTTTCTTTCTTTTCATTATGCCGTACTTGAACCTAGAAATGTTTGTGATTCTGGGTTTTGTCATTTGTTTTGAGATTAAACCATATCCCTGTTTTTCCGTTATATCAACATCAAAATAATTAGTCTCATGTATAAATACCGCTCCTCTTTGATTTCTCAGTTTTTGGGAGTATGCTTTCCAACTAAGCTAGTCTTGCTATTTTGTTGATGTTTAAATTACCATTTTTATGCATCTCCACATACTGTTATACTTAATTAGAATATCTTTACTAATTTTGTGCTTTTTCTAATTCCCCCTCCTTTAAGACATCTTTACTCATTACTACTATGTGTCAAGTTTTCCACATGTTTGTGCACCCATACTTTTAGGGTTTATATTAGAGCTCTGCATCTTTAACCCAGTTCATTAGAATGTATTCATCTAGTTAAAAGTAGTGCATCTAATGAACTGGGTTCATGAAAATGAGGATTAGATATGGTATTTAGGGTTCTGAATTTTGGGCATATACAGAAATTTAGTAATAGATGATATTGTTATAACCCACTTTGATGAAATAACTTTGGTTCTCTAGCACTTGAATGTATTTATTGTGGAGAGAAAAAGTAGAGAAGAAAATGTTAGATCTTGGCTATAGTATGTTTAAGCCAGAACTTTTCTGTACCTTGATCATCTCCCTTGTCTTAAGAACTGCTGGAGGTGAAAGAGCAACTCACATTGTCCAGTTAGTTAGTTACTGTGGCCAATTAGTTCAGAAGTGTTACCTTTGCTATGTTGCTTTTCTCAAATCGGAAACTGGTTAGGGAAAATTGAAGCAAGAAGGCAAGGAAAAAGTTTCCATTCTTTAGACTAACTAGCTGGTACCAGCAGCAAGAGACCTGTGTGAGGCCTTGTAGGCTAAAAAGATAGGCCCTTAGGGCAAGAGTTGCTGCAAAAGTTACCTCCAGAATTGAGGGCCCCAGAATTTCTCTTGTTTTTCTCCACTATTATTGTCAACTGACACACAGCTCTGTGTTAGGCATCAAGGAATTGGGTTATATGGAAGGCTCCCTTGCCATTGGGCCTGTATTTGGAGTTAAGGGACAGTTGGGAGCTTTTCCTAATATCTGAGATACCAACAGCTGGTTTACATACAAGTTACTCGTTTAAAAGTTTTCAGTGCAAACTTTTTTAAGTCACCTTGGGCTTTCCTACCATCTTGATTATCCTTTTTAGTCTCTAAAACTGTAGATTGCAGTAAAGTTTGTCATCATTCTTTGAAAATATTTTTCTTATCAAGAAAAAGAAGTGGTAGTAATTTTTGATTGTCATTAAAACATGCACTATGAAAGTAATGATAACAAAAATAGTGTTATGTACAATAGATAATACATTCAAGTGGATTAGAATTTAAAAGGTGCTTGGTGTGTAGTGAAAAGCTTCTCTTATGTGCCTTTCCTTCAAGTGCTGAGGTCATCTCCACAGTACTACCAGTTTCTTTACTCTCCTGGAGGTAGCTTATAATAGCTGAAAATATTTTAGAGCATAACCAGGTAGCAGGTATTAAGCAATATACATCTGATGATACTCTAATTATTTATAAGATAAATGAGTTGTTTACCTTTACTTTTGTATATTTCCAGTTCTGCACAATTGTCATCCAAACATTTATCACCTTCAAGTTTCGAAAACAGTCCTCTTCATCCTTAGCAACAATGTTGTCTTCAGTGTCAGAAAATGAAGGCCATGCAATATGAATTCTACCAAATTTTCTACTTTCTACTTCTATTATTCACCCATCATTTCTACATTCTCTTTACCAGCATGCTTCTTGAAAGAGCAAACTACATTTTTTTTCTTCTGCTCATTTCATATTTGTTCTCTGAAGTTGTTTGATCTCCTATATTTGGCAAAATATTCTTGCTAAGTCACCAGTGACCTAACGGCCAAATTCCGGACCTGTTTGCCATTGTTGCCCTGTTTGAACCCTTTTTCGCTTTTGCTGGTTACCCTTTTCTTTACTCCTTTCATGTTGGCTTCTGCTGCAGTCCTCTTAGTTTTCCTTGCCCATCTGCTGCTGCTTCCTGTCTACTACTTTCTCTGTCTGTGTGCTTATTCCCTTAATGATGGCATCAGCCACTACCACCTTGTATTGATGACTTTCAGATCTCATTTCTGACCATCAACTTTATACCTGAATTTGCATCGCTTTACAGTATAGCACCATCTGTATGCTCAAATTTTGTATGTCCAAAATGCAATTCAGTCTGTACCATCTATCCCACCCTCCATAAACTATTTCTTGTTTTGATATGGCTCCAGTGATTCAAGGTTTTGCCATGCTACTTTCTTTTCTTTTTGATGCACAACCCATTAATCAAGTCTTAGGGATGGTTTCTCTAAACTGTTTCTCAAGTATACCCTTTCCTTGTTGTTACTGCAGCATATAGTTTTTGCCTTCCTGTCTTTGGCCTCTTTCCTACTTGTGGGTCTCTTTTTCTCAAAAGCAAAAATTCACTAACTCTTATTAAATGAATGCTATCATTAAGGATACTTAAAATACAAAATTGCAGAGTCATGAAACAAATGTTTAAGTGTTTTCCCTCTTATAGGCTGGATGTGGAGAATTTTTAAAGTATACAGAGCCTATCCCAAAAGTATTAAGCCAGTGTCAATATAATTAAAACAGTTTGCAGACTGATCCTTTGAGTAAGATAGTCTTTGCCCTTGAGAAGTCTGTCTGTTGAAAAAGATACTTTACGTAAATGAAAAAGTTAAGTGCTAATTTAAAAAAAGGTGCCCTTAAGCATTCTAATTTATTAAAGGCCTGGATACTTCAAATATGTGACTCTTTTAATAATTCTTATTGATACTGGGAGAAATGCTTCACTGAGGTTTAAAGTTTTAAACTAAAATTTGTTCACACTTTTTAACGTTATTGATGTATAGTTTCTTTATCATGATACCTGTTCTAGATTTACAATTTAATGATTTTTAATAGCATACCAAGTTGTGCAACTTGAATCAAATTTTAGAACCTCTCCGTTATTCTAGCATGATCTCATCACTTTTTTTCCCCTAAGTTTCTTTCAGTTGTGTGACAGATTCTCACAGGAAAATGTTCTGTTATTAATCAGGATGGAAGTCTTTGTAGGCTGGTAAGGTGTCCCAGAACAGGGTTGGCAAAATTGGCTGCATGCCAAATCCAGCTTTGCCCATCTTTTATGTCATATGTGTATCTGCTTTCATACAGTAGCCACATAGAAAGCTGCACAGATTACATAGTTCCAACAGGGACCCTGTGGTTCTCAAAGCCAAATATATTTGATTTCTGGCCCTTTATTGAAAAAGTACCAACCCACACTCCAGAACCCTGCAATTCAAAGTGGTTTGAGTACCAGCAACATCAGCATTTACTGGGTACTTGATAGAAATAGAGGGTTTTAGGCTTCAATCTAGTCCTGAATCAGATCTGCAGAATCCAGGGAATTAGAGTGTACGTTACTGTTTGAAATGTACTGATTTAGAATTTTTATTTTAACTGATGAGCTACAATGAAATTCATATCACTACTAATCTTCACAGAGCCTTGGTGAGGCAATATTTTGTCCCAAATCTTAGTGAGGTTGTTATTTTTAAATGGTGCTGATTTCTCTCCATATTGTTTTTCTTAGGCAGAAGATAAAGAGGAAGAAGACGTATCTGGTGAACCTGAAGCCTCACCAAGTGCAGATACAACTATCCTATTTGTGAAAGGAGAAGGTAATAGATAATTAATTTTAACGCAGGTGTATGAATTTTTGAAATGTCATGGTCATTTTAAAGTTTGGTCTTTCTTACAAGTGTAGTGTAAACATGCATTTTGAAAAAATCCTTATATGTGTATGAATAGCCATGTTTTTTTTTTTTTTTAAGATTTTATTTCATTATTTTTAGAAAGAGGGGAAGGGAGAGAGGCAGAGAGGGAGAGAGACATCAATGTATGGTTGCTTTTCACCTGCCTCCAGCCACAGATCTGACTGGAGACCTGGCTTGCAACCTGGTTATGTGCCCTGGCTGGGGAATCGAACCTGCAACCTTTGGGTTCGCAGGCCGGC